>JAQIUQ010000641.1:0-157500 GCA_030378365.1 Hybognathus amarus
AAGGATTCGAACTAACCGTTTTATAATAAACATTAAACTGTTGTAGTGACATAATATCCCATATTAATCTTGCTGATTTTTAGGGGATAAAAACTGAAATAGCACTCTTTGTGTGATATTGATTAATTACATTTTTAACCCCTATATTTTGATTTTTGTGATTATTCATCCATTGCATTTTAGGGGTTCCAAATACGTAGCGCTTTAGAACCTTTTAAGGTTCTATATAGAACCTTTTCTTCTAAGAGTGTACTCTTCCACTTCCAGGATGACAATGATGAGCAGGATCCTATATTGATTATCAACCTCACATTGTGTGCTACTGAATAAGTGCACATGTTTAAATACAGATCTGACTTACAGTTCAATAAATCCTAATGCAGTACAGTCATAACATGACCAAACATGTGTGGATGAAGCAGAGAGAAACTGACACGTTCAGGGTAGACTAATGACAGTGATGATCTATAAAAACCCCAGAGGGTAATTCATCTGCCCTCAATTAACTAGCCTACTTAATCCTGATCGCTCTATAATTACACAATACACACCCAGCACAGATTCATCTGGACACAAGCGTCTGCTTATACTGTATATGAAGAGTTCATTTAAGTTCAGTAATTTCACTTAAATGACAATTAATAGGTAATCTTCATTGCCATTTAAGTGAAATTACTGAACTTAAATATACAAGCTTGATAGAAATGATAAATTTAGAAGAAAATTTCAAATGGCATTTAGAGGCTTTTGCATCTGAACTCTTCATATGTTCAGGAGCTTCTTGATTCAGCAACTGCTAATTCTGTGTTTGCTGAGGTTTTATTGAGCCGCCGTGTGCTTGAAGTTGTCCTGAAACTGCTTACAGAAGCATTAAATCGAGTTGGTTTTTGATGGGTTGTATTCTAGGTCAGTAAAGACAAAAAACTAAATGAAGAGTTTGATGAATCTTTATTGGCTTTGAAAGACCAACAGTTGATTAGTTTCTCTTTGAGAAATGGCTTGTTCATGTATGGATACATTCATAATCATTCGTAACATAATAGACAACTTTTAGTGGCAAATACAAAATAAAAACAACATTTATAAAATATTGTGATTGGCAATCAGGAAGTATCCATATCTAAAAACGTGACAAACATGCATTTGTAACCTTTCCAACTGAGAATGAACACTGACTGGACAAAAATAAATTGGACAAAACTTCCCATTTAGTGGATCTCACAACATTAACACATGATCTCTGTTTGATTTAACGAGTTCAGCAAGGCAAGATTTACCAAATTACCACTTAAACTTTCTCACACTAATCTATAAACTGACCTGGATTACAGTGCACAAGAATACATGGCATTTTTTGCCCTTTTCAGAGCTTGATAAAGAAACTAATCTCACCAAATTGACACAATGCAGCTCAGAGGAAATATTAGTAAAGCAAAAAGAGTCAATAACCTGACGGTGGCGTATTGCATTCACTTGAAGAAAAAAAAATCGACTCTTGTTTTTCTGAATTAATGAGTTAATTTTTCATGAGAAAATTTTTTTGGCTCTGTTTTTCTGAATTAACGAGTTAATTATTCATGAGAAATTTTTTTTTGCTCTGTTTTTCTGAATTAATGAGTTAATTTTTCATGAGAAAAAAAGTTTTTGCTCTGTTTTTCTGAATTAATGAGTTAATTTTTCATGGAATTTTTTTTTGCTCTGTTTTCTGAATGAAAACATTTCTCTTTTGCTCTGTTTTTCTGAAATGAAAAAATGTTCTTATGAAAAAATAAGTCGTTAATTCAGAAAAACAGAGCAAAAACTTTTTTCTAATGAAAAATTAAGTCGTTAATTCAGAAAAACAGAGCAAATACTTTTTTCTCATGAAAAATTTACTTATTAATTCAGAAAAACAGAGCAAAAAAAAATTCTCATGAAAAATTAACTCGTTAATTCAGAAAAACAGAGCAAAAAAATTCTCATGAAAAATTAACTTCGTTAATTCAGAAAAACAGAGCAAAAAATCTTCTTATGAAAAATTAACTCATTAATTCAGAAAAACAGAGCAAAAAAATTTTTTCTCATGAAAAATTAACTTCGTTAATTCAGAAAAACAGAGCAAAAATTTTTTTCTCATGAAAAATTAACTCGATTAATTCAGAAAAACAGAGCAAAAAAAATTCTCATGAAAAATTAACTCGTTAATTCAGAAAAACAGAGCAAAAAATTTTTTCTCATGAAAAATTAACTTGTTAATTCAGAAAAACAGAGCAAAAAAAAATTCTTATGAAAAATTAACTCGTTAATTCAGAAAAACAGAGTCGATTTTTTTCTTCAAGTGAATGCAATACGCCATCGTAATAACCAGATGAGATGCTGTGTAATGAAACCCCAGCAACTCTTACATACAATATTTTCCCATCCAGTCCTCCAATCCACCCACGAGAAAGAGAGATCATTTGAGTTTGCCTGTGTTTCGCTCTGTCGTAGTTGAGGAACCATTGAAGAGACGAGTTCATCGAGTTCGAGAATTAACATCATCATCTTCATCATCTTCACCACAGCATTGAGCTCTAAGGCATCTCCTCGATTTCTTCAGCTTCTACCAAGCAGGTCTGATCGCTGGAAGGGGATCTGAAGGGCGGGTGGTACTCGATCAGGTTGAGGATGGATGAATCCGGGTTGTTTCTTTGGTGAAGGAACCAAATCACAGCAGAGACGACCAGTATCAGGACCACACTGATGATGACCACAGCCGAGAGAAGAGGACTGTTCTCTGGAGACGGATCACAAAAACAAGACGTTACATAGGAAATTACTCATTTTGGACATTATGTGTCTTGATTGGACAAAAATGAGGAAAACTTGTGTACAGGAATACTACTAAGATCACGTTGACATTACAAGCATAATTCAAGATCATACTTACTGGATGGGCTTATCCAGACTGCCTCTGAAAAACAGATTGGGGGTCAAATTAGTATTTTTAAGGGCATTGATATAAAAGAAATCAGATCAAAGCTAATGTCAGACTCCTTGTGCATATGAAAATCTCACTAGATTAGTACAATTCAAGGAGCCGTATGCAAGATTGTGGCCAAGACTGGTACTGCAATCACTTTCAACTGACTGTAGAGCAGCGTATACCGCAATACAAGTATTTGAAATGAACCTGATTTCAGTGACATATCAGGGAAATGTATGATTAATTGAAATAAATGTCTTGCATACAGCTCCATTAATGGCAAAAGCAATCTTTAGAAATGTAAACTGATATTTCCTACTGAACACACTTCAGTGTAAATAACTTACTAATAAATAACTAAGTGTAAATAAATAACTAGCTTAAACACATTTTTTGGTGAAAATACTAACATGTCAAAGACTTTTGCACAGTACTATATATATATATATATATATATATATATACATAATCTATAGTATATAAATATTTTATATATGAATAACACATTTTCTTAAATATATACATGCATGTGTGTGCATTTATATATGCAAAATAATTATATACAGCACTCACAAATATATTATGTAAACACAGACTTTTATTTTGGATGCAATTAATTGCAATTAACTTTTGCACAGCCCAAATATATGTGATATATATATGTGTGTGTGTGTATATATATATATATATATATATATATATATATATATAAATTAAATCCACCCATTGGATGAGACATTTCGCAGTGAGCTTTCTTTGTGATATTTTAGAACTCCCTCCCTCTAATTTCAGAATCATTTACAGATATTTCATTTTGAATTATTTTTTTTATTTTAATGAATGATTCAATGACTTGCTTAAAGATGGTTTCATTACTGGATGAATCTTTTTCCAGAATCTCTTGAATGATTCATTGAGAAATATTTTTTAACAGTCACTAGTCGCCACCTACTGGCGTAACGATGTAATTGACGTTATATTAATTTAAAGCATCAAGTAACTTTCAAAAGGTGATTTACATCCAATAAAACATCAGTATTTATTCGAAACTATAAACTTTTATCCCAGTACTTTTGTTTCAGTTTTAATTATTGTAACACATGAATAATGACAGTGTGTGGTTTAAAACAAAGTTTGAGTGATGAGATTGTGATGGTTTTAGACAATAATTGTGGAGCTTCAACCAAAAGCATAACATTTATTTTTTTTAACTTGAAATAAAATAAAATATCCAAAAACTAGAGGGTTCACATCTCTTTAGTGAGAATATCTTCAATTTTGTATATTGTGTATAGCTTGTGTTTTTATGAGAAGCCAAAGGAGAATTTCCACATTTTAAAGTTCAAACTAAGTAACTAACTATAGTTGCCAAAGCAACATTTCTCATTTTCATTTAGATTAACTTGACGTACAAAAATAACTAAAACTGAAAAAAAGAAATAAGAAAAAAAATTGAATATACTAAAATGTAAATAAAATATACAAAACTAGAAACACAATTCAATATATGAAGAGTTCAGATGCAAAAGCCTCTAAATGCAAAATTTGAAATTTTTATTCTAAAATGACCATTTTTATCAAGCTTGTATATTTAAGTTCAGTAATTTCACTTAAATGACAATTAATAGGTAATCTTCATTGCAATTAAAATTACTGAACTTAAATATACAAGCTTGATAAAAATGATCATTTTAGAAGAAAATTTCAAATGGCATTTAGAGGCTTTTGCTAACTTCATATATATATACTATATATATATATATATATATATATATATATACACTAACTATAATGGTATACTCAATGCTACTAAAATAGCACTTTTCACAATTGTGAACTTACTGGTCTGACACACTACCCCGTTCTCAGGCTCGTCCGTGCAGCTGATGTTTTCCCACTTCCCGAGTGTCTGGAGTAGAAGCGCGACACACGTGTCCATGAGAGGCAGATCCGGTGTCATCCGAGCCGCCGTCCTCCCAGTTATTATAGCGCAACACGCTGTTATCGTCATGCCACTTGAAGACATCTTCTGCACAGACACGACGTAACCAGACATATTTCATACACACATTCTCAGCGAAATATAGCTTTCATTGTGACATTTATTTCACAAGATCATATAATCCTTAACACATAAGATTTCTGTTCGGACTAGACTTGATCATTAAAGCCCACCTGCACAGATTAATAATAATGAAGCTATTAATAAATCAAAGAGGATATGGATTGGCAGTGATGCAAGCAGCTGTTTATATATTATGATTGACCAAATTAGGTCCTCCATTTAAAACTCTATACTCTATTATAAAAGAATAACAATTTATAAGGTATGCACATATTTTTACTGGAAAGCATTGACATACAGCAACTAGTTCATCATTTTCAACACAACTACAATTCATTCTTTCATCTTCAACAAAACCCCACACCAAATGTTTAGGTTTGACACATTAAAGTACATGCAAATACATGACGAACGAAACAACAATGTAACACTTGCTAAGTCTCAGTCACACTGGGTCACTCAGAAGATCAAAGTTCACATTGTCCACAGGTTCATTGTTCAATAACTAAGTGAAGTCTTTCATCACGAAGCCTAAACACTGATGCACACGTCTGGAATATGTTTCTATAGTCGTCACTTGAAAGCATCAGGACTCAGGGTGTGGATGATGTATTCTTTGAATCCGCCCCTAAAATAGCAGGATTTCCTTGTGTTGTGTGACGACACGTGTGAAAAGTGCACTAGAGGAAAACAGCTCGAAATCTTAAAGGAGTAGTTCACTTTTAAAAAACTTTCGCTGATAATTTACTCGCCCCCATGTCATCCAAGATGTCCACGATCTTTCTTTCTTCAGTCGAAAATAACATTAAGGTTTTTGATGGAAACATTTCCAGGATTTTTCTCCATATAATGGACTTCAATGGGGACCAAACAGTTCAAGGTCCAAATGAGAGTTTCAGTGCAGCTTCAAAGGGCTTTAAACGAGTCCAGACGATGAATAAGGGTCTTATCTATGACCCTTCAAGTCAAGACTCGAAAAAGATTCGTTCATTTTGATGAACGAGTTTGAACAGGAGAGTCACGAACGCGCATCACAGAACAGCAAGGCAAGCATTTGAGCTTATAAAACTTAAATTTGTTATTTATTTTTTTAATGAGCGATCGTTTCGCTTGATAAGACCCTTATTCATCGCCTGGAATACGTTTAAAGCCCTTTGAACAGTTTGCACTGAAACTGTCTTTTGGACCTTCGACCGTTTGGTCCCCATTGAAGTCCATTATATGGAGAAATTCCTGGAATGTTTTCATCAAAAACCTTAATTTTTTGAGCTGAAGAAGAGGAGACATGGACATCTTGGATGACATGAGGTGAGTGAATTATCAGCAAAAGTGTTTTTTGAAAGTGAACTACTACTTTAAGGTGTGTTTACATGTATGGACTAGCAATATGACAAAGACTGAGCAACTTTAAAGGACTATCTGTCATCATGTACTCACACTCATCATGCCATTCAAACCCATATTATTTTTTAGTGTAAGTGATGTCAGACCTGGCAGAGCCGTTAGAACAAACACAAAAGAACAGCTTGAACATTCGTCCATGAAAGAAAGAAGCTCAGAAGAACGACATGAAACTGGTGCCAAAATGTTTGCTTAAAGCGTTTAAAACTGAAAGTAGCTACTCATGATTCACTCATTTAGAAGTTATACACACCATCAGCAACACCAGGCATATAATCCTCTGTAACTAAACAGACTGGTTAAGGTTTTTCACAGTGTAAGCAACAGTCTGGTAAACACACGCTTTTCCACAGGCGCTGGTCTGAACAGATTAGTGAAGTTCAGCTGCATTCCAGTGTAGAGACGCTGGACCACGTCCAATAACATGATTAAGCATCTATTCTACTGTGTTTTGGTGTTTTTCCATAAAAATAAATAAATAAATAAATAAAAATTAAAAAAGAAAATTTGTATGTATAACTCAAGAATTAAAGGTACTAAATGCAAGAGACCAGGGTGTCGCTGAACCTCTCACCTAAGTCGAAGTTCAGTCACGGACGTGGAGCTCTCGGCATCTCGAAAGATGTTGATCTTCGTTTTAGTCCTCTTTGTCTCAAAGTCTGCTTGCGATGGTCCATAATGTTTAAACAAAACAACAGCACGAGCGCCCTTCTAGGCATAACGGGCATTACCCGGTTTTCAACGTCTGTGCGCCATGGTTACTATGGCGGAAACTCGAGGGTAACGCGGATATGACATCATTGACTGGCGACTCCTCACCCCTGCTCACATGCCCCGTTTCCTTGGTTAAAATCACAATTTTCTCACGATTTATAAATAGTTGAAAACATTTGGGATATTGTAAAATAATCAACTAAACAAAATATACAACATTGACCAGGTGGTTTTGGGGATATTTTACTCCAAAAATCCTACATTTTGTACATTTAACTCTCAGGTGCTCTTCGGTCATTTCTGACCGAAACATTTTCTGTTTTGAAATTTTAAAAATCACAGCTTCATTGGAATATTACGAAACCTGGTGACTTTTATGGCATTGGGTATGTGAACACACAAAAAAATTGAGGTCATGATCACGAGCAGGCTAAGTGATCGTAAAAAAAATAGTCACATTGTGCCATAGGAACCATAGGAAATGAATGGGAAATTGACAAAAACACAAAAACTTTGAGAATCTTTGTGTGTACAATCTACAAATTGGCCACAAATGCAGAAAAAAAGTGCTCAGCAGCATTGAAGGGGTGACACTCTAAAACATCAAGTGTGCAAAACAGACATACCCACCCCTACACACACACACTTTTATACACAAAAACACCAATAAATTGTGATTAAAGAAATCTGTTTTGAATATTTAAAAATCACAGGTTCATCAGAAAATTACGAAACTTGGTGACTTTTATGGCAATAGGTATGTGAACACAAAAAAATTGAGGTCATGATTCGAGCAATTTAAGTGGTAAAACATTTTTTTGTATTATTTTCTATGGCAAAAATGGACCATAAATATTGCATAAATATTAATAAGTAACATCAAATTGGCTCAAAATACAAAATTAAAAAGAAAAAATATTATTGAACAAAAATAAATTGCATTGGTTTTACTGGGATGGAGAAAGTTTCATTTTTAGGTGTCCGGTCACTTTTGACCGGGAAGATAACAAGTGTGACTCCGAAACGAAGAGCACTTGGAGGGCTAGTGGTTACACCATGATTCTATGCTTTTTCTCTATACTGTAACCAGATGGTGCTAATTTTCTTCAAAAAATATTTTTTTTTCTGAAGGCCTAGACTCTATATTATACTAAAATACTGCATTAATAATTTTTGAAAAAATAATAATATATATTTAGAAAAATATATATATTTTCCATGGCAAAAATAGACCATAAATATTGCATAAATATTAATAAATTCAATCAAATTGTCTCAAAATACTAAATTAAAAAGAATAGAATATTATTGAACAAAAATAAATTGCATTGGTTTTACTGGGATGGAGAAAATTCTTTAGGTGTACGGTCACTTTTGACCGGGAAGATAACAAGTGTGAGAGCACCTGAGGGTTAAGGAGAACCTGCATATTGAAAAAAATATTTACTATAGAATTAAATGTGATTTGTGCACAATAAAAAGCAATAATGTACAACAAAAATATGCAAATTTATATAATGTGTAATTTGCTTTAATTTTTTGGAGAATCTTTACCCCTACTCTTTACTATTGAAATTATTATTAAAATTTTCACATATTTGAATTTTTACCTCTGGTGAAAACGATTCTTTAAAATCATTCGTGATATTGTATTCGATTTCCTCCATAATCGTACATATTTCCGAGTGAAAGCCAGATATTCAATGACGGAATAAAATAATGTAAAGTGAGACTGATTTTATTAATGAAATTGAGTGGCTTTTGAAAGTGGGTGGTTGAATATGATTTCACTTTATTTGTCGAGTTTTGTTTAGTTATTTTACTTTAGTTAGTGTGTAACTTCAGTTAGTGTGTAATGTTGCTGTTTGAGCATAAACAACATCTGCAAAGTTACAAAGCTCAAAGCAAAGGGAGATATTTGCTTTTAAAGAAATCAGGGATTTGTGATGTCAGCCGACAGTAAAATTTGTTTTCAGAAGTGGAGCAGATAATTACATTTTGATGAAAGATTACGAAAACAAACATATTTTCTCTAAATAACGCGCACAGATGAAACATTCACAATAAGATGTGGCATTAGGAAAGCAAATCTAGATCCTTCTGATGTTTAAAGAAAATTAAACTTACCGTCGACTGTCGTAGTACATTCCAGCCAAACGTTCATTTTGCCTTTCCACACAAAAGGACTGTATTAACGGTAAAGTCATTCTCCTAAGCACTTTTTAGGTACAAGAGATCTAAAAATGTAATGGAAAGGTTAAACTCTAACGTGTATGAAAACATTACACAAGTTTAGATGTTTATATTTGCAAAATGTAAAAAAGCAATTACCATATCTTCCACACTTGACTTTTGCATCTCCAAAAGTGCTAGCTCTTGGCTACGTCCTCATCTCCATGGATGAAATGATAGCAGTTGAGGCCGAACCGGCAGCCATGTTCGTCCATCTGAGGGGCAGTCTGTGCAGACAAGGCATTTTTGGGGTTCAACAAGTCCTAACTTGTAGTTTTTACACAAGGTAACAGCGATAAAAATGTTTTGCTTTACGTTTGTTTTCATGGAACACTTGGAGACATTTTAAAAATGTAACATTTCATAGTGACTGAAAAAGGACATAAAAACCTCACAAAAGTATCTTAGCAGTAGTTCACATGATGAACTGTATTTCAAATATTCTTTCTGGAACAAGAAATACAACTGTTGAAGTTCACAAATCAAAAATAACACCAGACAATTACCGTAAATGACATGCAAAATATGCTCTTCCTCAGTATTTTTGTCTTGTTTTTCCAGTACAAACATCTAAACATTCTTAAATCAAGATGCATTTATTATTTGATATGCACAATGCCATAATATATTAAGTTTTATTCTCTGAAAAAAATTCTTACTCCATTGGCAAATACATTTTCTTGTTTTAAGCATAAACTAAGCAACACTTAATATCTAATTAATTTTCTCCAGTTGGCCTAAATGTATCTTGATTTAAGCATGTTTGATGTATATGTATATTTGAAATAATTTTATTAATTTAACAGTGCGAGAACCAATGATGTTTTGATAATGACTCCAAATAGTGCCAATGTTGTATGGTAGCATACTGGTTTGCATAAGTAAATGAGAACATGACGACAGGAGTTTGCATTTGGGTGGATATATTAGCCTGCTATAAACATTTAGAGGTTGCAAAACAATTCCTTGCTGATGAAAAGTAGAACACTATAGGCATTTCAATTACATGCATGAAAATAATAATTTGAAAATCAATAGCAATCCGCATATTTCCAGAAAGTTCTGTCACTGTCACCAAAAACTGAAACAACGTGACAGAAGACGTTTCAGGAATGCATTATGGTGTTGAAGTATCGACTATTATTACTAACTAATGGTTATATCTAACAAAACAACGTTTATGTTGAGCTTCCACTTTATTTTTTAGAGCCTGACCATTTTTTCCTAGATCTAGCTACGATAGAAGTCAAAAGCTCGTGACATTGTGATGCAGAACTTCTGAAGAGAACTCTGACGTTCCATTTCAGAACTTTCAAATGTAACTCAAAAGAAACAATGTAACCGTTTCTCGTGACATGAACGAGAACACTGGCGATCATCAGATGAACTCTGATAGAGTTCAATACTTGTTGTTTCGCATCGCCATTAAACAAACAATACAGTAACGAGCTCAGCGTTAAGCGCGTAACAAACACTTGCTAACGCAAACTGCTCACCACCACCAGACGTGTCCTCTCCTCGCGCAAAACGGCACGTAAACAAGAAGAACGGTGCAGAAACACTTGAATGACGAAAACTGGACTCGATGTTTCAACACAGTGCAGATATCATGGCTGAGCCTGAGTGCTAAGCGCTGAACGCGCGACACACACACACGCGCGCGCGCGCGCACACACGTACGCACGCACGCACACACAACAATAATAATTTAACTCGGTTATTTAAGGGTTAAATGCATTGTTTTCTAGTTTTGTTATGGTGTTGCTATGTAGCTAAGCGGAGATATTTGTGCATTATTAAGTTGTATTACTGTATATTAAAGCTGACCGATGATCTTTCAGATATTACTTTGGCACTGTTCAACTAGACTAAAGAGCCTAGAGCCATCAAATCACACATGAATATAGGCTACGTGACTACAACAGTGAATACTCCCACCATCATACACTCGGATAAAACACCTGTCTGACTGAACACAGAGATGATATGCCTATTGTTTCATTTTTCAAAGTTACGTTATAAAAATTTTAATAATAAAATACATTAAAAAATACTTGAATATTCTTAATCAAAAGGACATGCATATGAAAATGTTTTTTCCAGATGTTTACCATTTTAAATTAAATGTTAAATTAAATAAGATGGGGACGTCATTAATTATACCATAAAATATTAAATTTATTCATGTAAAAAAATAGATAAACATTCATGTTTTCAGTTAGTGTTATAACGCACCTCAGTATTGGCAATGAAACAATATCTTTCTCGGTTTAGGAATAGGCCTACGTATAATATTTTAAAGGAAACTTTATTAAATAAGCTGTCATTTTAAGTATGCACACACAGAATTATTATGAATATTATATATAAACATATATAGACACATAGTGCGAAAATAAACAGTGTTACAGTTGTTTAAAGAAACGAAACACTTTCTCACTCCCCAGACCAGACATCAGTGTGGAATCATAATAATAACATTTATTAGCCTATTAAACTACGTAAATAGATGTGTTACTGTGATCATTGCCAGCTCATCGTGCTGAGATGTTCTTCTTCACATTTTTAAGGAAACGCACGGTATTTTGGGGATGGTCTTCTTTGTTGAAATCCTTATTAGGTCGAGTATGTCTTTAAAAACTCGTTCTCAGAACATTAAAAGCAAAAAAAAATTAGCAAAACTGTCTTACCAGGAAACAAGCAACTGTGTTCTATAATCACTTTAGAGATATTATTTTAATCGTAATTTTAGTACTTCAACTTAAACATTGATTTTAGTTAGTTCCCAAAGCAATATTTGGTGTGGATCTCAGATGCGTTCCTGTAGATGGCGCTCTCGCTGCATGGACTGATGCAATGCTTCTTAAAGGAACACTAGGAGTGCCTTTAGAGAGATTAAGTTGAGGCGGGACATGTTGAATGGCTCCCTGCCCCCCTTCAAATAGCCAATAGCCTTTGGTTTACCTCACAGACAGCAAGTCCTACTTTGAATTCTATGAGGTGTAAATAAATTAGCCATTTCATACTTAACCAACATACAGTTGTAACCAGAATAAAACTCAAGCGTTTCACAACCGAAACACATCTTCCAAATCCATATTGCTCCTTGAGGTGTCAACAGCTGCTTTGGCCAGGTGGTATTTATAGCATAGGGGGCGGAGTTTTCGAGACCATCTCGCCGAACTGAACAAAACCATATGCGTTTAGTCATTTTTGGTGGAGTATTTGCGAGATATGTCTGGACGCGATCTTTAAGCAGTAGAGACCACCCCAGCCTAGTGGCCCCCGGGAGCCCGAGATATCAGCCGAAACCATCGGCCAGCGCTCTGAAAATGGCGCCACGAGCTGGGAGAAAATCGCAAATATCTCCGCAAAAGAGATCAAGTGGAGACACGGACCGAGACCTTTCGAAAGAGACCACCCCCAGCCTCGTAGGCCCCAAGAGCCCGAAATATTAGCAAATAGATATTATCTATTTATGAATTGATAGTAAATAGAGATATTAACGAAAATCGCAAAGATCTCTACGAAAAATGAACGTTTCGACGCCAATTTTTTATCGAGTGGATAACGGACCGATACCTTTCGAAAGAGACCACCCCCAGCCTCAGTGGGCCCCGAGAGCCCGAGATATTATCAAATAGATATTATCTATTTATAAATAGATAGTAAATAGAGATATTAACGAAAATCGCAAATATTTCCGCGGAAAATGAACGTTTCGACGCCAATTTTTTATCGAGTGGAGAGCGGACCGATACCTTTCGAAAGAGACCACCCCCAGCCTAGTGGGCCCCCAGAAGCCCGAGATATTAGCAAATATATATTATCAGATAGTAAATAGAGATATTAACGAAAATTCGCGAAGATCTCCGCGAAAAATTAACGTTTCGACGCCAAATTTTTATCGAGTGGAGAGCGACCAGACCTTTAGAAAGAGACCACCCCAAAAAAAATAAATAAAAAATATTTTTCTAATTCATATATTAATGTCCTGAATAATATACACAACACAGAGGACCGCTTGAATAACCACTCTTCTCTCTTCATTTATTAAGGTTAGTTAAATTCATAAAAGATCATATCAAACTGTAATTTATGACCAACTATTTAGTTTCAATGTACTTTATTAACAATTTTAAGATAGAGAGTATTTACGTGAATCACTTACCTGGAGCATTTGTGTACATCTGTAGGCTTTGTCTTGTAGATTAGATAGTAGATGAATAGTTTTTAAATTAACATATGAGTGAACAAGAGCCTGATATCACAGTGTTTGATTTCTCTGAACACGTTTGTAACCTTATTCTTGTGTTCTTATGTTACTGAATAATAGTCCACATACAGGTGCTCTAATGGATCCGGACCACAAATAGCAGCTTCTGCTCTTTCTTTTCCATGTCTCTGGAAAAGTGACGATACGAAAGCATTAAAGCTGGTTTGCTTGCTGGTTATAGTGAAGGCACTAACAAGTAACAAATGATGCTCAGTCTCAAATCCAGCTTTTCACTTGAGACACTGACACCTGCTGGTCAAAGTCAAGTACTGCTGAGAGGGCCACACTGGTCACGTGGTAAACAGCAGGCATCTTAAAGTGATAGTTCACCCAAAAATGAAAATGATATCATTAATGTCTCAGGGGGAGTCAGTTAATGGCATCATTTTCATTTTTGGGTGAACTAAGCCCTTAAACTTACCTCATCCAAAAATGACAGTTCTGGCATTATTTTACTTTGAATATTACCTAAAGAAAATACCATAACAGTAGTGCATGTGACATAATGCTTCAGGTGAATGAACGACAACATGAATAAAACAAAAAATGTGTTTTTATTCAAAAAATTCTAAAGAAATGAACAGAAATAAAGCTTAATTAACAATCTACTGAAAACAAAGGGAGAAAAATAGCTTTTTTTGGCTTCAACAAACACTCCAGAAAACAAAAGAAAATATACAGAGGAAGGTTTCTGATAAACCGGACGTACAAGATACCACTGGCAAGCGTGTTGGCACGTAACAGAGAGAAAGAAACTACAAAATCAACTCTCGTATAGATATCTCTACTGAAAATCTTTTTATTGTTTTTATTTTTTCAAACAGTCTGTACAAAACTTCTCTCTTCATAAATTATTACTTTTTTTCATATAACTTAATGGCTGTCTAGTACATGATTTTTCATATTCATGAGCAATTTCTCTCTGCACAACAACTCTTTTCAACTCTTTTGACCCAGACACAGATTGGCACTTTGGATTCAGATGTTACTAGCAGCATGAGCCACACAAGAACTCCACAGAAACACACTCGCTGCCACACACACACACACACACACACACACACACACACACACCATAGAATGGACTCGGCTGTGAGCTGAGCACCATGGATACGCCGTTAAAACTCTGTCTGGACTCAAGTCTGAAAGCAACAGTATGGAAGCCCATATCTGACACATAAGACAAAAAAAAAAACCATGCTTCGGTAAATCATAATTATTTCATGTCATAATTATGAGATAAAAAGTCAAACTTATGATACTAAGTGAGATTTAAAAAATATTTTGATGTAAAATGTTGAAATAATTCTGATGAAAAGTCAAAAACTTTAAGTCATAATTTTGACTTAAGTATTAATTTATCTTTTCATCTCAAAATTGACAGTCATAATTCTGACTTTTAAAAATCATAAATGACTTTTTAAATCATAATTTAACTTCTTATGCCAAAAATATGATTTACCAGAACATGATTTTTGTTACATTTAATTTAGTAACAATTTAGTCCTTGTTACATGTAGTTTTTAAGTCATAATTTTGTCTTAAGTATTAATTTATCTTTAATCTCAAAATTGACAGTCATAATTACGACTTTTAAAAAATCATAAATGACTTTTTAAATCATAATTTAACTTTTTATACCAAAAATATTGATTTACCAGAACATGATTTTCTGTTACATTTAATTTAGTAACAATTTAGTCCTTGTTACATGTAGTTTTTAAGTCATAATTTTGTCTTAAGTATTAATTTATCTTTTAATCTCAAAATTGACAGTCATAATTATGACTTTTAAAAATCATAAATGACTTTTTAAATCACAATTTAACTTTTTATACCAAAAATATGATTTATCAGAACATAATTTTTTGTTACATTTAATTTAGTAACAATTTAGTCCTTGTTACATGTATTTTTTAGTCATAATTTTGTCTAAGTATTAATTTATCTTTTAATCTCAAAATTGAGTCATAATTATGACTTTTAAAAATCATAAATGACTTTTTAAATCATAATTTAACTTCTTATGCCAAAAATATGATTTATCAGATAACTTTAAATTAACTGTAACTTTAAATTAAGCATAATTACATGCAGCTAACCCTAAAACAAACTTTAACCGTAACTCTGTAGTAAGTACCCTGTAAACCTTTCTTTTAAGATGTCGTTGTTACGTTGTACTTCCTCAAATGAATACTGAGTAATATTAATGAACTGCATTACTACAGAGTTACGGTTAAGGTTACTTTTGCATTATTATGCTGCTTATTATGCATAATTTACAGTTTTTAACAATAGTTAGTACATGTAGTAACGTGTAACTACGCCATACTTAAAATAAAATGTTTCCTATTTTTGTGTTATGTGTGGTAAATGGGCTTCATACCACAGTGATGTCTCGCAACTTTCAGCATCGCGGTTTTCTCTCTCTCTTTCCCTCTCTCTCTATCTCTCTATCTCTCTCGCGCGCGCACGCTTTCTTGTCTACTTCCTATGGACTACTGGAATATCTTGTGATGAAAAGCAGCATTGTTTTTTGCTTTCGAAACGATGAATCTGAATGCTAAACGACACTAAAACAAACGCACAACTTTCCTTAACATGATAACAATAATAATAAAAAAAACTTTTTGTTTGAAGAAGAAGAAGAAAAGGACCAAAAGTATCTGAAAAGAAAAAACCTGAAAGAAATCAAGTGTACATGGACAGCTCCTGAGCGGCCCGTTTGGTACTGGAGGGGCGGGCTGAACCTGCTAGCCCGACCAATTAAAACAGAGGACAACAAAACTCTGAGGTAGATAACCGGTCAACAGAGACCCACCAGGTCAAAAACACAGTCTTTTGGAAGAAAAATTAATGAATAAAGCCTTACTAAAGTATATTGTGAGTTCAGAAGAAAATAAAAATGTGATTATTGTTCCAAAAGCATGTCCTAAAACCTAGTGAGCTGCTTTCGTATTTCCCGAATGTCACGTTTTTATTATCTGAAACAATGCAAATTAAAGTTACGCTTGTCTTTTCTTCCCTATTGTGACGTATATCCAAGCGAACAGCAGCATGTACGGTAGGCGGGGCTTGATTTTGTCTGTGGGGAATTGATTGGATGGTTGTGGTTTGCTATTGTGAGTGACAGGTCATCAGAGAAGCTGCAAGTGGGAGGGGAAGTTATTCTGATTCAAAAGATGTGCACGGATAATCAATTTACAGCAAATACAGCAATATCCCATAAAAAATATTGATTTCATGAAGACTTTTTAAAGTTCGCAAAACATTTAAGTTTCGCTTTTTTTAATGTTTTTTTTTAAATGAATGCACACTATAAATAATGTTTGTTTTATGCTTGTGTTTTTCCTTCCTGTTCTGCTCTGAATACCGTTAAATTTAAAGATGTTCATTGTGTTTATAATATTTGTAAATGTTTCAGTTTATTTACCGGAATAATTTATCGGAAAATGCGGCAGTAAGTGCACTACAAATCCTAAGGCAGCATCATATAAATCCTTCATTGAGAAGGCAATCCCATAATGCATTTCGAAGTTTAAAAACAGCACGGCTAAAAACAGTTGATTCGAATCTAATTTGGTATTTTTACTGCAACATGCCAATGCAAAACTCTCCTGAAGTCTATTGTGTGATGCATGTACACTACCGGTCAAAAGTTTAAGTACGGTATCGATTTTTTATGTTTTTAAAAGAAGTTTCTTCTGCTCACCAAGGCTGCTTTATTTGATAAAAAATACACAAAAAACACAGTAATATTGTGAAATATTATGACAATTTAAAATGACTTTTTTATGTTAATATATATTAAAATGTAATTTATTCCTCTGAAAAAAAGCTGAATTTTCAGCATCATTACTCCAGTCTTCAGTGTCACATGATCCTTCACAAATCACTCTAATATGATGATTTTATGCTCCAAAAACATGTATGATTATTATCCATGTTGAAAACAGTTTTTTACATTTTTATTTTATAAATAGAAAGTTGAAAAGAACAGCTTTTATCTGAAATGGAAAGCTTTTGTTACATTAAACACTACCCTTTAAAAAGTTTGGGGTCAGTAAGAATTTGTATTTTATTTTTGGGGGAAATAAATAAGAAATCAATACTTCTATTCATCAAGGATGAGTTACATTGATCAAAAGTTACAGTAAAGACATTTATAATGTTAGAAAAGAGTCTAATTAAATAAATGCTGTTCTTTTGAACTTTCTATTCATCAAAGAATCCTGAAATAAAAATGTAAAAAACTGTTTTCAACATGGATAATAATCATACATGTTTTTGGAGCATAAAACCATCATATTAGAGTGATTTGTGAAGGATCATGTGACACTGAAGACTGGAGTAATGATGCTGAAAATTCAGAGGAATAAATTACATTTTAATATATATTAACATAAAAAAGTCATTTTAAATTGTCATAATATTTCACAATATTACTGTGTTTTTTGTGTATTTTTTATAAAAAAATTGCAGCCTTGGTGAGCAGAAGAGACTTCTTTTAAAAACATAAAAAATTGATTCCGATCTTAAACTTTTGACCGGTAGTGTATTTCTTTTACAAATAATTATGATGCTCCCTTAGAAGGCAGCTCACTAAGGTTTTAAAACACAACTTGTCCTCGTTCCACGTTCAGTTGTCTCTGCTCTGTAGTGATGTTTTCGTTTAGTTTGTGGCACTCGCTGGATCCAAATCGTCCTTCACGCCATTCGGTGTCCGCGCCTCGAAGACTAAAGACAGCTGAATGCATATGTACAAAGAAGGCACATTCTCCAGAACCGCAATCTAGTCTGTTAAAAAGTGTCAGCGTGGCCCGTCTCGAGAGAAAGCGTCCTTTGGTGAAGTAAACTCGAGAATTCGTTCGCCATTGTTACTCTGAACACATCGAACGCTTTTCGGTCTGACTGACAGGCCACGCCTCCCTCCCGCCCCCAAAATTAGAATACGAGTCAAAGCTCCTCCCCCTCCCACACGAGTTCATCTAAAGCTAATCTACGACATCTGAGATTTATAAACGAAAGTAAAAGGCAATTATCAAAAATGTGATCGTTCAGCAGAATTTCTACCACATTCAAACAACCAAAGGATCATCACCTCTGATTATAAAAACATTAAATCCTATGAAAACTCCATCAATGTCGCTCACTCGAAACGGTTTGTACTCTAAAAGATCCGAAAAAGCAAAACACCGAAATCCAAGCGCAGCGAAATTTTCCTTTTTGCGAGATGCTAAAAAAGCCCTATTCAGCTGATTTACAAGGCAGGAGCCACCCGCACGCCTCCTCTTCGGCTACCGTACGGGAAAGAGTTTAAGGCAAATCGTATAAGACGGACAGATCGGTCAGCACACAACAGAAAAACACATCAACGACACTCACACCGCAAGCACAAACGCATCTTTCTCAGGATGTCCGGCTGACAAATCTCTAAGAACAAACATCCGTTTCGGTACAAAAGAAGAGAGAGAGAGAGAGAGAAAAAAAAACAAATCTGAAATCATAAAAACAAGAATAATATCCATGCATGATGAAGTTCCTGCATCTATGTGACAATCCTTGGTAAAAAATAATCAGTTTCCTTATTAAAATAAAACTTTTCTTTTTCTTTTCTTAGCATCCTCTGATGAAATGAATCCTTGATTTGCACCCAATGGAACTTATACCAAAATAGTTGAAGTAGTTTTATTATAAAACCAAGGAACTCATCGTAGAACCTGTGCAAAATGTTGATTCGTCGATGAGCTGGTCCTTCAAAGGAAGCTGTTATTGATTTAGCAGTCGTCTCCTTCTCTCTCAACCCTAGAAGTGAAGCAGAAAACTTCAAATCAATAGTTTGATAGAAAGAAATGAAGACGTTTATTCAGCAAGGATGCATGATCGAAATTGACATTTATAATGTTGGATTTAAACAAATGCTGTTCTTTCTATTTGTCAAAGAATTCTGAAATAAAGAATATTGAAGCAGCATGATAAATGATCATCAAATCAGCATATTAGAATGATTTCTGAAGGATCATGTGACTGAAGACTGGCGTAATGATCATAGGAATAAATTACATTTTACTATATCTTACAATAGGAAAGACTATTATTTTAAAAGGTAATAATATTGCTTTAATTGTATTTTCATCAAATAAATGCAGACTTGGTGAGCAGAATACACCTCTTTCAAAAACATTTTTCAAAATGTACAGTAAATATAACGTATTTTCCAAAATCATTTACCATTTTCTCGGCAAAGAAAAATATCTGAGATCTGAGCATTACTATAAAAATGTATTTTTAACTAAAATTTCCATGCATGAAAAGGCCTATTTTTACATTTTCATCTTTTACTCACTCGTATTAAACCTCTTATTTTTTTCTTCCTTGACATTACACTGTAAAAAATATCCATGATTTTAACGGTAAAATACTGTAAACATGCTACAGTGCAAAACTGTTAATTGGTAAACAAAGTTTCCGTACTATACACGGTAAATAACTGTGATATAATTTTACAGTAAAATACAGTTAAATTTACAGTTTTTGAAAGTGAAAAAAACAAATCATTGTATAATTTACAGTGAAAAAACGTAAACTGACATTCCCACAATTCCGTGTGACGCTTCACATTTTATGTATTTTTGAACTACCCAATATTCCCCCATTGCATTATTATACATCATAATCAACATTATATATAGTAGTTTAATGTAGTACTGACACTAAAACTCTGAAAACTTTGAATTTAGAATTTTTGAAATTTTTTTGAATTTTTTTAAAAAAAATAATGAATATTTAAATTTTTTTTGAATTTTTTTTAATTTTTTTTAAATTTTCTTGAATTTTTTCTCACACAGTAATTTGAATTTTAGGTAAACTATCCATGATACATATTGTCACTATCCACGATATGCACTGTTGCATTTTTGTATTGCGATATATTGTGGCACGAAATATCGTTACACCCCTGGTCGAAACCAATAAGTTGCATTGACTACTTTTAAGATACTATTTTTTAATCTTGACAGCACGAATAACCATCAAATAATTGGTAAAATAAAAGTCTAATAGCAAGGTGATAAATGAGGCAATTTCATTTTTGGGAGAACTATCCCTTCAAGTCAGACACACACACACACACACACACCAGGACCAGTAAAGCAGTAAAGCATGACTGCAGGTGCCTCAAACTGATACCACATTAAACCTGTTTACACTTCCACTTACAATTATTTCAAACAGATGTAAACTGATGTTGCCTCAACACTTGAAATGACTTCTAAACATTTAGATAAGGATCCTCATGCACAAGACTTCCTCCGCCTGGAACCCAGAAAGTCATTTTAATCGTCTGTGGAGTACATTTGTTTTTGTGAATAATAAGATACCAACTTCTCTTTGGTTGGCTGACAATTTCTTCTCTATATCAGTGTCAGTGTTTCTCCCTGAAACGCCTCCATTGTAGTTTTGAGTTTTCTTTCGGAAACAAACACATAACAATATTCCTCATTTAAATAATTAATATGCAGAATAAATGGGCGGGGCCTGGTTGAGTCAGTTAGTAATGTGTTAAACTGGCGGTTATGGTAAGGGGAAGGACATTTCCCCAAACACAATCGAAGCACTTGACCAATCACAACACACTGCTCCAGCCGACCAATCAGAGCGCAGTATGCATTTCAGAAGGAGGGGCTTCAATGAACATTTCATAGTTCCTCCTATAACCCAGGACCTGGGATCGATTTAGTTCTAGAAACGCCTTTTGGTAGGACTAAATTAGCTTTCTCAGCGCTGTCAAAATAAAAGTCTGCAGTGCTGGTGCGAATGCAAGCAGGAAAATGGCCCAAGGGGAAAATGTAGTTCTCAGGGGACAGAGTTGGTGACTAGTTCCTATAACTGACTTCTTGTAACTACCCGGTGCGAAAATCCCTATAGAGAGCGAAAACGAAACGGGTGCATTTCCCAAAGCACACCATGGTTGCAAGTTCACATATGGCTAATGATGCTTTTGGGAAACGCACCTCAGAGCATTACTGACAAACTGACATATATACAGTATATATATATATATATATATATGTCACACAGTGTCACATGATCCTTCACAAATCACTCTAATATGATGATTTTATGCTCCAAAAACATGTATGATTATTATCCATGTTGAAAACAGTTTTTGACATTTTTATTTCAGGATTCTTTGATGAATAGAAAGTTCAAAAGAACAGCTTTTATCTGAAATGGAAAGCTTTTGTTACATTAAACACTACCCTTTAAAAAGTTTGGGGTCAGTAAGAATTTGTATTTTATTTTTGGGGGAAATAAATAAGAAATCAATACTTCTATTCATCAAGGATGAGTTACATTGATCAAAAGTTACAGTAAAGACATTTATAATGTTAGAAAAGATTCTAATTAAATAAATGCTGTTCTTTTGAACTTTCTATTCATCAAAGAATCCTGAAATAAAAATGTAAAAAACTGTTTTCAACATGGATAATAATCATACATGTTTTAGGAGCATAAAATCATCATATTAGAGTGATTTGTGAAGGATCATGTGACACTGAAGACTGGAGTAATGATGCTGAAAATTCAGCTTTTTTTCAGAGGAATAAATTACATTTTAATATATATTAACATAAAAAAAGTCATTTTAAATTGTCATAATATTTCACAATATTACTGTGTTTTTTGTGTATTTTTTATCAAAAAATTGCAGCCTTGGTGAGCAGAAGAGACTTCTTTTAAAAACATAAAAAATCGGTATCTGATCTTAAACTTTTGACCGGTAGTGTATGTAAAATATAATTCAAAATGTTGAAGCGGTGAAGCATTCAAAAGCATGAAAATCTATTCTAGTAGACCCCAAAAACTAAATCAAGACTTTGAAAAAGGGCTTTAAATGGTTTATAGGAAAATCTCAGTGGATTTGATTTTTCGGGTTCCAAAAGCGCATGGTAAAATGACACACGAGCCGGTACATGATGTATATGTGTGTGTACAGATCAACAGTGAAAGATGTGAGTGATCGTACCTCTTACATCACTTGGCCTGCTGATAGGTATAAGGTGAATGATCACTGGACGAATCCACCTGAGGTTGTGGACTGTTCTCCTGCAACAAAACATGATCAAATCAAATCAACACAAGCAAAGCATGTCAACATACAAGCTGAAATCAGAACAGAGATCTGAAGCACTAATATAATATAAGTCAGAATAAAAATCAGTGAAATTTTTCTACTGCATATTTCGCTTATTATTTTGAAGGCAATTAACACGCTGCTAATGGATGAATGTCACAAAAACATGCTCATGTCACTGAAAAACAAACAACATAATAGGTTTCCCATTCGGTAAAAATAATGCTATTACTATACAATACTTTATCATATATATTAAATTAATCAATAATTGTATAATTCATATTCAAAATATATCATTGCAGAAATTAAAGGCAATACACAAAATAAAACCCTAATGTGTAAATACTTTAATACTTGAATTTAAATAATATTGTTATTGTTATTATGCATCATAATTGGGAGAAAATCGTGCTTAATTATCATGAAGATAATCTCACAAATCAATAGCTCTAAAAACAAGTGAGCAAATATTTCTTTTGTTTGATTTTGGAAACATTCCCTGGACATGTTGACAGTCAAGAACATTTCAGCACAGTTGCACATGCCCAGTCTGTTCTTGAACTTTTTCTCCATTTATGGTGATTGTGAATTCAGAAAGTTCTTGAGTACAGGACGAGGTTAAATCTGTGTGTGTGGACATGAACCCACCTCGACTGAGACTGCGGTGGTCTGCATGTGAGTGTATGGGAGGGATGTACTGCCCCTGGAGAGCTTGACTGGCTGGCATATACTACAGGAGACACACACACACACACAGAGAAAACATCAACATATGCTCCTACAAACTCTGCACACTTTGCTGCTTTAGTGTTTTGTGCTCTCATTCTGTCAGCGTTTTTTTATTTGGTTAGTTTTGTGTATTTCTGCTGAGTTGTGCATGATCCATGTGTGGCCTGTATATGTTGTTTTGCAGTGTTTGGCCATTATATGCAGAATCAGTGTAATAATCCCCCAAAATATTATTGCACTATAAAATTTTCCAACATAAAAGTTTGTTAAAAGTGTAGTTCACCATGTCATCCAAGATGTCCATGTCTTTTTTTCATAAGCTCGAAAAGAAATTAAGGTTTTTGATGAAAACATTCGAGGATTTTTCTCCATATAATGGACTTCAATGGGGTCCAAACGGTTCAAGGCCCAAAATGAGAGTTTCAGTGCAGCTTCAAAGGGCTTGAAAAATGAGCAAATCTTTTTCGAGTTATTCGTTCATTCAACAAATTAAATGAACGAAATGGCTTGAAAAAAATCATTCATTTTGATGAACGAGTTTGAACAGGGGTGTCACAAACGCGCATCACAGAACAGAGCAAGGCGAGGATTTGTGCTTATAAAACTGATTTTTTAATGTATTTATTAAATGAGCAATTGTTTCGCTAGATAAGACCCTTATTCATCATCATGTGTCATTTAAAGCCCTTTTAACAGTTTGTAGTTTGCACTGAAACTGTCTTTTGGACCTTGAAACGTTTGGACCCCATTGAAGTCCATTATATGGAGAAAAGTCCTGGAATGTTTTCATCAAAAACCATAATTTCTTTTTGACTAAAGAAAGAATGACATGGACATCTTGGATGACATGGGGGTGAGTAAATTATAGAAAAAGTATTTTTTAAAAGTGAACTACTCCTTTAAAAGACGGGAATATGACGGCAGACATCTGCTGAACAATGTTTCGTGTGCAGTTTGTCAACATATAACATTAGACGTCGTCTTTTTGTCTCAATGACTGTACCAAACATTAATCATTCGCGGTCAAAATACTGGTGTAAACACAGTTTGATGTCAAGATTTTCACTGCCCAGAGCCTGTTAAATTGAAGCCAACCAACCCCGTGACGTCACATGTTAGAATACTGCACAAATGGCGGCGCCCTGGTGGCGAAAGATAGAACGATTTTTTTTCTTTTATATGTTTACATTTGTCATGGTTCTTATATAATTTTTGATTATAGTGGAAATCCATCTTGTAAATCATGTAAACTTCATTGACTGTTTCATTTCCCCTTTAATGCAATGTTTTGTTTACTCAGAATTGACAATTTATACAATTAACGAGTACATCGTGAATCCATCTTCAAGACGCGTGCAGTTTCGTATATAAACCGCTAAAATGAGCGCCAAAAGTTACATAGTGTTCCTTTAAATTCTTCAATTCTATGATTACTAGAAAATGTGTCTTCCATATTGTGACCTTTATGTTTTAATTGCAACTTGATAACTCACTCAGTAGGTGGTGCTTAAGGTCAGGGCATATGGGCAAAAGTTTATAGTAACCTTATAAAACTTTATAGCAGGTGAAAAACAGTATGTAAGACAAGTAGTATGTCTGAATTCTCGTCGTTGATAAAACTCAAAGATTGAGCCACTGTAATCACTCGGACTATTTTAACATTGTCTTTAATAACTTTTCTGGGCCGGCCAGTTTCGATCCCTTAGAAGCCTATGGAGGAGTGATCCAGCTCTCAGATTTAATAAAAAATATCTTAATTTGTGTTCTGAAGATGAACAAAAGTCTTACAGGGGTGGAACAACATGAGGGCGAGTAATTACTGACAGAGTTTTCATTTTAAGGTGAACTATCCCTTTAATAAACAGCTGCAAACAGCAATAAACAGATTTTGAAGAAACAAAGCAACACATATGAGACAGTAGTGTGAGAAGTGTTGATTTGTACTCACTGTTCCTGCGCTGCCCAGAGAGAGGTGACCCATCTGCTGAGTGAGAGGACTCATCATGGACGTGGGCTGCAGAGACATGGAGTGATCTATAGAGGGCGATATCACTGCTCCCTGATGATGGAACGGGACATTACATTACATTTATGCACTCAGGAAGAATCCACATATCCACATATATACACTTCCTTTGATAATTGGCCCATTTTATAAAATAAAATAAATAACACTTGACTATTTTACTCAATCTGTGTGTAATATTTATTTTCAAGCAAAAAAATTGCTGATATGCATGCTCTTTTCAAAAGGAAACGAAAATAATTTGCTTGAATAGAAATTAATCATTAATTGAAATAACGCTGAAATAAAAATAATCAATAAAAAAATGTATCAATAAAATGATAAATATTAAATGAAAAACTTAAATGAAGCATATAAGAAACATTGCAACTCAAAATATGTATTTTTTAAGCATTTGCAGTATGAATGTACAGTGGCGTATTGCATTCATTCTTGAAGAAAAAAATCTACTCTGTTTTTCCTGAATTAAATCAGTTAATTCTACATGAGAAAAAATATTTTTGCTCTTTTTTTTTTCGAAATTTATAATTCGAATTCGACTAATTTTTCATTAGAAAAAAATTTTTTGCTCTTGTTTTTCTGAATTAAATCGAGTTAATTTTTCATTAGAAAAAAAGTTTTTTGCTCTGTTTTTCTGAATTAATCAACTTAATTTTTCATTAGAAAAAAAGTTTTTGATCTGTTTTCTGAATTAATGACTTAATTTTTCATAAGAAAATTTTTTTCATTCAGAAAAACAGCAAAAAAAATTTCCATGAAAGATTAACTCATTAATTCTGAAAAACAGAGCAAAAAAAAAATTCTCATGAAAAATGAACTCGTTAATTCAGAAAAACAGAGCAAAAACTTTTTTTCTCATGAAAAATTAACGCATTAATTCAGAAAAACAGAGCAAAAAAAAAATTCTCATGAAAAATTAACTCGTTAATTCAGAAAAACAGAGCAAAAAAAAATTTTCTCATGAAAAATTAACTCGTTAATTCAGAAAAACAGAGCAAAAAAAATTCCATGAAAGATTAACTCATTAATTCAGAAAAACAGAGCAAAAAAAATTTCTCATGAAAAATTAACTCTTAATTCAGAAAAACAGAGCAAAAAAATTTTTTCTCATGAAAAATTAACTCGTTAATTAAGAAAAACAGAGTAGATTTCTTTTTCTTCAGGTGAATGCAAATACGCTACTCGTATGAATGTGCCCTGTCTAGTGTTTTTATTGTTTTAACTAAAATCATTAAAACTCATTATTTGAAATAAAGCTAAAATAAAATATAAATATTAGATGGAAAAATTACTGTTCACACTTTGTCTTCATAATGTTTGACCAATAAAATGTTGTCACAAAAAAATTAAATAAATAATATAATTCCATTACAGAACAAAAAGCCCCCAAAGAAAAAAAAAAGTTTGAAATAAGCAACTTACGTATTTGGGTAAGTATACCCAAATAAGTAAATTTAATAATTTGAATCAATTAATTTTTTTTTTACTTAAGTTAAATTATATTTACTTATAAATACTTATTTGGGACTGCTTCCCAAAATTCCTGTTTTTGCAAATAAAAATAATAATAAATAATAATAATTTAATAAAATAATAATGTTCCGTGAATAAAAGGCACTACAGAGATTCTGGAAATCCCATAGTTTTCTTTGAAATGAATGATAGAATGATGTTTAATATGAGTGTGAGGCATCTGAAGTGTATTGGTGTGCGCTCGGGGTCTTTCTGGGGTGTGTGTGTGTGATGAGTCCTGCTTTCTTACGCTGTGAGTCAGACTATCTGTATATTTAAGAGCTATGAGCCATCAGTGCCATTACTGGCCTTTAAATGCCACAGTTTCCGCATTTATGATCCACGGCACTCAGCTCTATACGCACTGACTCATAAACCCATTACACCACACAATACTTATATACATTATACACACCCACTCAAATAGAAAAAACACACATAGAGTCTCTTCCTGTTTGATGTGTCATTCAGGCAGCTGAGCTTCACTCATTACCTGCAATCTGATCATTACTGATCTCACACACACACACACACACCTCAGGTTCTTTATGCTGGCGTGGAATTCAACGACACTGTACTACAGCATCTGGGTGTGAATTAGTGTTAGTGCACTTATGCAAACACACACACACACACACCAGTGTTTCCTGCACAAGCGTGGCGGCTGCTGCCCTTCAAGAGTAGGAAGCACACGTCACGCATCAGGGACCAAATGTGAACTTTTATGTTGTTCTGGGTAAAGTTGCTCTTAAAAGCAGATTCTCAAATGACGGAATGGAAATAATTGACAAAAATGACTGGGCTCTGTTTTTGTACGTCATTTACAGTAAGACTGACATATTCATGACCGTCTGATGGCTAATGATGTCCAACTGTGTTCTTTTTCAAAGTAATGATGATAATGCGTTCTGAAAACTTTAATTACTAATTGTTTAATTACTGGTTGTTCATAAGACAACATACAGTAGACATATCTCCAGCAGAGCTTTGACACATAAATGGTATTTTTATCAACAACAACAAAAATATTTGATTTTATTATAAAATAAACTAAAACAAATAATCAAAAGGAAAATATTAAAATAAAATTCTAATAAATAGAAATTAAATATATAATAATTAAAAAATCTGAAATAAAATTTATATTAAAAAGTATTAAAAACTAACCATGAAAAATATTTCTAAAGCATTTATTAATCTGTTATGTTAATATCAAAATTTACTAATATCTGATTCAAATCAAAAGTTTACATCTGTTAACATTAGTTGTATTTTTAATAGTAATGTTAACAAAGATGAAGAAATACTGTCATGAATGTATTGCAAATGCATCAACTAACCTTAACTAATACAACCTTGTTGTAAAGTGTTACTAAAAAAATAAATAAAATAATATAAAATAATAAAATAGGCTCTCATATTAATAGTGCCGTGCATAAATATATATATATATATATATATATATATATATATATATATATATATATATATTTTTTTTTTTTTTCTTTATAAATAGAAGCTAGTCTCTTATTTCTGTTTGGATGAGCAATGCTGTCAAATATTGATGTGCCTATGGTTAGACTTATTAACAATATTTTTTGGCATAAGTTTGTTCATTTTGATGTGGTTTGTTGCTTTAGTAAGTCTGTTTAGACTCTCTGTTCGACGTCACCCACACTATGAGCAGTTCAAGTGTAGATCTCCCACACACACACACACACACTGTTGAGGACCGGCATGAGACGGATCATGAGAGACGGGCAGTGATCAGACTCACCGGATGCTGCATGATGTAGGGCTGATGGGTGACCCAGGATGGATTCTGGACCTGAACGATACAAATACATTTCCTTAAGACAGTTCTGACGCATCCACTTCTCTGAGACCTCGATCTCTGGATAATGTGTGTTACCTGGTATGTGGACACAGGGGAGATGTATGGAGACATGGGCGTCTGTGTGATCATTCTGTTTGTAATACTGTAGGCGGTCGGATAGAATCTGGAGAGAGATGAAAAGGGCATATTTAGGCAATTACAGATGAAAATCAAAAAATTTAAATATCGTGCAAAAGTTATAATTTTAATGATGAATTCAAAATCTCAGAAAATTAGAATATCACATAATATCAATACAAATAAAGGATTTTAAATACAAAAATGTCAGCCCTCTGAAAAATATAATCATGCATATGTATATACTAAATATATTAGTTTCACCATTCCTGAAATACATTCAAATTTTTCAAGTTTCACCTGTATGTGTGTGAGGCTGTGCAATATTATGAATATAGTATGATAGCATTGAGAATGAGTTTGCTGCCTTAAGATACCTTCTGTTATATAAATATTTGTAAATATAATTCGTTCAAGTATTAATATGTATAAATATATAATACTTGACTATTATACTCAACTAAAAACGTTCAAGCATTTGTAGTATGAACACAAATGTGCATCCTCTCTCCAGTGTGGTTATTGTTAATTTCAACAAAATTGTATTCAATGAATTAATAACTCATTTATTGAAATAAGGCTGAATTAAAAAAAAATATATAAATATTACATGAAAAAAATAAAATTATATATATATATATATATATATATATATATTTATTTTTTTTCTTCCATATATATATATTTTTTTTTTTTTTTTGAAATTGTGCCATGGCAACTCTATGAAAAATAAAATAAAAAATAATATTAATAATAGTTTTGTTATTGTTAAAACTGCAGTCTGCAGTTTTTCCTCTTTGTCGCCATCTCTGTTCCAAATCTGCAATTGCAGTCATTCGCGGAATTACCAACTTTACGCAAGTTGAGCTTCGGCATGGCACAGTGCAGATAAACTAGAATTAAAATGAAAGCTGAAAATATACAAATACAAGCTAATTAAAAAATATTCATAAATACTCAAATATCTGGCAAAAATTATGGAATCACCAAACTTAGAGGATGTTCACTCAGTTTTTTACTCTATAGTAAACTAACAAATCACAGATATGACACAAAAAGGTTTTGTTCAATAACTTAACATTCTGGCTTCATGAAACATACCTCACACAAATCCACTTATTTTTTTATTAATGCCATGTCTTTTCCAGAGCAAGTAGAGAAAAAAAGTATGGAATTAATCCAATTAATAATTAAAAATGTAAGTGGATTTGAACAAAACCTTTTTTGTGTTATTTGCTATAATCTGGGTGAACATCCTCTATGTTTTTCCAGGAGTTGTATAATATTCTACAAATACTACAGTAACACTGGTTCTTTCTGAACTCCTATTGTCTCGTACCCATTTTGCATAGCAGCGGTGGTGGGGTCGTACGTGAGGGTCATGCCAGCCTATGAGAGAGAGAGAGAGAAAACAAAAATCACGTTATTTAGTTTATAGCTGTTTGTTAAGTGTTAAAAAAGTAAAAAAGTGTTGTGCCACTTTGTGCTTGTGAATCATCCACTAAAATACACTGAGCAGAGTTAATAAAGAGAAGTGTTAAACACAGATACTGTACAGACACTAACCGCTATAGGGCCAAAAACTTACATAGTGTACCTTTAATGCAATAATTCAATTATGTCATTGAGTGCGGCTTTAGTGTTCAAATGCTTGATGGGGCCACCGTACATGTTATACAGTAGTTGCTGACAACTTCAAACTGAAAATAAATGTTTGCAGCCAAATATTTTATGTTGTCACATCCATTTCGTCTTCTGTCCAGCATGCACAGATAAAAACCTGTCTATGTTTTATATATATGCATGTGTGTATATGCAGTGGTGGTCAGAATTAATGGCACCCCTGGTAAATATGATCAAAAAAAGCTGTTTTACATATGTGCATGTATGTATGTATGTGTATGTATATATATATATATATATATATATATGTATAGTGTATTTATATATATATAAATACACTATATATATATATATAATATATATATACATACACACACACATATATAACAACACATACTGTATATATATACATATATATATATATAAAACTGGCTTAACTGCTTCTATTGTTCTCCTTATTTGTAAGTCGCTTTAGTCAAAGCGTCTGCTAAATGATTAAATGTAAATGTAATGTAAATGTAAACCCATAAAATTGGTTTAATGAAATTATCTGGCGTGACAGCAAACCCATTGTGCTGTAATTACATGCTGTTCACGACCTTCTTCGTGCGTGGCTTGCACATGATCAGCAGAAAAAATGAAAATGTTCAAAGTAATTTTTTTTAAAAAAAACCACAGCATCGACTCCATTAAGGAGGTTTGTGATGTGATGTGCTGTATTTTCCTCCTGAGTGAATGACCATGTGACACAGTGAACACTGACTACAGGAACGTGTTTTGAGTGAGCTGACTACACACACAGCATTTTAAGGCATCATGTGTGTGAGAAGTGTGCAAAGATGCTTCGTTTGACCACATTTTTCAGATAAGGCAATCCCAGAATGCACTGCGACAAAATCACTGTAAAATGGATTATAAAGCAAAAGAAATGCTGATTATATGAATACAATAAGTTAAATCCTGAAGAGATCTGGTAAAACATATATAAATAAAAAAGGGGAAAAAATGAAATACATAAAATAAAATAGATTATTATTGTATACTAGTGTGAAAAAACAAACGAACGAAAGGAAGTTAAGATTAGTTAATTATATTCAGATGAACAAAGTTGTAAAATAATGATGAATTCAAATCAAAGAATGCATTGCGACAAAATAACTTGATTAATAATTTGATTACAAATTCAATTAAATCCATCCTGAAAGATAACTGATCAAATTAAAACAAGACATAAAATAACATAAAATAAATAAAAAATAACATAAAAAGTATGGAAATCTATCTGGATGAGGAATATTGTAAAATATTGATAAATACAAATTGCAGAATGCATTGTGACAAAGCAAGAAAAATGTTGATTATAAATAAGAGTAATTCAATCCCAAGAGTAGTGATAAATATATATATATATATATATATATATATATATATATATATATATATATATATTTATATATATATATAAATATATATATATATATATATTTATTTATTTGTATTAATATATATATATATATATATATATATATATATATATATATATATATATATATATATATATATATATATATTAGGGCTGTGCAAAAAGTTAATTGCGATTAATCGCATCCAAAATAAAAGTCTGTGTTTACATATTATATTTGTGTGTGCTGTATACAATTATTTTGTATATATAAATACCTATGCATGCATGTATATATTTAAGAATTATTTGCGCTTAAATTCTGTATATATTAAAAAATACATAATCTATATTATATAAATCTAAATATTTTATATATGAATAACACATTTTCTTAAATATATACATGCATGTGTGTGTATTTATATATACAAAATAATTATATACAGCACACACAAATATATTATGCAAACACAGACTTTTATTTTGAATGCAATTAATGGCAATGAATTTTTGCACAGCCCTTAATATATATATATATATATATATATATATATATATATATATATATATATATATATATATATATATATATATATTAGGGCTGTGCAAAAATTCATTGCCATTAATACAATTTTATAAAATCAAAGTAAATTTTATAAAAATTAAAAAAAAAATATATATATATTATATTATAAATACACTTTTATTCATCATATTTATTTATATATATATATATATATATATATATATATATATATATATATATATATATATATACATAATTAATAAATAAACAAATAAATAAATATGATTAATAAAAGTGTATTTATAATATAATTTTCTTTTTTTACAATTTTTATAAAATTTACTTTGAACCAATATCCACATATGCTGTGGATTTCAAATCAGGGTTAAGCTTAGGTCACTTATAAGGGTAGATATCATTTAGGATGATGTATTTCAAGGCAGCTCCCTGTCCCTATCAAGTGACTCAGCTGTTTACACACACACACACACACACACACATACACAGAGACACACACAGAGGCAGAGAGACAGAGACATACAGAGCACACACACACACACACACACACACACTCAGTATCACTTGTGTGGCTCACATAATATATGACTGTATTAGAGTAGCTTGTGTAAACACACACACACCCACATGAGCAGCGTTGTGTAAGATCTCTGCTGTGCGTGTGTTTGTGACAGGTGATACACACGGCTGTACTCACGAGTCTGCTGTCCCCGTCTCTGGCCCAGCCTCGTCCGTTCTGCACATATTTATTTTGACTCTGACGCTTCTTCTGGCCTCCGTCCGCAAACTTGCACAGCAAGGGTTCTGACGGCGCTGCGGAGACACGGAGGAGAGCATGAACTCTCAGCGTGACGCTCACTGCATACTCACAACACTCTGAGTGTGTGACAGCACACATGGCTCCAGCGTTACACACTTTGTTATGGCACAGTAGGACAGCTTTACGGTAACTACATTAAACACAGAGTGAAAATACTGCAGGACAAGATATCATAGTTAACAAACCCAAATATTCAGAATGATTGATTATTAACATTTCATAGAGCTTATTTGTTACACATTAAATGTTTTTGTAGATTAAATTAGTTTCAACCTTTTGATAAATCATATAGCACCTAAATTAAAGCGATAACTTCGATTATGGAAATGATATATTTCCAGAAAATGCATGAACTGATAAAATGCATACCTTGAATGCAATGCAAGTTGCTTTGGATAAAAACGTCTGACAAATGCATCAATTTAAATGCATAACAGTAGTTTATGGAAAAGATTAAACTCTTTTAAAGAGTGCTTTCCCTTTTTCATGTTATTTGATTAAAGCATTACATGCACCCTTAAAGGAAAAACGCTTTAGTTAGTCATTTTCCTTTTTTTAATTTTTTTTAATTTTTTTTACAAAATCGAGGTTATGTTTTACATTAACTTATATTTACATTTATTCATTCAGAAGCTGAAGTGGCTTACAAATGTAGAAAACCATAGAAAGAAAATAATTACTGCATCAGACAGTATTTCACTTGTGCATCCTCCCGTATACAGGAGATCTAACTTTACTTCGTTCTGACCTCTGTCACAAAAAGTTGACACACACACACACACCTTTAATAATTGAAACTTTGGATTTTCATGCTAAAAGTTCATAATAAAACATATAATGTAGTATTTTTCCATAAAAAATTATAATATTATCCTCAAAATTATAATATATATATATATATATATATATATATATATATATATATATATATATATATTATCCTCTAAAATATAATATTATTTTTTATCGCCTTTTTTATTAAATCACATATTTTAGTAGTTATCAAAAATTTGGTATCATTTGAAAGCTAACAAACTCAGAATTCATACTGTGAAAACAGTTTTATAATTGAACGTTGTGTTACCATAGAAACAGTACTTTAAATTATTTTATTTAAATTGACGGTACTTTAAATTAACGGTACTTTAAATAATTATTCAGGCTCCTCCTCATTTGGGCATCATTATATTTCATCATTTATGATCAAAACCTTTTGGAACTGCAGAAGTAGCACCAGGTTAGTTGACCGACGTGCGTCTGTGGAGGAAAAAAGCCCGCTTTGCGCGAGTGCAAAATAGGAATGATAAATGCGTCAGTGTATAAAGTCATTTGCGCCGGGTGCAGGATAGAGCCCATTGTCAGAAAGGTCTCGTGTCTCAAGGTTCCGAATTTTGTGACAGAATTGATATTTGGACAGAAATGTATTAATTTGTTAAGGCAGAATGCATACAACTAAATTCAATGGAATTCAATGGCACCCAGTGGCTATTTTTGGTACTGACGCCTAAACAAAATCTCATGGCAACTTCAATTTTTGTGATATCAACTTCAAATTTGGAACATAAATTGGTTAGATTTATGGCTTTGATTGTATAGTAATTTTAGAGTAAAAATATTTTGTAAAATATATATTTTATATAAAATAAAAAAATATAGTACAGTATATTTGATTTACTGTGAATTTAAATGTCCATAACTTTTTCATACTTTCTTTTTTTGAAGTGTTTTCACTCATCAATAATCTGCTGGGTGTTTTCTTTAAAACAAGACCAAACTTGGGTATATATTCCAAAGCATTCTTGGATTACAACCATTTAAGTGTGAATAGTGCATTTTAACCCTCATTCTCAAAAGGGGGGTGACAGGTAAGGGGTTAAATTAAATTGGTACTTTAAATAATTGTTCAGGCTCCTCCCCTTTTGGGCATCATTATATTTCATCATTTATGATCAAAACCTTTTCTAATCTTGACAAAACACATTGTCAGAAAGGTCTGTGTCTCAAGGTTCTGAATTTTGTGACAGAATTGATATTTGGACAGAAATGTATTAATTTGTTAAGGCAGAATGAATACAACTAAATTCAATGGAATTCAATGGCTATTTTTGGTACTACGCCTAAATAAAATCTAAATTTTTGTGATATCAACTTCAAATTTGGAACATAACTTGGTTAGATATATGGCTTTGATTTTATAGTAATTTTAGAGTAAAAAATATTTTGTAAAATATATTTTTTATATAAAATAAAAAAAATATATATGAAGAGTTCAGATGCAAAAGCCTCTAAGTGCCATTTGAAATTTTCTTCTAAAATGATCATTTTTATTAAGCTTGTATATCTAAGTTCAGTAATTTCACTTAAATGGCAATGAAGATTACCTATTAATTGTCATTTAAGTGAAATTACTGAACTTAAATATACAAGCTTGATAAAAATGGTCATTTTAGAAGAAAATTTCAAATGGCATTTAGAGGCTTTTGCATCTGAACTCTTCATATAGTACAGTATATTTGATTACTGTTAATTTTTCGTACTTTAATTGTTTTAAGTGTTTTCACTTCAGCAAAAATCTGCTGATTGTGTCCTTTAAAACAAGACCAAACTTGTATATATTCCAAAGCATTCTTGAACTACAACTATTTAAGTTTGAATAGAGCATTTAATCCCCATTCTCAAAAAGGGGGTGACAGCTAAGGGGTTAAATCCTGACATCCAATCAAGTATTTTTCTTCCTGAATATCATGTTTCATGATAATGGAAGTAAAATGGGTGTGACTTGAAGTTGAAAAACGAAACGTTGTGCCTAATAAACAACATCCTCGTCTTGACTCAACCCACTGTATCCATTTTCAGCATCTATGATTCACAGTTGCAGATGTAATGCATAAATTGCACAGCAAAATCTCTACCAGTTACACATCGCCGATTTCCGTCTTAAAGCCTCTGAGGCTTCCTGGCTCCATCCACAATGACTTTCCCACAATGCTTGGAGAACAGGCATCTAATGTTGAAGCCGTCTTCGTATAATCCCCTTCCTTCCTTTCTGACATGGTCAGTGGAGACTATTTCAGTCTAATAATCCAATTACAATGCTTAGAGACGCCATGCAAGGCCGAGATTCCACTCAAAGAAAATTAGCACACATTGCTTTCACTTGAGCCCCAAACGAATCATATAAGCTCTCACCGCAGCATTATGAACATTAGCACCACACAGCTTTCGTGCAGCAAGTCTGAATCTACATTCGTGCGAAAGCCGTTTGGTACATGCCCGAAAGCCTGTCTTCCATTTAGACGCCATCCGAGGAGAATCATTACCAGAGAATGAATGAATGTGCTCCAACAGAGCCGCGCTGTGCTTTTATGCACAAACAAATAGAGATAAAACACACATTACAGGAGGAGTTCACCCAGAAATGATAATCTGTCATCATTTACTCGTATTATATGGGGAAAAAAGAGGCAAGGATATTCTTTAGAAATCTTTTGTGGAAGAAACAGTGAGCAAACAATGATTTTTCGTGAACAATTGCATTAAAGTAAATGGCACACACTTACCCATAACTCCAGCTGGTGTTTTCAGAAATTTTCCATTGAAGTGAGAGATGACCGCTTCACATTTCTCTGTTGACTCCATTCTAGAGAAACATATTATCAGTTTATAGGTTTGCACATTTGAGTATCAAACATCATTCCCATCATCTGCACCAGCAAACATGTTAAAGTCATATGAAGCATAGCTAATAAAGCAACATTTTAAATATCACACTACTTTTAAAACACGGCTGGTCATTAGACTAGTTTCACAATCCTTCCTTTTCTTGTTCAGACAAAGAGGTTTTAACAGCATCTCTCATTTAAACTTCATTTAGATTTAGATTTGGTAAGACCGATTCATTTCAGTGAATCACTTCAAACTGCTTATTTTAGTGAATCAATTTAAATGATTCAATGATTCATGCGTGCCAGCACTCAAATATGTTCAAAGAACCAGTTGTTAAAGTAACTAAAACCTAAACATATATATATATATATATATATATATATATATATATATATATATATATATATATATATATATATATATGTATATATATATATATATATATATATATGTATATATATATTATATATAAATATAACTTTTTTATATAAAAATATTATTTTTTTCTTAAATATACATGCATGTGTGTGTATTTATATATATATACAAAAATAATTATACACAGTGCACCCACAAATTAATCATTAATCAAAATAACAGATTAATCATTTGACAGCCCTAATATATAATATATATATATATATACACATATATATATATATATACATATATACACATTTTGTTTCTAAAATAAACATTAACTGAAATAAAATAAATTATAACAAACTTATTTTATTTCAGCTAGCTTCCAAGGCAATATTTCTCATTTTAATTTAGTTTCACTTGATGTACTAAAATAACTAAAACTATAATAAAAACATTAATAAAAACTATAAAGACATGTTTTTTGTCAACACATCAACAAAATGACTAAAACCTTTAACTAAAAATATTTATTTTTTGAAATATTAATAAAAACTATAAAAGTATTTCTCATTGATACTAAAATAACTTTTAAAAATCATTAAAAATATGCAGTTAAAAATATATGTACCTAAATATTGCTGTTTATTTTATTTATTTTGTTATATTTGAGCATATTAAATATCATTCTTCCTTGCCTAGATTATTTTAACCACAAAAAATACAGTTATCAATTTCAAAACAAATATAGAACTTTGTATTGAATATCATCAAAAGGGGGTAGAAATGGAGATTTTCATAAACATTTGGATATGTGGAGCTATGAAAACCAACATGACACAAGTTTTGTGCTATCATTAAAAAACATTGTCGTTATTTATTTTGTTGTTATTTAAAAACTTGCTTCACTGATTCAACCAGTTCAGATTTCTTTTTCACTGAAGTGAATAACACTTTTTTTTAACAAGTTTTTACTTGCACTGTATCTTGAACCAGGAGGAGTTCAGAGAGTTCAGTTTCCTGGCTTTGCCTTGCTGAAATGTCAGATTTGCAGATATATTTGAAAACAACTGACTGGCACTAAGAATCATGGGAGGGTCTGAAGTGTTTGTGTTTGGTGGGCAGAAAGCCAGGGGCTTTCCAGGACGTCTGAATCCCGTGCCCTGATCGACGCTACAGTCTTGAACCATGATCGGGGAATTCACTTCCGTTGTCACGCTATCATTCTTTGTGATGATAGCGTGACAACGGGGAGTTGATATGGTGATTTGGGTTCATATATGAGACCCTCACCTGGCAAATCCGACCCCTCGGCTGGCCCGTTGCTGTCCCGTAGGATGCGTGTGGAGACGACCTGTCCGAAAGACTTCAGCATGGCCTCTAACTCCTGCTCATCCATGGTCAGCGGCAGGTTAGAGATGTACAGGTTAGTGGGGTCCTGCTCTTGTTGCTGTTTGAGAAAATAGACAAAAATTGTGAAACCTGTGCCATTTTATTGGTTATCTGGTCACTGATCATCATTTACATAAATCCAAAAATGTAAGTACTTGTAATTAAATTATTAGTGCTGTGCAAAGATAATTCAAAATAAAAGTGTGCTGTGTATTGTTATTTTGTAAATATAAATACACACACATGCATGTATATTAGGGATGCACCGATATGACAATTTTGGCTGATATCGATAATCCGATAATTCTTTATATTTGAAAGCCGATAACCAATATATTAGCCGATAAATGTAAATCCACATTTTTAGACAATTTTTGAGCGCCTGATTATTAAAAAAGTCTCCTCATTAAAAGCCAAGATACAAACACAATTATGATGTTCTTATTTTAATGTTGTGTAGCCGATATGACAGACTTTCCATCGATTTTCCATTTTTTAAAGTGATTTCAATCGTATTACAAGCAATTTAGAAAGCATCATGTTGAACAGTGCGCATCTAAAGTGCCTCAGCTGAAGGAAATAATACATTATTTATCGGCTTTTAGATATTCGGCTAAATGTTCTTGTTGGGCCGATAACGATAACATTAAAAATGATCATATATCGGCCGAGATCGATAATGTGGCCGATATATCGTGCATCCTTAATGTATATATTTAAGAAAATGTGTATTCATATATATAATAATTATATTTATATATAATATTGATTATGTATTTTATATATACAGGATTTACATGCAAATAAATCTTAGATATATTCAAGCATGCATATGTATTTATATATACAAAATAACTATACACAGCACACACACATTATATAAACACAAACTTTTATTTTGGATGTTATTAATCGCAATTAATCTTTGCACAGCCCTATAAATTATATTTTAAAATACTCATAAACAGACATATCATTCATTATTCACACAACGGCAGTAAATAACTAATAACTTATTGGTTGTCTGATGTCGGGTACTGGTCATATGGCATGCAAAAAATAAATACAAATGTATATATATATATATATATATATATATATATATATATACACACGTACAAAAGTGTACGTAATAATGTTCAATTCTAGTCCAAACTTGATTAGTTTAATGTCTCTGCAGGCGTTACAGCAGATTACAGATAACAACACACACACACACACTTTAAATATTATCATTCAAAAAAGAACACAGCAATGATCACACACAGACAGTAAAACAATAACCAGCAGCTATAAAATGGGTAAGGTTATAGATAAACACATAGAAGCAGAAAATAAAGAAATTAAATGTCCCAAAAAAAGTTTTAAGAGAAGATGTAAAGATTTATACATTTGGGGCAGTTCTAATGTAAGCTGAGAGACTGATCCATAATTTAGGTCCAACAACCAAAAAAGCTCTATTTTCGAGTTTACTCCTGGGAACATAAAGTCATTCAGAATCACCTCATCTAAGAGATCTCCACTGTGTGTATGGGTGCAATAAGTCAGAGAGGTATTGTGGTGCCTGATTCCGAAGGGAGTTAAATACAAATAATACAATTTTAAAATCAATTCTATATTCAACTGGAAGCCAATGAAGTGAAATCAAGATCGGTGTAACATGCTCACATTTACGCGTCCCTTGAGAAGTCAGGCCTAATTGTAACAAATTGTAAACGTGAGATGGATGACTGGGAACACCGACATACAGGGAGATGCAATAATCCAACCGAGACGTTACAAAGGCATGCATAACCGTTTCAAACTCCTTTAAAAGACAAGAATGGCTCCCAGCAAACAATTTTAGGTTCTGGGAACGTTAGTTTTTGGTTCCCTGAACGTTCCCTATTGGTTCCCCAGAAAAGTTCTTAATGTAAATAGAACGTTCCCTTAAGGTTAGGGGAACGTTCTGGGAACGTTCCTTTTAGGAGAACCTAGAAAATAACCTACAGGGAACGTTCCCAGAACGTTCTCCTTAGGTTATACAAGTAAACCTAAAAATAACCTACAGGGAACGTTCCCAGAATGTTCTCCTTAGGTTATAAAATTAAACATAAAAATAACCTACAGGGAACGTTCCCAGAACGTTCTTATTTGGTTCCCAGAAAAATAACCAAATAGGAACCATACGGGAACGTTAGGGGAACGTTTGGGGAACATTCTGTGTTTGCTGGGCTTAACCTTAGTTACAATACGAAGATGATAAAAACTAAATTTAACCACAGCACTTGCATGCATAACAAAATTAAGGCTGTTTTTGCTGATTCCTAACACATGTGCTACTGTACGTTAATGGGGAATCATTATCAAAGTCATGGACACTGCGTTCATTCCAGTCAATTTCAGACTCACTCTCGTTTAGACTTAAAAACAACTCGTAAGCCAAAAGTTTTAACTCAACCAAACAGTCTAAAATAGGCTTTAATTCTCACGCTTTAAAGGGAGATACATTTGGGTGTCATACGCAAAAAGGTGAAAGGACACTTCATACCTGTTTGAAATAGATCCCAAAGGAAGCATATAAAGAGAAAATAATACAGGGCCGAAGAACTGAGCCCTGGGGAACACCAGATGTTACATGAATTTCAGAGGAGAAATTATGTCCTCGGCAGAGCGCATATCTCCTATTATATGACTCATGACTCATGATTATGTCACACATGACTATAGGCATGATATATATATATATATATATATATATATATATATATATATATATATATATATATATACACTACTCGATCAAAAGTTTAAGATCAGTAAGATTTTTTATGTTTTTAAAAGAAGTCTCTTCTGCTCACCAAGGCTGCAATTTTTTTATAAAAAATACACAAAAAACACAGTAATATTGTGAAATATTATGACAATTTAAAATGACTTTTTTATGTTAATATATATTAAAATGTAATTTATTCCTCTGAAAAAAAGCTGAATTTTCAGCATCATTACTCCAGTCTTCAGTGTCACATGATCCTTCACAAATCACTCTAATATGATGATTTTATGCTCCAAAAACATGTATGATTATTATCCATGTTGAAAACAGTTTTTTACATTTTTATTTCAGGATTCTTTGATGAATAGAAAGTTCAAAGAACAGCATTTATTTAATTAGAATCTTTTCTAACATTATAAATTTCTTTACTGTAACTTTTGATCAATGTAACTCATCCTTGATGAATAGAAGTATTGATTTCTTATTTATTTCCCCCAAAAATAAAATACAAATTCTTACTGACCCCAAACTTTTTAAAGGATAGTGTTTAATGTAACAAAAGCTTTCCATTTCAGATAAATGCTGTTCTTTTGAACTTTCTATTCATCAAAGAATCCTGAAATAAAAATGTAAAAAACTGTTTTCAACATGGATAATAATCATACATGTTTTTGGAGCATAAAATCATCATATTAGAGTGAATTTGTGAAGGATCATGTGACACTGAAGACTGGAGTAATGATGCAGAAAATTACATTTGAATATATATTAACATAAAAAAAGTCATTTTAAATTGTCATAATATTTCACAATATTACTGTGTTTTTTGTGTAATTTTTATCAAAAAATTGCAGCCTTGGTGAGCAGAAGAGACTTCTTTTAAAAACATAAAAAATCTTACCGATCTTAAACTTTCGACCGGTAGTGTGTGTATATATATATTATATATATATATATATATTGCATAGAACATCAGGGTGAGTAAATGGTGACTTCATTTTCATTTTAGGGTGAACTCTCCCTTCCAGGTTTTAGTTTAAAAGGGTGCTAATAGTCACACCTGAGTAACACACCTGTAAAAACACCCAAGGCCCTCAGATCTTATCATTTATTTCAATTCACACACTGCCAGAGCTCCGTCACAGTATATACACACTTTATCAGTTAACGGACGAACACCTGGAGATCTGACAACAGAAATCACTGACCATCCACACTTGCCATTCAATAATCAGCCTATTCATAAATCTTGTGAACTGCCTACATAGATGTCTTCTTAAAGGGATAGTTCACCCAAAATGAAAATTACGTCTTGTGCCAACCTCTGTAAGACTTTCGTTCATCTTTGGAACACAAATTAAGATGTTTTTGATTAAATATGAGAGCGGGATCACTCCTCAATAGGCTTCTAAGGGATTGAAACTTCCAGAAAAGTTATATTTTTGCCTCTACCTAAGCTCCGCCCACAAAAAAGCTGAAAAGGGTCTATAATATAATCACAGTTAATCAGAATTTGATGATTAATATACAGTTATGTGGAGCAAAAATGTGGACAACGTTCTCACAGGTTCACGTTTTTATAGTTTGCGTAGAGAGAACTTAAGTTTTGTGTTAAAATGTTGTCGTGCAAGCACTAAGTTAAGAACTAATGATCGTTGCGATGGAAGTGAATCAATTACAACTAACTTTAGCTGGAAAATAACTTTATTCTAAAACTGTCATAATGCCAAAACAATCCATGTTACTTTAATTTCCTATTATCACTGTAAAAGCAGCTTTGGAACAATCTACCTTTGTGACTTGACTTGACAAATAGAATTTGACTGTGGGCGGAGCTTACCCCTTGAATGTGGGCGGAGCTACCTAGGGCATAACCAGCATAATTTCCAGTCAAACGTCATTGGTTGTGGTTGGTTATATACTGTACATATATGCTTCATATCTTGTATCTCTGGAAAGGATACATGCAATGCTGCCTACGTTTTGGTAGGCTTTGTGTCGATGCCTTAACATGCTGACTAGGTAGGCAGCTCATTAAGTTTTGGTAAAATTGTTAATTAAAGGAGTAGTTCACTTTAAAAAAAAACTTTTGCTAATAATTTACTCACCCGCATGTAATCCAAGATGTCCACATCTTTTTCTTCTTCAGTCAAAAGAAATTAAAGTTTTTGATGAAAACATTCCAGGATTTTCTCCATATAATGGACTTCAATGGGTACCAAACGGTTCAAGGTCCAAATGAGAGTTTCAGTGCAGCTTCAAAGGGCTTTAAACGACACCAGACGATGAATAAGGGTCTTATCCTAGGAACCTTTGGGTCATGACTCAAAAAGATTCGATTCATTTTCGATGAACGAGTTCAAACAGGAGAGTCACGAACACGCATCACAGAACAGAGCAAGGCGAGCATTTGTGCTTATAAAACTTAAACTTTATTATTTATTTTTTAAATGACCAATCGTTTCACTAGATAAGACACTTATTCATCGTCTGGAATCGTTTAAAGTCCTTTGAAGCTGCACTGGAAACTCTCATTTGGACCTTGAACCGTTTGGACCCATTGAAGTCCATTATATGGAGAAAAATCCTGGAATGTTTTCATCAAAAACCTTAATTTCTATTTGACTGAAGAAAGTATCTAAATACATAGCACAGGTGAATTAAATTCATAAAAGAGGCTAAAGTGAAACATGTCTCCCTCTCTCCACACTCTCTAGCTAATAAAGGGTGAGCATTAATATTGATGAGTGGTTCATTTGCATGCGGCTCTCGGCCACCCCAATCCGAGCGCGAAACGTTCGACTGATTTTCTGCCGTAGTTTCCCTTCCATCAGCAGAAACCAAAAAAGAAACAGGCAGAGAGGGGAGAGACTCTCCCCAGGGACAAAAGGGCCGCTCCATTAATATTCATTAACATCCTACTGCGTTCAATCTCCACCCATAAGAGATGGAGGAAAAATGAGCAGCACAAAGAGAGAGACAAGGGAGAGGCGGGATTGGATTACTAAAGTAATACGCTGACAGAAAAAAAACAGTATAGCGGCATTAGGAAACAATGGCAGAGGGCCGGCGCTAAGCTGTCGTACCCAGAGAAACGACGCTCCATCACGGGTATAACGGATGGAAGAGCAAACGAGTGCTGGAGATCCTTAAGAGCCATCAAAAACAATGTTTATTTCTTTTTTTAAAAAGATGTAGCTATTACAAATGACAATGACACAGAAGGTTCGATCCCTGTAGCTATTACTGGGTGTTTTATGGGCCGTTTTTGAATGGCAAATAAATTCACAGTGTGCTTGGCTTGCTTCGAGGGGAGAACTAAAACACTGGTGTGGTTTTTAGACAGACTGAAATCTAATACCAGAGCACATACCGGTGCTAACCCTGGTCATCAGGGTCGGGGCTACACCACACATACGGAAGCTCTTATTTAAAACGGGCTTGAAGCAAAATAGCATGACTAAAATTTACTGAAATATGTAGAGCTGATTCGGAAAAAAAATGCTTTGGATATAAGATCATATGGATCAAAATTTAGACACTATATTTTAAATAAATGCTGTTATTTTGAACGTCGTTTGAATCATTCAAAGAATCCTGACACAGGGAATAAATAATTAAATATATTATTTTAAATTTTATTAATATTTCTATCAACTGCCTGTTGAGCCTAAGATAAAATAAACCTTGCTGACCATATATATATATATATATATATATATATATATATATATATATATATATATATATATATATGCATAATGATGTATACAGCACATTAGAATGATTCAGCTTTGACATGCACAGGGAATAAATAATAATAATAATTATATATATATATATATATATATATATATATATATATATATATATATATATATATATATATATATGGCCAGCAATATTTTTTTATTTTTATCTTAGGCTCAGTTAGGCAGTCTGTATAGAAATATTAATACAATTAAAAATAATATATTTTATAATTTATTCCCTGTGATGTCAAAGCTGAATCATTTCAAAGGAAATATATATGTATGTGTGTGTGTGTGTTAGGGATGCACCGAAATTAAAATTTTGGCCAGAAATCGAAACTGCTTTTTAAAAATTAATTATTTCATATCTTAATTTCACTTTTTTGTAGAATTGAATTAATATTAGACTTTTTAATGAAACTCAATAATTTTAATCATACTGAATTCAAGTCAAAGTTAAAAAGTTCAAGCAATAAATAAAATAACCACACTTTTATTGAAAGTAACACACTAAAATTAGAAGAAAATATATTAATATTAAATATCTGTATACTTTAAATATCCTAGTATTCTGTTTGCAATAGCCCTACTGTGCATGCATTTATTTAACATGTATTTTTATCAATATGAAGCAGTTATTTATATTTAAATAGATATTAAATGCATATTATTTCAATGTAGAAATACAAATATAATAATATATATATATATATATATATATATATATATATATATATATATATATATTTATATATATATATGCATTTTGTATACATCTTCATATATCTTACATTTGTGTAACATTAAAAAATAAGTTGGGTTGGCTGCAAAGCATCATCATGTTCTCCATTAGTGTTTTTTTCAGGGTTTTCATGACATTTTCATGACTATTATTAAAAATGTGTTGAAAATCTACATAAACCTGTAGGCTAATCACTGGGCCGATGCAACTGGCCTCACGGATTAAGTTCAGACATACAGAGCCACTGCACGCACGCAATGCTGAGTTACATCTCTCAGGTCAGGCATTAAGAGCTTTACACTGATATCAGTATACAAACATACTGAGCAAAGACACTACATCAATCTCACACACATCCCTATAGCTGATCAGCCGACATTAGACACCAAATACCAATTTCCAGCACAAAAAAAAAAACAAACCCCAATGAATATTTAAATAATTAAGTCTGAAATATCATACTGAGAGTAGTATGAAGCAATGCAGGAAACATTGGTATCAGTGTGTGTGGGCTTGCATGTGTCACCTGCTAACAATTTACTCAACGTGAACCATGTGACTTCGACAGAAAAAGCACACAATATGCGTATGGAGTAAGTGTGTGTCAGACGCAGATGGTACAAGAGAACATGAGAGAGAAAAACTCAGTGTATATGTGTGAACAGGAACACATGGCATATGTGAAGGTGTAAGAAGAAGACTATGTTCAGAATATATTACTCTTACTATTCCTGCACTATATAGTGTGTATGCCATGCACAGTGTGTGAAGTTTCTATATGCATACCCAGATGACCTACAATGCCAAAAGTATACAACAGAATATGTGCAATATTTGTTTTCTTCCCATTAATCATGACTATTGGTCAACCTGTATATCTCTCTGTTGGTTTTGCAAATATTTTACCAATGAAAAGTAAATAAAAAAACTGGAAGAAACACTATATATAATATAAGTATTTGAGGAGCGGAGAAGAGTGTCTTAGTCTTTTATAACATGAGATTTTGGTCAAAGGACAGAAAAAAACTGAGCAGCCCCGTCCACACGAAGACGCGTTTTGCTGGATCCGTATCCGTACATATTTTGTGAAACGATGATGTCATCGCCCCACGTGTCGACTTGTCAGACAACAACAACTGCCGAACTGCTTGTATAATAATAATATAATATAATGCGGCAGAAACTTCTGAGCCTCTTGTATTCCTTTATTTATTATTTACTTTTTTATTAAAACTAATGTTTTTTTTTAGGCCTAAACAGTACTTTCTTTCATATGCTGCTTGTCTGTTGTCTGGTAAAGACATTTCGTATTTTATAGGGATGGAGATTTAAAGCAAAAAAAAATATATATATATATAAAATATATAAATATATAAAAATATTCGACAATCAACGGAAATTATTTGATTATTTTGGCTGTTCAAAAAACGCACCTAATTTTCCACTCCGACATTACATTTCTCTGTAGGAGGTTAGGCGTAGGCTATGTGTTATATCCATTAAAGAATGTATTCCGTTTAATATTTATGTTTAAATATGTTATTCTTTTATTGAATCTATGTTGATTATGAAAATTGAACCGCGTGCATATGCGCAATAGGCTATATCGGGAGACCTAATTTTGACCACATTAAGTTTTGTTTTGTATAAAGCCCTTCTTTGAAGTGAATTTCGTTTTTTAACAATTTTATCTTTATTTTAATAAATGTTTCATCAACCAGTTACCTGGATTTAATAAACAATAGCCATAATCAGGACGTGGACGCCCCGGCGCGAAATAACTTGCGTTGCTCGTCTCATGAATGAACCGAAAACTCAGAAATATAGGCTATAGAAATCTCGAAATGGCTACGTTTAAACAACATCGACAAACAACAATTAAAAACGAACAGAAACTGATAGGCTACTCTCTCTTATAGCCTAATCCGTATGAAGTGCATTCGCCTACGTTCACTCACAATACTACTGCGAAGTGACGAGTCAGACTCAGCAGCATCATCAACTTCCTCTTTTCAGTCAAGAATGAAACAGAAAACATCAAGTTTATTAATAACGAATTAAAATGTCTATGTTCTGACACATTCGTTACTTTTGCCGGTCTTTGTGGCAAGCTAGGAGTCCGCTAACTAATCGAATATCTTGACTCCCTATTTTGTACCAGGCAATTTATTGTCGTTCAATAAAGTTCTTAAAAGAAAATAAGCAACAGTGCATAATATTTTATAGCCTTTTATTTCACTGCCTACAGCGTGCAAGGTCTCATGCGCATGCTCCAAGTCTTCTCTCGCATTTTTAGTGGATATCTATGGCAGAATTGCAGCGCCGCATACTGGTCTGGGATGTCTACTACATCGTTTCAGTCGGTTTCAGTGGTTTCGTGTTGACGCAGATATTTTTCGAAACCGCCGCCGTGTTTACGGACTTTTTTTTTAGAACGAGAAAAACTTTGTGTGGCAAGAGGCCATAAGATACAATAAACTTTATAACTTGTAAGTTGATGTAAACGCACTGCGATGCACTTACTGCCTCAGATGTGGTCGTCAAATGGCGGACAAAACGACCTATATCAGAAATCGCTGATCAAAAGCCTAAATAAATTGGTTAAATTTTAATAATATAATGAAACATGCATGCATATATATAAAGGAACAATATCAACTTTGACATCTAATTATTTAAAAAAATACAGTGTTTTTTTTCCCCATTCTAAAGTGTTTCAGTTTTGGACACACACTGATTTGCCCGACAGCGAGCGATATGCAATGCAAAAGCAATGTCTCTTTCTTGACTCGATTTTTGATTACTTTTTGATTACTCTTGATATTTGATTGCTTTTTTTTTTTTTCAAACTGGATCTTAAAACTGGACTGCTATGTGACAACAATGCATAAGACGTTTTAGAGAGATTTGTCCTTGCACAAATGTGTACATATTTCAGTGCAGGCAGCATAAAGTGCAGACAAATAGTAAGAGAGTTTTGCAAACAAATCCGGAGTGAAAGGTTCAGACACAGTGCCGTGTCACTGGGTTACTCCAGGGGCTTCCTGTCTGAGATATTGATGTCTAACCATCTGTTTATATCAATAAACAAGGTGAAAGGACGAAACATCCAAGGACAACGCGCCAGAGATGTCTGTGCCAGAGAGAGCATGCATGAGGTCCGTCCATGCAACTCCACAATACGTTTATTTATAACCATCTGTAACATTCATTTCATCAGGAAAAAGCCATAATTAAACACAGATAACCGTGCTCTTGAAATGCACAAACAACAGTCAACACTGATATACTTCAACATGACCATATCCCAACTCACTTTTAATTACACACTTGCCCTTTAAATAAATATGCATGCAAATTCTGATGCTCTAATTACCTTGTTAGTGTGAATCATCACAAAAGACCAAGAGCAACAAGTCAGAGTCAATATAAGTTGTCTTTACAAAAACAATGCATTTTCGCAACATACATTCGTTAACAAAAACCATGACGCAATGGAACAAAACATCTTTAATTTGTTTAGAAAGGATCAGACATGCCTTAAAGCTCACTAGATGTGAGAGTCCTTGAGTCACGTGATGGGGAACTATGAGAGCAATGAGACACACCCTGACTGAGGCTTTTATAAGACGGGATCCTGGTCATAGCTTCAGACTGAGACGTCACATGACGGCCTCCAATTCTATTTTAATTACGCAGGATCCACAAAATCTCCCGGTGGCGCGTTGTCATTCACTTTCGAAGAAAAAAAAATCTACTCTGTTTTTCTAGAACTAACGGTAATGTTTCATGAGAAAAATTTTTTTTGCTCTGTTTTTCTGAATTAACGAGTTAATTTTTCATGAGAAAATTTTTTTTTGCTCTGTTTTTCTGAATTAACGAGTTAATTTTTCATGAGAAAATTTTTTTTTGCTCTGTTTTTCTGAATTAACGAGTTAATTTTTCATGAGAAAAAAATTTTTTTGCTCTGTTTTTCTGAATTAACGAGTTAATTTTTCATGAGAAAAAAAGTTTTTGCTCTGTTTTTCTGAATTAAAGTTAATTTTTCATGAGAAAATTGTTTTTGCTCTGTTTTTCTGAATTAACGAGTTAATTTTTCATGAAGAAAAATTTTTTTTGCTCTGTTTTCTGAATTAACGAGTTAATTTTTCATGAGAAAATAAGTTTTTGCTCTGTTTTTCTGAATTAACGACTTAATTTTTCATGAGAAAAAAAGTTTTTGCTCTGTTTTTCTGAATTAACGACTTAATTTTTCATATGAAAAAATTTTCATTCAGAAAAACAGAGCAAAAAAATTTCCATGAAAAATTAACTCATTAATTCAGAAAAACAGAGCAAAAAAATTTCTCATGAAAAATTAACTCAATTAATAGAAAACAGAGCAAAAACTTTTTTCTCATGAAAAATTTAGCATTCGTAATTCAGAAAAATATACAAAAAAAATTTCTCATGAAAAATTAACTCATTAATTCAGAAAAACAGCAAAAATTCTCATGAAAATTAACATTAATCAGAAAAACAGCAAAAAAAGTTCTCATGAAAAATTAACTTAATTAGAAAAACAGAGCAAAAAATTCTCATAAAATTAACTCGTAATTCAGAAAACAGAGCAAAAATTTTCTCAAAAAATTAATGTATTCAGAAAAATATACAAAATTTTCTCATGAAAATTAAGAGTGATTTTTCTTCAAGTGAATGCAATACGCCACCTAAAAATCTGCCGACTCCAAAATCATTCACTTTTTGCATTACAACAGAGAATTAGGTAGAAAACGTGTTTAACTGTAACGAAAATGTCACAAACGCAAGAAATCTGACATGGTCCTGAAACATTCAACGGGTGTGTCTAGATGCTGCACCTGTGAGGGTGTGTCTCAATACCTCGGGTTGATGCACTCACACATACGTGAGGTGAGAGGAAGAACAGGTGTGCTCAGGTGTGCTCTTACCTTTGCCATCTGAGCCTGAACTCCGCTGGTCTTCAGAGCGCTGACGGCTTTCCTGAGCAGCAGCAGGGCTGTCGAAGTCCACAAAGCCATACCCTGAGAGACACACAACCACAACATGCTCTTAGATACACCTTTAAACACACCGCACACACACTCAACCTGGAGAACAAGGCGGACTGGGTGAATCTATAGCGTAAAACTGTTTAAAAAATGTTATATTATTGATTAATTAATAAAAAATAATATAATTTATTCTCCAAAAATGAATTGCTTTTTTCTGTCATTTCTGTTATTCTCTGTGGTGATTAAAGTAAAGTGAAGTTAAGTTAAAAAAATTAATCTGCAAAAATTATTAATGATTGATTAATCAATAAAAAAATATATATAAAAATACAATTTAACCTCCAAAATGAATTGCTGTTTTGCTTTTTTCTGTTCATTTCTATTATTCTCTGTGGTCATTCAGGGAGTAGAAAATAAAATAAAATAAATAAAGAATAAAATAAAATAAAATAAAGTAAAGTAAAGTAAAAGTAAAGTAAAGTAAAGTAAAGGTAAGTTGTACTAAGGTGAATCTATAGCGTAAAACTGTTTAGAAAATTGTATATTATTGATTAATTAATAAAAAATAATACAATTTAACCTCCAAAAATAAATTGCTGTTTGCTTTTTTCTGTTCATTTCTATTATTCTCTGTGGTGATTCAAGTAAAGTAAAGTAAAGTAAAAGTAAAAGTAAGATGTACTAGGGTGAATCTATAGCGCGTAAAACTGTTTAGAAAATTATATTGTTGATTCATTTATAAAAAAACAATACAATTTAACCTCCAAAATGAATTGCTGTTTTGCTTTTTTTTCTGTCATTTCTATTATTATCTGTGGTGATTCAAATAAAGTAAAGTAAAGTAAAACTAAAGTTTTTAAATAAAAAATAAAATAAAATAAAATCAGCAAAAATGATTAATGATTGATTAATGAATAAAAAATAATACAATTTAACCTATAAAAATGAATTGCTGTTTTGCTTTTTCTGTAATTTCTATTATTCTCTGTGTTGATTTGAGTAAAGTAATGTAAAGTAAAGTAAAGTAATGTAAAGTAAAGGAAAGATTTTAAATAAAAAATAAATTTAAAAAAATCTGCAAAAATTATTAATGATTGATCAATTAATAAAAAAATAATACAATTTAACCTAAAAAAAATGAATTGCTGTTTTGCTTTTTCTGTAATTTCTGTTATTCTCTGTGGTGATTCAGAGTAAAGTAATGTAAAGTAAAGTAATGTAAAGTAAAGATTTTAAATAAAAAAAAATAAATAAAATCTGCAAAAATTATTAATGATTGATTAATTAATAAAAAAATATTACAGTTTAACCTACAAAAATGAATTGCTGTTTTGCTTTTTCTGTAATTTCAATTATTCCTTGTGGTGATTCGAGTACAGTAAAGTAATGTAAAGTAATGTAAAGTAAGATAAAGATTTTAAATAAAAAAATAAATATTAATGATTGATTAATTAATAAAAAAATAATACAATTTAACCTCTAAAAATTTGTATTATTCTCTGTGGTTCAAGTAAAGTAAGAAGTACTAGGGTGAATCCACAAAAACTGTTTAAAAAATTCTCTGAGGTGATTCAACAAGTGAAGTAAAGTCAAGTCAAGTAAATAAAATAAAAATAATAAAAAGGTGAGAGTATAAAGTCCAAAACCACTGTCAGAGTTCTAATAGATGGTTCTTATTGAAAGTTAGCGTTGTTATTCATTAAATGAGATGTTTTTCAACTGCTCAATTAGCTATTCAACTTTAATCCCGAATAGTCATATCATCCTGAAAAACAAAAATCGCTTAAGTGCACATGTATTCATGTAAAATATAATTTCCCGAAACGTTTTGGAAGGTGCAATTCTGCTACAAAATTTTTTAGAAATTATGTAATTTACAGGAAAAGTGATGCAATTTACCAAACAATCAAGATTTAAAATATTTTTTTTTTAATGCACAAAACACCAACAGACACAGGACCTGTTGTGAGACGTGTGCAGAGCGTGCTCAGCGTTTGCATCTTATCTGTGAGTGTGTTGTGGAGAAGCGCTGCACTGTGTTTGCTTCCCCTAATGAGAACAATTAAATGGACACGAGGAAGCCGATCCAAGATAAGTCCTTACGTTCAGCTCCTCCCTTCACACTCCTCTGCTTCAGCCTGTTGCTATATTTAATCTGCGAACAGGTCAAACCACAAACACAGCTAGCACAGAACATCCTGACTAATAGCTCACATATATATGACGTACAGGACAAAGAAACACTCACTAAACGCAGCCACAGGTATGATCCATCTGCTACAGACAGCAACATCATTTCATATCAGATCAAATTGTTAAGATGTAAGAGAAAACACAATGTGGTGTTTAGCAAAGCTGATTTAATCGGATTTAAACTTTGAATACGCAGAAAAGAGTGATTCTTTTTCATCAGAGGAACCAACATTTCAGCCAAATCTTTCACTGTAGTGGAGTTGATTCAAAATGTTTAATGCAAGAAGTTAAATACATTAAAACACATTTATATTGATCAATCTAACACAGAGAAAAACAGCAATATTTTCAATAAACAGAGAGCCTTCTTGAGGAATGTTGAGTGATGTTGCAAATGATTCATTGATTCAGGTTCATACTGATTCACTGAAACTGACACTTTGAACTGATTCATTGAAAAAAAGTAAGGATAAAAATTGAATTACAATAAAATAATAAATAATTAAATTAAAAAGTAAAAAGTAAAATCAAATAAAAAAAATATAAAAAATAATTCGCTAAATCAACTTTAACCCCTCGGTCATATCTTCCAAAAAAGCATAAATTGACACATTTATCTTTCTTTTTATAGATAATGAAGCCTATAAAGCCCACTGAATCATAGTTGGCCTTAAAATTAATTTCTAAGGAGTCTAAATGATCAAAACTGCTGAAAAATTTCCTTTTGTCCTCAAATTGTCATATTGAATAATATAATTGTAAAAGCGTTGTGATTCACATGTCTTTTTGCTTTGAAATCTTTACTGATTTTTATAAAGTAAATATAAGACTAACTTTACATAGTTAATAACAGTTCAAGATGAGCAATTAGTGGACTGAAGCAACTTATTACATGATTCCCCATACATTATTAAATTCTTAAATAAAATGTGAGTGTCAAATATGATCCTCAAGCTTTTAATAAAGTTTATTTGTTCATCTCTCAATCATCATTGCATTGCATTGCATAGGTGTTAAAAGCTTTGATCATAAAACAGCTTTTAAATTAGGGCCGGAAAAGATTAATCGCGATTAATCGCATCCAAAATAAAAGTTTGTGTTTACATAATATATGTGTGTGTATTGTGTATAATTATTTTTGTATATATAAATACACACACATGCATGTATCTATTTAAGAAAAATGTGTTATGTAATATATCAAATATTTATATTTATGTATAATATTAGTATTATGACATAAATATAAATATATAAGTATATTACATGACAAATATTTCTTAAATGTTTACATGCATGTATGTGTTTTGTATTTATATATACAAAATAATTATGCACACTACACACACATATATTATGTAAACAAAAACTTTTATTTTGGATGTGATTAATTGCGATTAACTCTTTCCCGGCCCTAATAATCTTTCTAAGACATATTATTGGGAGATATAGTGACGACTGATATTTCTATGCATTTTATGCAAGCAGTCCGATGTCAAAATCTCATTGATTTACATGACAAGCAATATTTTTGTCCATATAAATATCAGTATCTGCACCAAATTGCACTTTTTAATTCGTTTTAATTTTTTGCGTTTCCTCCTCAAATATGAGCTCCATATTCTCGCTATATCATACTAATATGAGGCATAAAAATCCTAGATTTCTTAAAATATTTTTAAGGTTCAATAAACTGTTCAATTTCAAAAAATATTATTATTAAGTTATTATTACACATCTTTACAGGGTCACTTAAATTAAATTGTGAAACTAGTCTAAACCAGAAAGAATTGTATGTATAATGATATGATCTTCACCCGCTAAATATGTCAAATATTGCACGTATACGATGAGGTTAGTGTTTATCAGTTTGATGTGAAAGTGAAAGTGGGTTTCACTAGTTAGATTATGGGTTGGGTTTAAGATCATTTGCATTAGTGCACCACAGGGATACTCGGGGGTTAACATTTTCCGTCCGGCTTCTTTAAAATTCCTGCGGGGTTGAGAAGGGCTGGACTACAGGGAACTAAGACGTGAAACCGGTCCATCAACACCCTCCTCGGGCCTGACTGAAATTACTCAGCACATAAATAATCCACAGCGCTGTGACTAAGCCGCATGCTCCAGGGCAGGCGTGCCCCGAGGTGCCAAGCCCAGGAACCGAGCCAGATCCTGGAACAAACCCCACAGGCCTCAGTCAGGACACCGAGGCCAGGACGGGAATAACAGCGAGGGTATTGAAGCAGCGACTGCGTATCTGTTTCCCCGTACACCCACACGACAGCATAACTGTGCAGTGACGGAGAGCAGGGCGTAAACACACGCCCGCATGAACACTTGCACACACACTTGTATAAATATACTGCAATGATTTAGCTGGCAATATAATTAATCGAAAAAATAAATCGGTGTTACAGGGTGTACACACACTGTAAAAAAATATATGTGATTTTAACGGTAAAATACTGTAAAAATGCTACAGTGCAAAACTGTTAATTGGTAAACAGAAAGTTTCCGTACTATACACGGTAAATAACTGTGATATAATTTTCCAGTTAAAAAATACTGTTAAATTTACAGTTTTTGAAAGTGAAAAAGAACAAATCATTGTATAATTTACAGTGAAAAACCGTAAATTGACATTCCCACAATTCCCTGTGTAACACTTCACATTTTATGTATTTTTGTTGAAATAACTATGGTTCCTCATAGTTTTATTGTTTTTTTCTAATCAGTTATGTACATTAGGGTTTTATGTTACATTTAATGTTGTTAAATTAATGTTTATTGCATTTTTTAATTTCATGTGTGTTACCATGATGGTGCTTAATGTTTGTGTGAATGACACTGTGCAGCTTCTTTCAATAAGTATTGCTTTATATAAATATTCACTTGTGATGAGCTGTGATTGCTCATGTAACTCTCATCACTGCTGTGATGATTGTTGGTTGTCAGTGTATTACAATGGTCTAAAACAGATATCAATACATCAATAAGTTGGTAAATCAACATTTTATCAGGAAATAAAATACGGTTTATTACTGTAAATTTTAAGTTAAGTCTGTAAAACCATTAACGTTCCTACCGTATTTTTAACGGTAAAGTTCTGGCAACCACAGCTGCCGTTTTTTTACCGTAAAATTTACGTTTTATTTTTTACAGTGCAGTAATTAGGGGTGTAACGATACACGTATTACGTATTGAAACCGGTTCGGTAAGAGGTTTTCACAAATACGAAAAAAACGCATACGAAAATTTCGGACTCAGTTGTGCAAGGGCCCACACCGAGTTTAGGGCCTTTAAATTAGGGCCCTATGATTTTCTGCGATCACGGAATTCGCGACAGAATTGGCAAATTAACGCGGAATATAAGTGTTCACGCGGAATTTTACATATTTGGAATTAAATTCTGTTTTTGTGGGAGAAGAACGTATGTCTGGTGAAAATCTGGGCGACACAAACCCCCCATCATTTCAGCTACAATGACGAAATCAAAACAATGAAAACATGGCGGAAGGAAGTGGCTCTCAGCGGCTCTGCTTTCGTTGGTGAAAAGTTAAGAAACTCGACGCTATAAGCCCTCAGTACCGAGCCGAGACAGTTCACACATGACTTGTGCAGTGTTTCCCACACATTGACTAATTTGCCGCCACAAAATCAACTCCGGCCGCCACATTTTCAGTTTAACGCTATTTAAAACACGCAGCGTATTCTTTCAGTTGCATTTCCTTGCCTTGTCTCTCTTATCACTCACGCGTCTCTCTCACTTTTAAGGCCAATTTATACTTTCTCCGATAGAGTCCACGCGCAGTGGGTACGGCGTAGCATCCGCACAGATGCGTCCTATACCGCGTAACCTTCGCCGTAGCCTGACCGCGCACCTCCTTAAAAATGTAACTACACGTCGCGACGACGCGGACCGCAAGATCGGTGATTGGTCGGCTTGGTAGCATCGCATTTCCTCATACGACATTTCCGCACGTACCTTCTCACGCATTTCCACACGTACCATCTCCTCCGACGTCTTCTCTCATTTCTGCCTTTCAGTTTTTAGTAATTTCACTAAAATTAACTGTTTTTCCACCTCAATAAGCTCCAACTCCAACATGATCCACTCTCTTTCAGTCGCTATTGCTTGTAGTAACCTAGCCGCGAGGAATCTAAACACAGTGAAACATTAAACTCTCGTCGCAACTAGCGTTTCGAGAGCAGTACTGCAGAGCAACCAAGACCTGAACAGCAGAAGTATAAATGCTCACAGCGACGTCGCCTACGTGCGTAGCCAACAGCCGTACACTACGGCAGGGCTCGACATTAAGGCTTGTCCGCTTGTCCGGGACAAGTGGATTTTTTGTAGGACAAGTAGAAGAGAAAATTAGTTGTCCGAACCGGACAAGTTAAATTTCAAACAAAATAAAATGGCATGTTACTTCACGTTATGTGCCACTCGTTACGTCTATTTTACAGATTTAATTTTACCGATTTGAAACGAACACATTTTCGCGCTGCCTGTGAATGTCCTGAATGTGACTCACAGAAAGACGCGCGCCAGTATAATGCGCATGTACAGACCAGCGCGCCAGAAGTTCTCTTCGCGCTTGAACGAACATCAACACACACAATTAAGCCAAAATGTCATTTGTCGAGTATCTTCATAACATAAGAGCAGTCTTATGATGGACATAAAGAGTTGTGACTCGTGAGAGAATGAAGCGCGTGTCAGATGCGCGTCTCTGTCCACAGCGGCTGCTCTTAAAGGGCCAGCTACCAATAAAGCGTTCTGTCAGTAAAGTTAATGAAAGAACAAAGGGAACAGAGAAAATTACTCACTGCTCTTGACTAAAGAACTTGTGTAGCTTTAATAAGGAGTAGTCTATAATTTATAATTTATGCAGCGCAGACTGTTTGATAACTTTATTCAATTTCTGTATATGTCCTACCTGTTAGACAGTTAATTTTTATCCAGACATCAATGGCGTATTGATCATTATAGGTGTTATCAATCATTTAGCTGTTATTGGTAATTTCAGAATTATCACTAATCTGTGTGTGCATTTGGTTTAGAACCAAACAAGTTGACTCATTTGTTGAAACCATTTGTTTATTATATCGCAATCGCATATCACAACCGCAATATTGACCTCAATAATCGCAATAGGACATTTTCCACAAATTGTGCAGCCCTAGATAAAAGTATACAATTTTACCCAGACAAGTGACTTTTGTGCATGGACAAGTGAAACATAAATGTACTTGTTCGGAAGGACAAGTGCCTCAAAAAGTTAATGTCAAGCCCTGCTACGGCGTATCCTCGACGCAGAAGTATAAATTGGCCTTCACACACAACGTGCACACCGCGTCTTTCTATGAGGCGCTGGACTGGACAAGCGAAGCGAAGACGGCGAGTGACACTGGGCGAGAGAGAGACCCCAGAGTGTGACATTATTTAAACTTTTATAAACTAATATAATTTATTTTACTGGACCGTTTAAAGCTCATAACCATATTTTGTTGTTACTTGAAGAGTGCAGTGTTGTGTTGCATCATTTTAATCATTAACTTTAAAAGCACACTCTTTTTACAACTAAAATAACAGTCAAGGGTAAAAAAAAAAAAAAAAAGAATTCCCAAAAATTAAAACGGAAAAAACGGAATTTGGGAAAAAATAAAATGGATTTCATAGGGCCATATTAAATGCATTTTAGTTCTTGCAATAGACCTTAGTCAATGGAGGGGACAGAAACCTCTCAGATTTCACTCAAAGAGATCTTCAATTGTGCTCCCGAAGATGAACGAAAGTCTTACAGGTTTGGAACAGTAATGACAGAGATTATCATTTTTGGGTGAACTAACCATTTAAAAATCAGTTTCCACATGGAGAAAATGAATGGGATTATAATAATTATCACCGCACTGTTGCACTGTGCTCTTCCATTATCACAGCCATAAAAAGCAATTTTTTGGGATTTGTTAATTACATTTGAATTGAAAGTTGGTGTGCACACATTAACACAATAAGCAGCTCTCAGAGGAATATGAAATCCCATCTCTAGGCAAAACTGCACAGATTTTGAGCCACACATATTACATAAATGCACGTACCTTTGCATTTGTTTGTGGTTTTGTCTAAGATGGCCTTGGTTGATACGATTTTTCCATACCTATAACAAGGACAAATAGAGATGTGTTATGGATATTAGAACACACACAGATATAAATAACTCAAATAACTCAACAAAAAAATCATGTTCGAACACGTGAAACATGCGATACTTTGAGTGCAGATGTATACAATCAAAATTTAACATATGTACCAGGGTTATTATTGTTAACTAAAACAAAAACCATAAGATACATTTTCATTACTTGAAATAAAATAACCATTCACAGAAATAAAATAAAATAAAATATACAAAACAACTTATTTTATTTTAGATAATGGCCAAGGCAACATTTACACTTTTTTGTGAGAAACTTATAATAAAAGATACTAAAATAACACTAATATGTATTTGCATATGAATATTGAATATGAAATGACCTTATGTGTGCGAATTAGAGTACAGATGATACAGCTTAATTTAGGTAAATGACTTTAAAATAATTGTAGGGCTGTCAAACGATTAATCGACATCCAAAATAAAAGTTTGTGTTTACATAATATATGTGGGTGCACTGTGTATAATTATATATGTATATATATATATATATATATATATATATATATATATATATATATACATACATACATATATACACATGCTTGTATATATTTAAAAAATATTTTCAATGTGTAAACTATAGATTTATATGTAATTTATATTATTTATATAAATATAAATATTTTATATATAAATAAAAAAAATTTCTTAAATATACATGCATTTGTGTGTGTATATATATATATATATATATATATATATGCAAAATAATTATACACAGAGCACCCACATATATTATGTAAACACAAACTTATTTTGGATGCAATTAATCACAATTAATCGTTTGACAGCCCTGAAATAATTTACAAAATTGCTTGAATTTTAATTGCCAGCAAATATATTGTAAAAATATTTAATGCATTTCTATATCATCAGTTGCAAATTAAACAAAAGTCCTAAAATTATATTTGAATATTTTATAAAATAATATTATTATTTTTGTTTTCATTCCTTGGGCGAACGACTCCTCTAAGATATATGTCTATAAAACAGAAAATGTAAAAGAAGTGAATGTTGAACAACGCTTGACTGTATTGAGGAATATCCTGCACACGTCTAGGCCAGAAACGGAGATCTGCAGAAGGAAGCGTCTCTGGAGGAGGTTAACAGAAACCTGATTGATTTATGAGGAGGTTATAAAAACTGCAGTGGAATGCTGTAAGGCACATGTGAGTGAAAACACGACCTTTGACCTCACAGGATGGGCACCTTGGCACCAATATGACCTCACGAGTACTTCCACAGCCACAGACGGCAAGAAGAAAAAAGAGGGGAAAAAGGGTCATTAAGCTCTTTCAATTAATAACACAATTAGGAAAGCCTTCGTAAGATTTGAAATCCAATTACAGCAGACTCCTGAAGTCTGTGACCTCGAGGTCTGCTTCTCCAGGGCGGAGGAGGGTTATTTGCACCAATTGACCTAATATTAATCAATTTACAAGGATCTTGCTTCTTTCTTCCTGAGCGGCTTAGGGAAGCCGTGCTTCAAATCAAAAGCTCGGAGGTGTTGGGTCGGTTTCAAGATTCAATGCTTTCAGGGACTCGGACTGACACGTTTACAGCGGCCTTCGTTCCAGAAGTATTTTTCCCATTACATTTGTTTTTTATTTAAGCCATGAATCAACAAACCAATCACATTACAAACTTTAGTAATACTCTATTTTAGGGTCCAATTCTCACTATTAACTAGTTGCTAATTAGCATGCATGTTATTAGGATATTGTCTGTTTATATAGAGTGCCTTATTCTGCATGACCATATTCTACTTCCCTTAATCATACCCAATACCTAAACTTAACTACATTACTAACTATTAATATACAGTAATTAGGAATTTATGGAGGAAAAATCATAGTTAAAAGCGAGAAAAGGACCCTAAAGTGTGACCAAAACTTTTATAATATTTTAAGCAAAAAACTGCTTGAAAATGGGACAGAAAGTCAAATATATAAGACTAATAAAGTCAAATATACTTATATAAATACACTACCGGTCAAAAGTTTAAGATCGGTAAGATTTTTTATGTTTTAAAAGAAGTCTCTTCTGCTCACTAAGGCTGCAATTTTTTGATAAAAAATACACAAAAAACACAGTAATATTGTGAAATATTATGACAATTTAAAATGACTTTTTTATGTTAATATATATTAAAATGTAATTTATTCCTCTGAAATGATCCTTCACAAATCACTCTAATATGATGATTTTATGCTCCAAAAACATGTATGATTATTATCCATGTTGAAAACAGTTTTTTACATTTTTATTTCAGGATTCTTTGATGAATAGAAAGTTCAAAGAACAGCATTTATTTAATTAGAATCTTTTCTAACATTATAAATGTCTTTACTGTAACTTTTGATCAATGTAACTCATCCTTGATGAATAGAAGTATTGATTTCTTATTTATTTCCCCCAAAAATAAAATACAAATTCTTACTGACCCCAAACTTTTTAAAGGTTAGTGTTTAATGTAACAAAAGCTTTCCATTTCAGATAAAAGCTGTTCTTTTGAACTTTCTATTCATCAAAGAATCCTGAAATAAAAATGTAAAAAACTGTTTTCAACATGGATAATAATCATACATGTTTTTGGAGCATAAAATCATCATATTAGAGTGATTTGTGAAGGATCATGTGACACTGAAGACTGGAGTAATGATGCTGAAAAATCAGCTTTTTTTCAGAGGAATAAATTACATTTTAATATATATTAACATAAAAAAGTCATTTTAAATTGTCATAATATTTCACAATATTACTGTGTTTTTTGTGTATTTTTTTATCAAAAAATTGCAGCCTTGGTGAGCACAAGATACTTCTTTTAAAAACATAAAAAATCAAGTAAATAAATATACAAATATAAAATATAATCTCAAATATACAAATATGCAATACTTATATATACAAAATATATAGTTTACACGTTGAGACGATATAAACAAATCTGTATAAACAGTACTGTATGTACTGTATATCTTTGTATATTTACTTGTATTTCTTGTATATACACTTTTATAAAGAGCCGGGCGAAAATATAGTCATTTTGCAATGAAAAAAAAACAAAAAAACAAACTTGTACTTAATGGCAACAATCCCATATATTTGTCTATATTTAAAGAAATTGTTTATTGCAAAATATACATCTAAATACAAATATTTAATTGAGAGCGTTAAAACAATGTGTGCTGATTGCCTTATCAAAAGCATATACGATCGATGAACAACCTTGTAGATCACAGTAGGTCTTTAAATGTTTAGGCCTAGTTCAAAATCAATTCCCCAGTGGAGAAAATGAATACTTCTGTTGCACTTACTGCACAAAAATATACAGCACACACAAATATCAAATAAAATACATTCAAAGCTCTTTAAACAAAGAATAAAAGTGATGCTGCCTTAGAATAGCCGACTTTTTGATCCCTTTAAATGCCGCAACGTCAGACATCTCACTGGGTTTTGGTCATCTCACAGAGCGAACGCGTTATGAAAAGTTGATAAATGTCATTCATTAATCTCGAGTCCAGAGAGACAGCACAACAGCGTTTATGGGCCTTTTTATGCGCTTCATCGCCTGGTTTACCGGAAACGACGGAGGCCATCGGGAGGAAAAACCCGTCCTAATAGGCCGGGCTCTCCATTAGCTTCCACTGAAAATCTATTCACATTGAATTGCGGGCCAGACAGTGGAGGAGAGGCAGAGAGACGGATTGGATGACCGAGAGAACAATGTGACTGGTGTTTCACCTGCCATTTCAGCCCCAGTCTTGATCCCATTATAGCAGCTCCAGTTACTCTCCACCAGAAGCGTATTGATCTCTAGTACGAGCTCTGGACGATGTTTCATAACTCGGCTTAAGCAAACAGCTGCTCTGTGGATGCAGTCTTCATATATTTGTTGAGATTATTGGTGTATTGGTATGTTAAAAAACAGTATAGATTTACAAGGGTTCCCACACTGTAAAAAAAATATTTTCATGATTTGTAATCAACTTTTTTCTTTTGTCAAATCAACTTCAATAATTTATGTTGTTCATATAACATAATATTTTGAGTTTCTGATGATTAAATCAATCTCCTTCATTGTATTAACTCAATTTTTCCATTTCAATTAACTTTTTTAGGCAAAATAAACTTTTGTAAATAAAATTAAACCAACAATATTTTTTACAGTGCACACTTTTTCTGACAAATAAATGTCCAATTCTTTTGCGAAAACTGGATGAGGATTTTTAAAAAATGATTTCATAAAGACTGCATATGAAGCTGAAATATTTTCTAAATTAATGCATTTATAATATATAGATCCAGGATTTTCAAATGCAGTTTAAACAATCAATTTCATACAGAAAGGTGCAAACATGCTTGTGTATTCATGAATATGCGTGCACTCTTTTTCTGTAAAAGTAAATTTGGTCTATTCGCATACTCCAAAAATGGCTGTTTTTTCTACCCAAATTTTGGGTCGAAATAATATGGACAAACGGCAAACGTTGGGGGTTAAAAAAATGTACAGTTGAAAGTGAAAAGTTGGGTTAAAATTTGAAATTAAATTTTTAACCCAACATTTGGATTTGTCCATATTTACCCAAATTTGGGTTCAATCGAACCCGAGCATTGTTTCTAGAGTGTATGTCGGTATGATTTTGTGAGTTATGAGTTTGTGAATTGCTGTTTGCAAATATATAAACATTTTGTGAACTTGTGGTTGAGTTTATAGATTTTATTTTTATTTAATCACGTTTTGTAAATACATACATTTTTAGACAATATTTAGACTAGCTCTCTCTCATATATAAATGAAGAGTTCAGATGCAAAAGCCTCTAAATGCACTTGAAATCTTCTAAAATGACATTTTTATCAAGCTGTATATTTAAGTTCAGCAATTTCACTTAAATGACAATTAGATAATCTTCATTGCCATTTAAGTGAAATTACTGAACTTAAATATACAAGCTTGATAAAAATGATAATTCTATAAGAGCAATTTCAAATGGCATTTTTTGAGGCTTTTGCATCTGAATCTTCAGCATGTATATATATATATATATATATATATATATATATATATATCGCATCACTGAAACAATATAAACAGATCGCATAACTACAGAAAGAAACACTCAATCATGAACGAAACCTGAGAAAATTTATAAAAGTTCAGAGGCTTCAACACCAGATTTCAAGAGTGAAAGCCGACCTGGCTCTACTTCCACATCCTCAAAATGCCTCTTAAACATTAATATCCATTGAATGCTCAGTAGAGCTTTCTCTGGTGTGTAAGCGCATAAAACACTTAACTAAGTTTGTTAGTAATAATTTAATTGTCCACTTATCTGATGTTTAACCCTCTGGGGTCTGAGGTATACACAGTTATGTGGAGCGGATTTAGGCCAATAATATTTCATGACGTTGCAGACGGGTGCAGAATCCGAAATACGATAAAGCCGGTGCGTCCAGTATGCAAAGTGATTGCGGCGGGTGCAATAGGGCCCAAACTCAAAGGAACAGAGGAAGAACATCGCTTATTGCAGCCATGTTGGGTAGGATGCAGTGCTAAGTGACCCGACACAACGCATAACCCTTGAAGAATGTTTTGAGGGATGTTTTCCTTCCTTGGGAGAACCACCTGGTTTTCCAACTACATTCCAACTAGACAGCGTTTCCTTAAGGACAGGCTCTTTAATCTATTCTAGTCTGGATATATGCAAAGGTGAAAGGGTCCTAATGAAAGCCATACTCTTATTTGCATGAAAATGCGAACAAATCTACACCAACACACAAACAGTACAATCAACTTAGCTGAGTAAATCATTTACACTTAAATTACATATTTATATAGCACTTTTCAGCAATACGCATGGTTTCAAAACAGAAAATCTAGTTTGGATATATGCAAAGGTGAAGGGTCCTGAAAGCCATACTCTGATTTGCATGAAAAAGCGACTTACAGGAGCTTATGTTAAGTGGATTTTTTTTATTATTTTGCAGAGTAAAAGCCTCTCAACGACAATTCACAAGACACAGTTCTCATGCATTTTTTTCTATCTTCAGTAACTTACAGATGAGAATGAAAATGAAAAATGGTTTTATGCCCTAACATACATGCTTTTTAAAAATAAACAAACATCTATGCACTGAGGTTTTAGAGAGTGGCAATGAAGACGATATCAGGATAAGATTCTCAGGTAATCAACACAAGAGAGCAACTGGACTGAATTACCAGTAACAGATCGTATTCACACTATGTGTTTTAAGATGCCAATTATTAGGCTGCCAATATATATATATATATTTAGCATATATGGCATGATGTGTAAAGAGCATTATTAAAATCTCTCACAGCACAGTACAGTACAATCAACTTAAATTACATTAAACTGACTTCAAAAAAGTTTAATACTCTTGATGAAAAAATTAGGGCTGTCAACGGATTCATCGCGATTAGGTCGACATCCAAAATAAAAGTTCGTGTCTACATAATATATGTGGGTGCACTGTGTATAATTATTTTTTATATATATATATATATATATATATATATATATATATATATATGTGTGTATATATATATATATATATATATATATATATATATATATATAAATACACAAACATGCTTGTATATTTTTAGGATTGTGCTCATGTACATACTGTATAGATTTAGATCTAATTTATTTTATATAAAAATATAAACATTTTTTATATAATTAATATTTTTTTTCTTTAAATATACAAGCATGTGTGTGTATTGAGCATATATAAAATAATTATACACAGTGCATCCACATATATTTGTAAACACAAACTTTTATTTTGAATGCGATTAATCACGGATTAATCACGATTAATCGTTTGAGCAGCCCTAGAAAAAAATTAATAAAAAGGCTATATACATTTCCACTACATTTTGATGAGTTGAATGTAAAACATATGTTGTCATGACATATTGATCATGTCATTTGCAATATCCAATCTGATGGACAACATTCTGAATATATTTGGCTACAAACAAAGACATTTTAAAACAGTTTCAGACAGAGCAAATACATCAATATTGAGATACTTAATAATAGCATCAAAAATATTGAGACAAATGTAACTATATCGCAGCATCCCTAACAGAACCCTAACAGAATAGAGATCAAATCCACACAACACTGATCGATGTTTGCATACGTTCAACATTATCTGTTTCTCAAAGCCCTATAAGCTTGTGTTATGACACTGATACCTCTGACCTCACATCTTTCCCAGGGATGTGTCCTGGAAAAGGTTACACCAGAAAGGTCAAAGGACAAATCTCTTTAGCCATCAGGATGAGATTAGGCTAAAAACAGTGAAGGGTTAGACGATCACACCACTGACCCTCCAGTGAAAAGCCCAACACTAATCCAGAGCCTCAATCACGCCCGTAGATGAACTGTGCTCTCGTTAGTCTTTGCACAGGCTTTCTAATTAAAGACACTGCTTGAATTCCTCTTGAGGACAAACCTGCGAACATCACAAGGCATACAGTTGAAAAGTTATTTGAGGTGATGCAAATATAAAAAGCTGATTTCTTCAAGAAACAAAGTGACGTTGGACTCCAACCCTATAAATGTGTCTCTTCACGGAAGATGCAGGAGCGTTAGTTTAGACTTCTTAGGGTTTATTTTTATTTTACAGTGTCCTCATTACATGTTACATGAACTTACTTAGTAAATCATGCATAATTACAAGCAACTAACCCTAAACCAAACCCTATTCCAATATAGTAAGTACATGTTAACTGATATTACTCAGTATGTCAATGTATAATTTCACTGTAACAAGTACAACATAAAATAAAGTGTAACCAATAAATAAGGCTGAAACAGTGTGTACAAGTATATGAATGCATGTAAAGGTAACTATTGCATTAAATAATTAAATAAATAAACAAATATCCAAATAAATGAATGATGTGATATACAACAGTTTTAGGTATGAGGGACAAAATCTAATATTTTAATCGCGAGGCGTCTCAGCGTCGTCAGTCCACTCGAAAACGTGAACGTTCACTATTTGGCCGGCTCGCGAGCCGAAACGAGTGTGTCGCATGACGATCCTAGCTGCGATCTGGAAACCCATTCATTTCAATGGCTTGCGCAGCGCGGGACGCTTTGTTGCTTCTCCGACCAAAGCGCAAGCGGATCTAGTTAGACCGTAAACAAAACAACAGGCACGAGCCCGACGCACACACCTCGTTTGGGCTTGCGGCTTGAGTGAGATGACGAGTGCGAGACGCCGAAATGGATCAGGGCGCATGCCGTCCTGTTGCAAAAGCATGTGAAAAAACTACAAAGTTTGCTAGGACAAAAAGACCGTTAATCGCGCGATAAAAAATTTAACGCCGTTAAAACGGGTTTGCGTTACGCCGATAATAACGCATTAAACTGACAGCCCTAATATATATATATATATATATATATATATATTAGGGCTAGAAAGGATTCATCGCGATTAATCGCATCCAAAATAAAAGTTTGTGTTTACATAATATATGTGTGTGTAGTGTGTATAATTATTTTGTATATATAAATACACACATATGCATGTATATATTATTAATATATCAAATATTTATATTTATGTATAATATTAATTTTGTATAAATATATATAAAGTACATACATGCAAATATTTACACATGCATGTGTGTGTATTTATATATATAAAATAATTATACACAGCACACACACATATATTATGTAAACACAAACTTTTATTTGATGCGATTAATCGATTAATTGTTTCCCGGCCCCTAATGATATATATATATATATATATATATATACACACATATATATATATATATATATATATATATATATATATATATATATATATATATATATATATATATATATATATATACACACACACATGCTTTTATGTATTTAAAAAATATTTTCATGTATATACTGTATATAGATTTAAATATAATTTATATTTTCTATAAATATAAATATTTTATATATAAATAATATTTGTTTCTTAAATATACATACATGTGTGTGCATTTAATATATATACAAAATAATTATACACAGTGCACCCACATATATTATGTAAACACAAACTTTAATTTTGGATGTGATTAATCGCGTATTAATCGTTTGACAGCCCTAATATTTATTATATTTTTCATAACTTCTTAGGCATTTTATATTGTGCAAATATCTGGCCATAAAAGGATAAAAGAAAAGAAAAAAGGTTATATTGTTGAGTCCTGCTTCAGGTCCTGAGTAATGAGATCTTCTAATTAGCAAACACAAAGGGCAATGTGTTACAAAGTCGATGTGTGTGTGTGTGTGTTTGTGTATATAGAGTGGGAGGAAGTTTGACGAAGGGCTCAGAGGAGGGAAATGACAACTTCAAAGTCACATCAGTGGTCTTTCATCCAGTCACCATCCGAGATCCAGTAACAGGATCGTTCTGTGCTCTGCTTCTGCTAGTGATGCAGCAAAACAAACCTTGTGCTCCTTTGAAACTAAACACCTTGAAACATGTTTGTTTCTTGGGGTTGGAGCAAACAGTACACGTTTCTACACCCTACACACCATCAGTGGACAGGACTGATTCACATGTGACAGCTAAGAACAAACACAGAGTACTGCAAAAATTCACAGCGGGATGTGTCCTAAATAAATCCAAAGGCTAACCCATATTTGGGTCAAATATGGACAAACCCAAATGTTGGGTTAAAAAATGCAATAAAAAATTGAAATTACATTTTTAACCCAACATTTGGATTTGTTCATATTTACCCAACTTTGGGTCAGCCAAGTGTGGTTGGACGGTGCTGCATTAATATAGAACATGAAAATGTTTTTAATGTTCTATAATATGATTTTTTATAGTTTTAAGCATTTGTTTTTCTCAACTCAAATGTTTTCTAATGTAAAGCAGGGTGAGAAATAAAACTGTGCAATATGTGCCGACTAGAATTAAGGGCCTTTTTTGGCCTTTGTAAGGGAATTAGCTCATTAAATGTATCCACACTCTAAAAATGCTGGGTTGTTTTAACCCAACTTTGGGTCAAATATGGACAAACCAAAACATTGGGTTAGAAATGTAATTAAAAAATGGGTAACACTTTACAATAAGGTTCATTTATTAAACATTAGTTCATGCATTAACTAACCATTTGTTACTATTTGTTATTCTTTGTTAACGTTAGTTAATACAAATCTAGCTGTTCATTGTTTGTTCATGTTAGTTCACAGTGCATTAACTAATGTTAACAAGATTTTAATAAAGTATTAGTAAATGTTGAAATTAACATTACCAAAGATTAACAAATGCTGAAGAAGTATTGTTCATTCTTTGTTAATGTTAACTAATGTAGTAACTAATGAACCTTATTGTAAAGTGTTACCAAAAAAGTTAACCCAATGGCTGGGTTTGTCCATATTCGACCCAACAATTAATCGCGATTAATCGCATCCAAAATAAAAGTTTGTGTTTATGTAATATATTTGTGTGTGGTGTGTATAATTAATTTGTATATATAAATACACACATATGCATGTATACATTTAAGAAATATTTGCATGTATATACTTTATATAAATGTATACATAATTAATATTATATATAAATATAAATGTTTGACATATTAATAACACATTTTTCTTAAATATATACATGCATGTGTGGGTATTTATATATACAAATTAATTATACACACTACACACAAATATATTACGTAAACACAAACTTTTATTTTGGATGCGATTAATTGCTGATTAATCATTGCCCATCCCTAGACCCAAAGTTGGGTTAAAACATCAATTTACAACCCAAATACTTAAATCCAATGACTTAAAGATTGTTACCAATAAAATTGTATTAGCATCAACAATAGCCATCTATGCACAGCAAAGTTGGCTTTTTTGTCCCCTTATCTTGAAATTGGTGGCCTTTTTGTTTGCATTTTTGTCCCAATCCCAGTCAATGTCTGACCCAACTTCAAATCCAATCAAAACTCAAAAAACGCAATGATTTAATTCAATTGACTATCCTTCCCAAACATGGTTATTTAATATATTTTTGTATTGAAAGCTCAGCAAAAATGATTAGCTGATATATAATTGCCATTTGGTCATCCCACTCTACCCTAACTTAGACACACCAACAATACTGCATTTCTCTCCGCAGCAATGCAGTATGGTCTATCTGTCAGTATTCTTCCTCACAGGAGTCCTCTGAGGATCGGTCCTGTGATTCTGCTCAAAACTCACATCAAATCATGCAATAGACTCAAAGCGACACAGCATATGCCTCATATTTTATTGATGGCATTCATCCCAGACCTCTTAGAGGGGAAAGTCACCCTCCAGCCCTCAACACAGAGTGACCGAAATATGAGAGTTCATTGGGCCGCAGTGCCAGCCTGTGTGAGATTATAATACTAAGACCCCAGAGCCGAGCAATGACTCTTTCTTTATCCAACACCGTTAATCGACAGAATTTATGGCATAATTATTTGTTGCATAATTCCTCCATTTAAAAAAAGCATTAAAACACAAGAAATAGAAATTCTAAAATACTAGATATGCACAAATATTCAAATTCTGCCCAATACAAATAAGTCGATAATTGGTTTAATTTTATGGCCAAAATTCAACGTATAGATTAATACATTTAAATAAATTTCAATGAAAATCAATTGTAAATCCGTGAATCACAGACGTTTAATTTTTCGATTTGATAGAAATTACATTTAACAGTTTTATTCAATTATTACTATAATAAATGTTTTTCAATTAAGGGTGCGTTTACAGTACATGACAACGATGTACTAAAAGTTTTTCACGTACAGACCACAACATTGTCAAAACGATCCCCGTTTACACGATCCACGAAAACTAAAACTAAAAACGCTGCATTATGCTTCTAGGCCAGTAGTTGGCGATGTCAATTGTAAAGAAACACTATGCGCCTATTAGGGATGGCAAAAACGAAAAATTTCGTTTTTTGACCAGCGAGCCTCATAAGCCGGTTGAAACCGGTTTAACCGATTAGTTTAAATTATGTTATGCTATTTAAAATAACAGCCATTTCGAGCCGCGGCTGCAATTTCACAACTTCGTCGCATCTCTCTGCCACTCTTCCTCCCGAAATGGTCCCACAAACTACTTTTCTTTGCACGCTTCATCCTGTCATCTGCCCTGGCTCTAACCTTGAGTGTTTTAGCCTGTAGCCTTTACTTAGTTTTCGCAAACATTGTGAGCGCGCGAACCCAAATGCGGTGACCTCGCGTCAAATGTTTGTATTGGTTTATTAAGTACAAACAGGCGAGTTATGAGAAAATTGAGTTTTAGGGATCTGTTCACTTCACACAAATATATATATATATATATATATATATATATATATATATATATATATATATATATACATATATATATATATATACATGTACACTCCAGGTTAAAAGTTTAGGGTTCGGTAAGATTTTTTATGTTTTTAAAAGAAGTTTCTTCTGCTCACCAAGGCTGCAATTTTTTGATAAAAAAATACACAAAAAAACACAGTAATATTGTGAAATATTATGACAATTTAAAATTACTTTTTTATGTTAATATATATTAAAATGTAATTTATTCCTCTGGAAAAAAGCTGAATTTTCAGCATCATTACTCCAGTCTTCAGTGTCACATGATCCTTCACAAATCACTCTAATATGATGATTTTATGCTCCAAAATCATGTATGATTATTATGTTGAAAACAGTTTTTTACATTTTTATTTCAGGATTCTTTGATGAATAGAAAGTTCAAAGAACAGCATTTATTTAATTAGAATCTTTTCTAACATTATAAATGTCTTTACTGTAACTTTTGATCAATGTAACTCATCCTTGATGAATAGAAGTATTGATTTCTTATTTATTTCCCCCAAAAATAAAATACAAATTCTTACTGACCCCAAACTTTTTAAAGGATAGTGTTTAATGTAACAAAAGCTTTCCATTTCAGATAAAAGCTGTTCTTTTGAACTTTCTATTCATCAAAGAATCCTGAAATAAAAATGTAAAAAACTGTTTTCAACATGGATAATAATCATACATGTTTTTGGAGCATAAAATCATCATATTAGAGTGATTTGTGAAGGATCATGTGACACTGAAGACTGGAGTAATGATGCTGAAAATTCAGCTTTTTTTCAGAGGAATAAATTAAATTTTAATATATATTAACATAAAAAGTTATTTTAAATTGTCATAATATTTCACAATATTACTGTGTTTTTTGTGTATTTTTTATCAGAACAAATGCAGCCTTGGTAAGCAGAAGAGGCTTCTTTTAAAAACATAAAAAATCTTACCAACCCTAATCCTTTTGACCGGTAGTGTATATAGATGGCTAGCTGTAGTAGCGTTTAGTCCACTGTCTATATTAGACCACATTTTTTAACCGAACTACCGACAACTTTGATCGGTTAAAGTTTATACAGTCAACAAACGGTTATCGGTTAACATCCCTAGCGCCTATTAGACTGAATGTGAAATACGTATGACAACAACAAATTAACAACAAATTGTAGTTTGCACAGACGATAATGGTATCGTTTTCAGAAACTTAAACATAATCTGTAAGTGAATCCGTATAGGATGATTGCATTTGTGATCTACATGTGAAATGCACAATAAAACATCCAATATATGTAGAATATAGATACTTTTTAAAACATATTTTTGAATACTAACCGCTAATCAATATGATTCTGATACATTGTGCATCCTTAAATAATACACAAGTTCAAAAGAAGATATAAGACTTTATACTAGTGTGAGAGATTCATTTATTTATCTTGCCCGCGTTAAGTTTAATCCAATCTTTTCAACGTCAAAACGCACATAGCTAATGGTGATGACTGTTCACATGGAGCAAACTTGACATATTACATCAATAATGGGTAACAAAGCTGGGTATGTTGCTCGAATCTGTCTCACTGTAGCCACAAATAGTCCCTTTTTATTTAAAAAAACCCCACAAAAACTGAGTCAAAATATGTTTTTGTGATAATCAACATCATGCCAGAGATGCATCGAGTGTGAAACAGTCCTCAGATCTCTGTACGTCTCTCAATAACCTGCAACCTCATTTAACGGACAATCTCTGATCAATAAACTGACCTCAGAGCCATTCGACCACATCGAAGCATTCATTCATCAAGCAAAAACTGCATATTGTTTCAAAAAGAACTGGGAATGGGCTACAAATATGACCCTGTAAAGCAGCGATTGGATTGTTGATTCATCGGCCACAGTAATCGATCTTCATTTGGAGGAGCCGTGAAACTGGGCTTAACGAGGCACATACAGACAAACTGGGGCGCTGGAGGCCACGCTGTTCATCTTATCTTCTACTACAGCAAATAAAACTCTCAAAGTGCTTTCCTAAATCATTAAGTCTTTTGGTAACTCTTAAGCAAGGGCTGTATGATAACAGAAGCTTAAAGGAGTAGTTACAAAACTTTTGCTGATAATTTACTCAGCCCCATGTCATCCAACATGTCCATGTCATTCTTTCTTCAGTCGAAAAGAAATCAAGGTTTTTGATAAGGGTCCATATTTGACCCAAATTTGGGTTGAAACAACCTCTAACCTTTTGATTTATTTAGGACACATCCCGCTGTGAATTTTTGTACAAACTGTTCAAAGGGCTTTAACTGTCACCATCCCACAGGTGGGACGTTTGCCACTATATTTTCTAAACAATAATATCTTAGTAAATACTTTTAGTAATATTGACAAACTATATACAGTGCCTTGCAAAAGTATTCGGCCCCCTTGAACTTTTCGACCTTTTGCCACATTTCAGGCTGCAAACATAAAGATATAAAACTGTAATTTTTTGTGAAGAATCAACAACAGGTGGGACAAAATCATGAAGTGGAACAAAATTTATTGGATATTTCAAACTTTTTTAACAAATAAAAAACTGAAAAGTTGGGTGAGCAAAATTATTCAGCCCCTTTACTTTCAGTGCAGCAAACTCTCTCCAGAAGTTCAGAGAGGATCTCTGAATGATCCAATGTTGACCTAAATGACTAATGATGATAAATAGAATCCACATGTGTGTAATCAAGTCTCCGTATAAATTCACCTGCTCTGTGATAGTCTCAGAGGTCCGTTTAGAGCACAGAGAGCATCATGAAGAACAAGGAACACACCAGGCAGGTCCAGAGATACTGTTGTGGAGAAGTTTAAAGCTGGATCTGGATACAGAAAGATTTCCCAAGCTTTAAACATCCCAAGGAGCACTGTGCAAGCAATAATATTGAAATGGAAGGAGTATCAGACCACTGCAAATCTGCCAAGACCCGGCCGTCCCTCTAAACTTTCAGCTCATACAAGGAGAAGACTAATCAGAGAAGCAGCCAAGCGGCCCATGGTCACTCTGGATGAGCTGCAGAGATCTACAGCTGAGGTGGGAGACTCTGTCCATAGGACAACAATCAGTCGTATACTGCACAAATCTGGCCTTTATGGAAGAGTGGCAAGAAGAAAGCCATTTCTTAAAGAGATCCATAAAAAATGTCGTTTAAAGTTTGCCACAAGCCACCTGGGAGACACACCAAACATGTGGAAGAAGGTGCTCTGGTCAGATGAAACCAAAATTGAACTTTTTGGCCACAATGCAAAACGTTATGTTTGGCGTAAAAGCAACACAGCTCACCACCCTGAACACACCATCCCCACTGTCAAACATGGTGGTGGCAGCATCATGGTTTGGGCCTGCTTTTCTTCAGCAGGGACAGGGAAGATGGTTAAAATTGATGGGAAGATGGATGGAGCCAAATACAGGACCATTCTGGAAGAAAACCTGATGGAGTCTGCAAAAGACCTGAGACTGGGACGGAGATTTGTCTTCCAACAAGACAATGATCCAAAACATAAAGCAAAATCTACAATGGAATGGTTCACAAATAAACATATCCAGGTGTTAGAATGGCCAAGTCAAAGTCCAGACCTGAATCCAATCGAGAATCTGTGGAAAGAACTGAAAACTGCTGTTCACAAACGCTCTCCATCCAACCTCACTGAGCTCGAGCTGTTTTGCAAGGAGGAATGGGCAAAAATTTCTGTCTCTCGATGTGCAAAACTGATTGAGACATACCCCAAGCGACTTACAGCTGTAATCGCAGCAAAAGGTGGCGCTACAAAGTATTAACTTAAAGGGGCTGAATAATTTTGCTCGCCCAAGTTTTCAGTTTTTTATTTGTTAAAAAAGTTTGAAATATCCAATAAATTTCGTTCCACTTCATGATTGTGTCCCACCTGTTGTTGATTCTTCACAAAAAATTACAGTTTTATATCTTTATGTTTGCAGCCTGAAATGTGGCAAAAGGTCAAAAAGTTCAAGGGGGCCGAATACTTTTGCAAGGCACTGTATCATTTGAAAGCTTAGAATCTCTAGTTTCCATATTTGGTGACTGATTTTCAAAATATATTACAGAGGAACCATAATTTATCAATATGCAACAAGAATATTTTCATACTCATAAAGCGAGTTCAGACCTTTATTTTAAAATAGCAGTGAACATGAAAAATCATGAAAAAATGGTAGATACCTCAGTTTGTTTTCATGCCAAAAGTTCAAAAGATAGCATCCATTCAATTATTTTGGAAAAAAAGGTCTGAAAAGTTTGAAATATCAAGAAAAAATAATAAATTCACCATTTGTGACGTGGCAGCGAGCTATGACTTACATGAAGGTTCTTTGTAGGCTGTGTTTCTTAGAGATTGAATTCATTTCAGAATCTGCAAAACTTCCCATACTACTTCTGAATAGGATCTCTACTTCATAAATTGTATGAAAATTGTGGAAATAATGGTTCATATCACTCAAAACACATATGGAAATGCAGACGCCCTTATATAGGCAGTAATGGAGTCTGGTTGTGCCCTAGTGAAAAAGTTTGGTACTGCGCTCAAACAAAATCTCACTGAAAGCTCATTTTTTGAGATATCAAGCTAAAATTTGAAACACAACTTGTTCAGATTTTTGACTTTGATTTTTCTGCAGTTTTAGAGTAGCCCAGGTTTTGAAAATATATATTTTATGCAAAATATAAATAATTAATATTTTTACATTGCACATTTCCATAAACGTAAACCTCTATAACTTTTTTTCTGTTTCACTTTCTTCATTTATTTCACTTCTACAAAAATCTGCCAAATGTCTTCTTTAAAACAAGACCAATCATATGTCTATATTCCAAAGCATTCTCTGAATTACAACCATTTAAGTTCGAAATGTGCATTTTCATACGATTCCAGACGACTAATAAGGGTCTTATCAAGCGAAAGCGATCAGTCATTTAAAATAACAAAGTTTAAGTTTTATAAGCACAAATCCTCGCCTTGCTCTGTTCTGTGTGACTCTCCAGTTCATCAAAATGAACGAATCTTTTTTCGAGTCATTTGATTCATTCAGCGAATGAAATGAATGAAATAGATTCGTTCATTTTGATGAACGAGTTCGAACAAGAGAGTCACGAACGCGCATCACAGAACAGAGCAAGGCGAGCATTTGAGCTTTTAAAACTTAAACTTTGTTATTTATTTATTAAATGAGCGATCGTTTCGCTCATAAGACCCTTATTCATCATCTGGGATCGTTTAAATCCCTTTGAACAGTTTGCACTAATGCCTGGTTCAGATTACACGTTTTTTTGGCTGTTATGATAGTCACTGTGTCAGAATACACGATTTTGAATACTAAAATCTTGTCGTGTCGTGGACAAGACACAATGTCAGACTACACGTTGCTTCCTGACCAGTTTTTACTTTTAGTTTTAACGTTAGCACCATAGTCTCTCTTTCGTTTCGCCATTTTTGAAAGTTGTGTACAGAAAAGATGTGCTCCTATTGGTCAACCTCATACATGTGATGGAACCGTCGTAACGACCATTAAAAAATTAAACATGCTAGTCTTTGTGTTCGTGATGTTGTGAAGCATCGCCAGTACGCGACGTAGGTTGTCTCCCACAATGACACACTATACGAGATGATACGGATTTGAATCTTGCGCTCCCGACGCCCGTTGTCGATTACGAATCCCCACGACACCCTACGTCAGAACGGATCGTGCCAAAATCGGGCTAAAAACGTGTAATCTGAACCAGGCATAAAACTCTCTTTTGGACCTTGAACCGTTTGGTGTCCAGTAAAGTGCATTAAATGGAGAAAAATCCATGAATGTTTTCTTTAAAAACCTCGACTGAAGAAAGAAAGAAAGAAAGAAAGAAAGAAAGAAAGAAAGAAAGAAAGAAAGAAAGAAAGAAAGAAAGAAAGAAGAGAAAGAAAGAAAGAAAAGAAAGAAAGAAAGAAAGACATGGACATCTTGGATGATATGGGGGTGAGTAAATAATCAGCAAAAGTTTTTTTTAAATTGAACTACTCCTTTAACTTTAATAGTATTTGTCTGAAAGAAGAATGGCATGGCTTGAGAGTGAGTAAATCATGTGATTTTCATTTTTGGGTGAATTATCCCTTTAAGTAGAATACATTTCTAAAATGACAATAATTGTGATTATTAATCCAGTTACCATTACAATGCAGCCCTTCATCCTGACATTTGTCTACGTTTTGCATAGCCTGGGTTTCCCTTTGCACAACGTGATTGTGTTCACGCTGCTAGGCAGTCTGGATACCAAATTTTCACCTCAGCGAGGGGACCAATCACAGAACGAGGAGGGAGCAGCTAGAAGATGACGGACGTCTATACGACACACCGAAGCAGTTTGTTTATACCTATGGATCAAACATGCCAGCAGACGCAGAAGTTACCTTTCGGTGCAGCCTTAGATACATACGCCATCGTGTACATATAAATCTCTGACTAGGGTTGGGTATCGAGAATCGAGATCGATTGAAACCGGGACTAGCTTTTTGTTTTTCGCAGAATCGTTCAAAAGTTAAAATTTCGATTCCATAGTTTCGATATTCAGAGTCGGACTCGAACCGGAAGAAGAAACCGCTGAACAACACCAACGAAGAAGCGTCTGACCGGAAGTGTTGGCATAACTACGTCCGAGTCGAACATGAGTAGCTTACAGTACATTGGCGGTCCAAAGTGTGGCTTCACTTTTCTAAAAATAACAAAATCTCGGCAAAATGCAACATTTGTGACAAAGGAGTATTTTTGACAGAAAGAGTATTTCCTTCAGAAAGATCGTTGGTTAGCAAGGTTAGCTAAACTTTTTTTGACCCTGCCTCTTAAAGAATTGGAATCGAGAAATCATTAGGAACCGGAATCGAAACAAGGAATCGGAATCAGAATCGTTCAAATTCAAACGATACCCAACCTATCTCTGACCCATCGTCTTCTTCCTCGTCTAATTTCTGTCCCTCTACATACTTCATCTGGTATAATTGAAACGATTAGCAATGACCTACATACAGGCGCATTTGACAGACATTCGTAGCACCCAATAAATGGCTCTGTGCATTCGTAAACCACGCCTCAAATACGAGAAATGAACATGTGGTTCCCAGACCACGTCTCAATGTCCATGAGATGTTAGCCAGGCTACATTTTGCAGGTGATATCTCTAGAAATGAAAGTTAGAGTGGTACTCACGGCTGACAGAGCTTGACCAGGTCATGGTCGGTGGTGTTTGGCGGTAACCCACGAATGTAGAGGTTAGTTTTACTGAGCTGCTCCCAGCCGGCCGTGCTGCTGCTGCTGCTGTGATTGGTGCTGCTGTTGGTCCCGGGACTGGGCGGAGCCATCGGGTGGGAGGCGGGGCCAACTGGGGGCTGGTGGGGGGACACAAAACAAAGCTAAAGTCAGAGTGAAACAAGGTCAAAGAGAAAAAGCAGGAAGGCGAAAAGTAAACGGCTTGTATATTGGACAGAAAAAAGCACAAATAATCCCGCAACGTATGACCATCATCTGAACTTACTTAAACTGGACTGTGACGATATTTCGTCTAGAAACAAAATTTGTTGCATTATTTTCCTGTTATCACTGTAAAGCTGCTTTGAAACAATCTGGTGCGTTTCCCAAAGCATCGTTAGCCAACTGGGTGATTCTCTGGAAATTAGACTTATGAGGTGTCATGAAACATTTTGATTATAAAAGTAAATGCTATCAAAATAAAAAGGATACAGTTATAAACATCTCATCATGTACTATTTTGCACATGATTTCAAATGACATCATAAATACCAATTTTGTTGTTTTTTCCACATTTAAGGGGAAATTTCTCATTACCGCAACGTGTCCATGACTGGATTTGGGTTCTTTGAGATGAAAATATTTATAATTAAAAAACATAAAAAATAAAAAACTTCAGTGCATGTTATACTATAAATATTTACAATAAAGAAACATGTGGTATTTGGTGATCATTGGTAAATGTAGTGGCAATAATAAGGAATATAAATGTGTCCAAGACCAATTATCTCATCCTCCGCAACAATTTTCAATTATTGTTTAAGTCCTCAAGGAACTAACATTTTCAAGATTTTTTTTTGGAAGGGACATAATTGACTGTGACACACAAACAAGATGCCTACCAGATAAGCAGTTCTTATTTTTTCTCTCCAGATAAAAGTTACATTTCTGTTTGTCATAGTACCTACACAACTTTTTAGTTCTCATTGCCGAAACATATACCATATATTTAAGGTAATGTCATGTTGCGGTAATGATAATTTTTTATGGACTTCATCTAAAAATGTAAATAATAATATAGTAAATATTTGTTTAAATCTTCTAAAAATAATGGTTATAGTAAGTTCAGACCCTAATCTTGTATGTGCAAAAAGAAATAGGCATTTTAAAGAAAAAAGAAAGAAAAAAAATGGCATTTTAAAAATTCTGATGCTGGGCACCTTCTAAATCTGGATTTCGTGAGAATCACCCAACTATTCTCGCAAGTTCCGTCGTTATCAGCATAGTTCAACGAGTCGGTGTTTCCCGAAACCATTCGTTCCAACGAACATTCGCAAACAGCATCGCAAAGTTGTGTGGTTTGAACGACAGCTCTCGGCCTGTGGTTACAGGCATCGTTTCTATATTGAATGACATTTGGAGGTAATAAATCCTTATCTTGAGCAAAATAAGCAAGCTGACATTCAGTACAACCGATGTCTTTTATTTAGAATACATATAAATGTAATTTACATCTTTTAGTTTGTCAAAAGATTTGAAGTAACGTGTTTGAAGAGTGCGCATGTGCGAACGTGCTCTATTATAAGAACGAGCCAAATATTGAGTCTGGTAATAAAGCAAAATAACTGAGAACAATTAGAAATAGTCCTCCAATGACATGTCTGTAATTTATATAAAACAAATTTAGCGTTAATTGGATCTCAAACAGTTTCATTAAAACGAAAACCAACGTGCGTAAACCAACGTGGTTGAATGATACTTTGCGACAGTGGGTTTTGGGAAACAGTTGTGACTAGCTAGTTGATTTTTCCAATCGATGCATCGTACTGATGGTAGTGAATCAGCGAACTGTATTGTAAAAGGTGCTATAGAAATAAAGGCGACTTGACTACTGACTAGTAGCATTTCCCCAAATTTTCAACAGAATCAAACGCAAAACAATGAAAAACAGGTGAAATGTGTAATTGTGATGTTAAAATGCTTCCCGTTTTCCTGATTAAGGAATGATTCCAGAAACACAATTTCTCTCCCATGAGTTCAACTCATAAACCAGGCACACATTTACGTTTGTTAGTGAATTGTTGGGACTTTGTAGCCTGGAAATCCAGACCCAAATCCGAAATTGAGTAATGAAAATTGCCCAACTTGAGAGGCGGCACCAAGCATGCGTTTGAAAATCTCCCAGCACGCAATTGGAAAACACTACGACCAATCACAACAATGCGCCCCATACGCTTCGCCACCAGTGGAGCTAACTGGTAGATTAGACTCTTGCCGTATCCGATCGGCAAGACAGCAAAAACTCCCTTCTTGCAAAGGAAAGATTCGAACATCTCTTCCTCTTCCAAGTCTAACTCGTTCATTGTAGCAGCCAAAGCTGTTTTAAACAACTGGTGTTCATCCATAGCCATCTTGAAATGTTTACTAATGACATCTGTTTGGCTTGCCTATATCAGATACACCGATGTGATTGGTGCAGCTCAGCTACAAGGGCATAGTTAATGAGCATTATTACTCAATGCCAGAGCAAATTCAAATTGTGCTCTTCCAAGAACTCTGGATTCCCAAGGTATTGACTTTGGGACACACCTTGTGAAGAAAACCGTGACGTCTGGTCACCTGATTATAAGTTATGAGGTGAACAAGACTGTCAAAGAGCCGCCCAAACCTTCTCCACACTGCAGCACTCATTATAAAGATTGAGGAAGTTAAACAACCTGTAATTTAGGTTTGCCTATACAGTGTTTTACATGAATACACCATCCTTAAATGAAAATAATTTCATTATTTAGTCACGCTCATGTCGTTTCAAAACCTGTATGCGGATGTTTCAATGTTTTAAACAAAATGTTGCTATTGCTTTCAGCAATTAGTGTTGTACTCTCAGCTACTTTGAACACATTTTACCATGTTTATAACCATTATGTGGTTTTCTTAATGGAATCTCAGTGTTAAAATGTACAAATGTTTCCCGTCTAGGCCCATTTACATTTGTAGTGATGTATTTGGCCGGAAAAAAAGAAAATAATTGTAAGGCCAACATCATTGATAAGATATTTTTCTTACAAAAACGCATTGCTTCGCTTCAGAATTTATAAATATGAATATTTTTATAACAAAAACACATCGTGTCGCTTCAAAAGGCCTTTATTAACCCCCTGGAGTCATATGGATTACTTTTATGATGTATTGATGAGCTTTTACCATTATAAAGCTTGAAAGAGCCAGGATATTTTTTCAAATATAACCCTGTTTGGCTGAAAGATGAAAGTCATATACACTTAGGATGGCTTGAGTGTATGGGATAATTAAAATTTTGGGGTGAACTAACCCTTTAATTTCAGTAAATCATTCATTTTTTCATTCAATCATTCATTGATTTCAGTAATCACTATTAATTAATGCTGTCCAAAAGAGAAGGTACAAGCTTGCTTTTACAAGTTCTTCAACCCTTGTATTAAAAAGAGTAATTTCAAGTCTAATCTCCAAGAGCAAACACAAAACACAAGCTGCAACAAATGCAAAACAGGAAAGCAATGTCCTAGCTCTGATAAATTGGGTATTTTTGGGGAAATTTCTTGATACTTAAAAAAAAAAAATCTGCAACAGTGCATGGGTGCAAATCTTTGTCAAGTTAAGATAGCTCATGCACACATTTCATAAAGATCGTTAAACATAAAACATGTCCTGATTCACCAATAGAATAAGTTTGGTTTTGCATATGCTTTTAAGAAAAGTCTTAATGCATGGATTTCTCCCTCCAACTCTAGTGTACAGGATCTCTGAATCTCCTACACTGCTCATGTTTGTCAGGACTAGGATGAGTATCTGGCAGCGCTGTGATCCATATCTGCAGTGCAGTCTCTTCCACTTCAGAAAGCAGTTGTCAGCATTAAGTGGGTCCACAGGGGCCGGAAGCTCTGACCTAGGAGCAGAAGCTGACGGAGAGGACGCTTTGAGAATCTAAAGGAAGTGAATGCGGCACAAGAGGCCGAAGGCCGAGTGTTGAACATTTCTATGTGCCAAACCCTTTTGTGAGAGCTTGATATGTGCAGATGCACGACAGACCCCAAAGCACTTCGATTTGTCTCATCTCATTTCATTGAACATCTACAGGTCTGCAACAATTTCAAGAGGATCACAAGGAATTATTTATTTCTGCGGTAAAAAAATCTGTCATAAGGCGCGTTTCCATTACAGATTTGTGCAAAATTTTTCTGATATTGATAGAAAACGATTGCGAAATGACGGCGTTTCTAGTAACCGATGTTATGCGACTAAAACGTAATTATTTCCTCTCATGATAAAAAAAATCAATGCAACGGACGTTGGTAGGTTTAGATATATCAGAGTCACGGCACTAGACATTATTAATATTAATGGAAGGAGACGTGTGTGTTATCCAAGCATTAATGGCAGGGAAAGAGCTTTATATTGTGACGGCAAACACTGTTTCTCAGTGTTTCTCCCTCATTTCTGCTTCGAGGTCTTGATTATGGTTTCTTTGAGGTTTAGAATCCAGAATTCCTGTCATTCTTATTTCTTTTATGAATTTAATAAAGAACTCTTTCTCGTGTTCTGTCCAAACACACCGCGTCTTCAAAGTCAGGTGATTGTAAATGCGCGAAAACTGTTTCCATGCAGTTTTGCGTAATATTCATTTTTCGAATTGCCTGAAAACACACATCATGCAAGCGTAAAAACTTTTTGGCGATAAACGAGAGTTTTTGCGAAATTGACGTGTTTCCACTGTGCGTATTTTCGATTTGCGCAATTTGAAGGGTAATGTAAACGCGGCTATATTTGCATGCATGAAGAGCATGGGTTGCCTAGTAATTGGTGGCTAAATTTGCAATATTCAAAATGTCTGCCCCGCTACCCCATTTAAGCAAGTGACTTTAATTTTGACAATGAATTCCATCTCCTCATGCCGAACAAGAACCTTAAGGACCTAAAATAAAGGTTGGCTTTTCCTCATAATCCTTTCCTGAAGGTATAATCACCGGGAAAGTCCTGAGAAACATGTAAACGCAATCAATCATAAGTTTTAATCAATTTAGAGGCATTCATGTACCAGTCTGATTCAAAATAAACAAAGTCTATAGCAGTCTATATATATATACTACAGTGAAGTTGCAAAAGACTTGATTTCAGCGAAAGAAAGTTAAACCATTGGAAATGAATTTTATATGCAAATTTTAAATATAGATTCATTTAGATATTACCAATTGCTGAACACTGATATTAAAGGAGTAGTTCTCTTTTAAAAAAACTGTTGCTGATAATTTACTCACCCCCATGTCTTCCAAGAAGTCCATGTCTTTCTTTTCTTAGTCGAAAAGAAATTAAGGTTTTTGATGAAACATTCCAGGATTTTTCTCCATATAATGGACTTCAATGGGGTCCAAACGGTTCAAGGTCCAAAAGATAGTTTCAGTGCAAACTACAAACTGTTCAAAGGGCTTTAAAACGATTCCAGATGATGAATAAGGGTCTTATCAGCGAAACGATCGCTCATTTAATAAATAAATTACAAAGTTGAAGTTTATTAGCACAAATGCTCGCCTTGCTCTGTTCAGAATGTGACGCGCGTTGTTACTCTCCTATTTGAACTCGTTCATCAAAATGAAATAACCTTTTCCCGAAGTTAACTCGTTCATTTCGTTCGATGAATGAACCAAATGACACGAAAAAAGATTTGTTATTTTGATAAACGAGTTCGAACAGGAGAGTCCCGAACGCGCATCACAGAACAGAGCAGACGAGCATTTGTGCTTGTAAACTTAAACTTTTTTTTTTAAATGAGCGACCGTTTCACTTGATAAGACCCTTATTCATCGTCTGAAATCGATTTAAAGCCCTTCTGAACAGTTTGCAGTTTGCACTGAAACCGGTCTTTTGGACCTTGAACCGTTTGGAACCCCATTGAAGTCCATTATATGGAGAAAAATCCTGGAATGTTATCATAAAAACCTTGATTTCTTTACGACTGAAGAAAGAAAGAGACATGGACATCTTGGATGACATGGGGTGAGTAAATTATCAGCAAAAGCTTTTTTTTAAAGTGAACTACTCCTTTAAGTTCCCTGACGTTTTAATATTCACCACAATCTAAAAAATGAGAGTAGCGCACAAATAGTGCAACATATGCTTTTGCATTTGTGTTTTTCGGTTCTTACGGATGCAATAAAGATTTTTCTGGTCATAATAGTGGTGAAAGTGTTGTGTTTATCATGCATGAATGATTTCTACACATGCTAGATTCAGTAAAAGGGATGTAATATATGAACTAGGTAAAATTCTATTCTTTTTAAAGAATCTTTGTACAGTGAGAACTAGACCTTTGGATTGATTTCTCAAATATAAACGCAAACTCCACTACAAAAATCAAGTAAATGTCACAAGAATCCACACGAAAACTTCATAATCAGAACCCAAATGTGAGCCACATTGAAAACCTTCTGAACGGGCTGCGGATCTGTTGAGGTCAATGCTTTGCTGGCTTCATTCTCTGCACTATAAAAGAGTTCTTGTGTGGTAAAGACATCACTTCCGTCCTGTTTTGTATGGACACAGATGTTCTGTGCTGTGGAGGTCTTCCTGCTCAAGTGCCCTCGCAGTTCAACTGTGATTATCCCGCTCGCTCTTTTGTGGAAGTAACAAGGAGGAGGAAGCGTTGGGAATCTCTGGTATGCAGCCGTGACACAGTTGACTGGACGAGTTTCAGACTGGAGCGGAAAACTGTCCTCCAGCGTTCCCATTCTGACTTTTACACAACTTCTGCTCCAACATTAAACTAACAGAAAGTTCATTGTGAGAACACATTCCTTTTGTTTTACATGATAGTGCACATGATATTATTTCACATGTCACATGACCAATAAAAAACCAATGAAGAACTAATATAAAGGCTGGTTTTTACTAAACATTTTCCTCATAATTACCAGAAAAAGTCATTAATCTTCCACTTCTGTTCTCGTCTGCACCTTTTTGAACACACTAAGTTTAATGCAATAATACGTATTTGCTGCAATATCTTCTGAAAGTACTATTCTGATTCATTTCTGTGTTATGACAACATCACAAAAAAACATGAACATGTACTGTAACATGACTTATTGGAGGAAAGTCATTCAAGAAACCAGCTTTGAAAATGATCTGCATTATGTTATTAATATGCAAATGCCAGTTCACCAGAGAATAGGGTTGACTTTAATTTGAGAGTAAAAGAGCAACTCTCATTTATAATATTATACATTGTTTGTACTGGATATGAGGCGTAGAAGTCAAATATAATTTTGGGAATAGTGCTACGGGCTTATTTAGATGAATATTATTACTATGTTCAGCTGTCACTAAGCACTTCTGTTTACTTCTATTAGTAATATTTACACTTTGACTCACATTTAACGAAACAATTCACCCAAAAATGAAAATGTTGTTATCATTTGCTTACCTCTGAGCCACTTGGACCACCATGTATTATTATTTTTTCTTCCTAAAGTAGTCTATATGATTTATGCACTATGTGTTGATGGCATTTTGCAAAAAATAGACTAAAGTTTAAGTCGAGCACTGAGGAAACTCTCAACGCATAGCAAAGTCATACGGATGAATCACTTTTATGATGAATTTAGTGTTTTTTGGAGTGTGACCATATAAAACACTGTACTTTTTCATGATTTTAGAAAACACAAATTCAGATGGACATGAGAATGAGTACAATCATTTTGGGTGAACTGTCCCTTTAAAGGTGCAGTGTGCGATTTCTGGTTAACGCTGTTGATGTTTGAAGTCACCAATAACACGCCCCTACCAAAAAGGATCACATCCCTTTTTTTATTATGAGTGGACACGCCCCTTACTGCTGATTGGCTCACTCTCTCCTCCCATATTATGACTGGACACGCCCCTTACTGCTGATTGGCTCACTCTCTCCTTCTCGATCATGAGTGGACACGCCCCTTACTGCTAATTGGCTCACTCTCTCCTCCCTATCATGAGTGGACACGCCTCTTACTGCTGATTGGCTCACTCTCTCCTCCCCTATCATAAGTGGACACGCCCCTTACTGCTGATTGTCTCACTCTCTCCTCCCCTATCATAAGTGGACACGCCCCTTACTGCTGATTGGCTCACTCTCTCCTCCCCTATCATGAGTGGACACGCCCCTTACTGCTGATTGGCTCACTCTCTCCTCCTCTATCATGAGTGGACACGCCCCTTACTGCTGATTGGCTCACTCTCTCCTCCCCTATCATGAGTGGACACGCCCCTTACTGCTGATTGGCTCACTCTCTCCTCCTCTATCATGAGTGGACACGCCCCTTACTGCTGATTGGCTCACTCTCTCCTCCCCTATTATGAGTGGACACACCCCTTACTGCTGATTGGCTCACTCTCTCCTCCCCTATTATGAGTAGACATGCCCCTTACTGCTGATTGGCTCACTCTCTCCTCCCCTATCATAAGTGGACACGCCCCTTACTGCTGATTGGAACACTCTCTCCTCCCTATCATGAGTGGACACGCCCCTTACTGCTGATTGGCTCACTCTCTCCTCCCCTATTATGAGTAGACATGCCCCTTACTGCTGATTGGCTCACTCTCTCCTCCTCTATCATGAGTGGACACGCCCCTTACTGCTGATTGGCTCACTCTCTCATCCCCTATTATGAGTAGACACGCCCCTTACTGCTGATTGGAACACTCTCTCCTCCCCTATCATGAGTGGACACGCCCCTTACTGCTGATTGGCTACATGTGTATTGGTGCTTGGTTCAATCCACTTTTCAATGGCGTTTTTTTTTAAATTGCTTACTGCACCTTTAATTCCCCCACAAAGGCAGAGACAGCAGTGAAAATGCCCAAGATTGGCAGGTGCTGAAAAGCACAGATCTGAGCTCCATGAAATCCAGTAGTGCTGAACAAAATATCATTTCATTAAAGGTCTACACAACAAAGACAGCATTTAGGGGTCAGGACAGAGTCAATGTCCTATTGAAATGGCCTGGAAACCCTTTGGCCGCTCTTTATGCCATTGTCCAATGCAGCTGCGTAAAGGCGAAACCACAAGACTGAATAAATGAGACAAGCTCGAGTTTAAAAAGAAGGCGGTGGATTATTAAAGGTCACTAGCAACATTAAATCGGCCTTGATATGAATTCCTCCAACACTACTGATACTGAACATTTAACAGGGCAATTAAAGCGTCTCTTTCTATCAGTGGCACGTTTTGACTTCTGAAATTAGGCAGCAAAGCCTCTTTGTGTTCAGGTTTTTTAGTCCAATATAAAAGCATGCTTTCACATGGTTTCTGGCTCAAAGGCATAAGGAACAACAGCTTTACTCAATCAACAAGCAACCATATATGCATTTTAATGCCTAATTAAGTCACACCCTAGTTCATTCTCAAGTTTAAATGAAGTTTAAAGCACAATCCTTGAAGTAAAAAGCACTCTTAGCCTGCATTTCTCCATTCATGTCATGCTTTTAGAGGTTAATAAAAACCTGGGTAGTTAAAATACTATATGACATACAGAATATTGCATTTGCTTTGTTCCTATACCGCTGATTCTCATTCAGCTTGTTTTCTTTCGGAGAAGTCACTGCCTCTCCAAACGCCCCTGGTTTCTACTTTAGATGAAAATAAACACGTCATCCTGTAAAGCACAATGACTTTATGCTATTAGTCAAGTGTTCTGAGAGGATACACTGGAAAACAGCACAGTTAGTCACGTTGCCGGTCAAGCGGGAAGTCCTTGAAGCGTGCTAATCTCTTTAAATGCTCGCAGGATGAATAGTTTAGCAGAATCACATTTTACCATGTAAAATAAAGTAGATATTCCTGACGTCATCCTGTCAGACTGTGACATTTTATCTCGAATTAATAAACATATATATCGGACAGCACAATAGCACTTTCCGAGTAAACAGTCGGTTTTTTCAAGCCACGACTTCAGGACAGGCCTCAAAAACACAAAACAAACTCATCTGATCTTTGCATTGGAGAAACAGGAAATGAGGCACAAACAAGTGGACAAAGAACATCTTTGAGGACGAGGAGCCAGTGTTTCCCTCGAAGGTCCTCTGACCGAAACACACATTCCCAGAGTGGAACGGGCTTTTCTTAGGAACTCAAAGCTTGTTTTGTATCTCGCATCTGTTTGACCATTCAGCTCTGTGGGGAGAGACTGGCTTCTTATCAGAGAACCGCAGACCTCGTCAGCCCATCATATCCGTGCTGGAAATACACTGAAGACTTCCAGTAACCGCCCTCACCCTGCGAGAGATCCCGCTCGGCTGCTAAACGGGCCTATGAATATATGCATGATCCTCTTGAGTGACTACCAAGCCCTTCCTCTTCCAGCCTCCTTCTCCTTCCTCTTTTATCAAGCGCTCAATCTCTTAACGTGCCGCTGCTGCTGATAAATCAAATTTCATCATTAGGAGATGCAATAAAAGCATGTGATTCGCAACAAGGCTTCCACAGATACTGCAACTCCAAACAACGACACTATCTGATACCAACATGATGTGCTGATATGACAAGGTCACCCAAACCAATCTACACCGAGTTACAGATCAAATGACCCTAAAATCATATTAAAAACAATATTAAAGGCATTGTGATTTTATTGCCATGAGAAGTAAAACAATTCTCATTACCGTAATGCAGACATTTGACTTTTCAGTTTCTTCCCAATTGTGAGTAATGTGATAGGTTAATGTTTTGATGCATTACAGTAAAATACATATACTTGCATTAAATGTTGTTGCAACATATACTTGCATAATATATATATTTGGGGTGTAACAATTATAAATGTAAAGGCATTGTAATTTTATTGCCATGAGAAGTAAAAAAAATCTCATTACCGTAATGCAGATATTTGACTTTTCAGTTTCTTCCCAATTGTGATTAATGTGATATGTTAAGGTTTTGATGCATTACAGTAAAATACATATACTTGCATTCAATTTGTTGTAAATACAGTTGCAACATATACTTGCATAATATATATATATATATATATATATATATTAGAGCTGTCAGTTAAACGCGTTATTAACGGCGTTAACGCAAACCCATTTTAACGGCGTTAATTTTTTTATCGCGCGATTAACGGTCTTTTTGTCCTAGCAAACTTTGTAGTTTTTTCACATACTTTTGCAACAGGACGCGGCATGCGTCCTGATCCATTTCAGCGTCTCGCGCTCGTCATCCACTCAAAGCCGGCTCGCAAGCCCGAACGAGTGTGTGCGGCGTGCCTGTTGTTTTGTTTCCGGTCTAGCTAGATCCGCTTGCGCTTTGGTCGAAGAAGCAACGAAACGTCCTCGCGCGGCGCAAGCCATTGACATGAATGGGTTTCAGAGCGCAGCGCGAGGGACGTTTTGTGCCGCGCACACTCGTTTCAGCTTGCGAGCCGGCCAAATAGTAACGTTATGTTTTGAGTGGATGACGAAGCGCGAGACGCCGAAATGGATGCCAATGAGATTCTGAATGTAAAGTTTACTTTTATAAAGTTGCCAAATTGTCCCATTGACAAGACTAAAGCGATCTGTATGTTTTGTCATTATGAACTGAGCTATCATCATCGCAGCACGTCCAGCCTGAAACACCACTTGATGATGGCCAAGCAAACACACACACACCAAACACAGATGATGCAAATTCTCCACCCCTCGTCACTATCAGGACCTCGTCAGTATTTCTTTCACCCTTTTATTGATGGACAGTGTTGCATTGTGTGAGAGATTATTTAGGCTATATATGTTAGAGTGAAATTGAACACTATTCCAATGTTATTTTCAATAATAATAATTAAAAAAAAAACATTTGCACTAAACAAGCCAATCCACTTTTCCATGTTGATAAGAGCATTAAAATGAGAAAAAAATGTAACAAAAAGAAATCAAAAGACATTAAGAATAGATAAAAATGTGCGATTAATCAGAGTTAACTATGGCATTAATGCGATTAATCGCGATTAAATATTTTAATCGTTTAGACAGCACTAATATATATATATATATATATATATATATATATATATATATATATATATATATATATATTGCAGGGGTGTAACAATATATTGTGCCACAATATATTGCAATACAAAAATGCAACAATACGTATCGTGGATAGTGATATGTATCGGTAAAAAATAAAAAATAAAAGTTTTAGTGTCAGTACTACATTAAACTACTATATATAATGTTGATTATAAATGTAAAGGCATTGTGATTTTATTTTCATGAGAAGTAAAAAAATTCTCATTACCGTAATGCAGATATTTGACTTTTCAGTTTCTTCCCAATTGTGAGTAATGTGCTATGTTAATGTTTTGATGCATTACAGTAAAATATATATACTTGCATTAAATTTGTTGAAAATACAGTTGCAACATATACTTGCATAATATATATATTAGGGGTGTAACAATATATCGCAATACAAAAATGCAACAATACGTATCGTGGACAGTGATACGTATCGGTAAAAAAAAGAAAAAAAAAAAAAGGTTTTAGTGTCAGTACTACATTAAACTACTATATATAATGTTGATTATAAATGCAAAGGCATTGTGATTTTATTTTCATGAGAAGTAAAAAAATTCTCATTACCGTAATGCAGACATTTGACTTTTCAGTTTCTTCCCAATTGTGATTAATGTGATATGTTAAGGTTTTAATGCATTACAGTAAAATACATATACTTGCATAAAATTTGTTGTACAGTTACAACTTGCATAATATATATATATATATATATATATATATATATATATATATATATATACCTATATATATATATATATACACACCCCTATATATATATATATATATATATATATATATATATATATAACTACTATATATAATGTTGATTATAAATGTATAATAATGCAATGGGGGAATGTTTGTGGGTCCTGATAATGCCAAATGACTCATTATGTAAAAAGTGTCCAACATTATTTTAAATATATCTAGTGCAAGAATATTCGTCTAAAATAATTCTGTATTTTCAGCTTCAGAATCATGAATATTTTTATTCTGGTGTCACCATTGTCCTTGTGATACAACCCTATTCATTTAAACCCACAATGTAATATCAAATTTTGCAATTTAATCAACAGTACATTTTTGTTAACCTTTTATCATATGACCTCGAGACATCGCAATAATATCATATCGCGAGTTCAGTATTGTGATATATATATATATATATATTGTTTTTGGTTCGGCATTAAAGTAATGACAATTTGAGAGTGAATTGTCATGTAAATTTGTCATATTCTTCATGCAAAAGCAGAAATCCAGCTAATATGACTTTGACATTTTCTTTGCAGGGTTCACTCAAAAGACTTAAAACCGCACCTCAAAGATCATTTTAACGTCAAATGCTATTTTTACCCAATTATGTGACGTCCTCACTGTGGCCAGAATTTGCATATCATCCTCAAAAAATCGAGGGATTAATACATTTGCACCAAATGTTTTCAAATATGTCATTTTCTTTATGCACAAACAACAAATAAGGCTGAAATATGACCATTCAAGATAGGTGTTGCGTGTGAAATGCATGAGGTGAGGCTTAAACGATCAGTGTCAATATGAGAACACACAAGGTGCATTCATTCAGCACTGTGACTTTTGACCATTACAGGCCGGTAAAGCAGATTAACCACTGAAACCAAACACTCCATCAAAGCAGACAGACAGGGCTGTGAATGCATGTTCACATCAGAGGAAAATGCAGTGACGTGCATTAGACGCGTAAAAACTTGTTCAAATAGAGGCCTATTTTTAAACTCGTGGGACGGGTTTGATTGGGAGGGGGAAAGGTGTATTGAAATTGTGAATGAGTCGATGCAGTAACACAATAAAATGAAAAGCTCACACAACAAAAACACACCCATCAGAGGCAAGCATTTGATTGGAAGGGCGCGAATGACAGCTATTCTTTATGGATTAGTTTCATGGAAGTGCTACTTTTGGACACTAGCAGCCTTTCATCCGTCGTCCAGCCTGGATATCCATGTATTTACATTATTACAACAATAAAAGTGTCACAGTTTCCACAAACACACACTTTAAACCACAGGGCCACAATTAAAGTGAATTTACCTGTTTACGATTATACGATGTCCTCACTGTGTGTCCAGAATTTGCAAAAATCATCCTCAATAAGCGAATATCCTTTGACGGATGAAATGAATGTCTACCAAATGCGTCTATCTCATATGTTCTTGTCTATCCAGGAGGGTAAAGTTGTGTTTGTGGCTCTATAAACCATAGAGACCGAGCAGTGCTGTCATATAGTCTCACTCAGACGTATCTTTAAGAGCGAATCGTCACAGGCAGGAAATATTATGTCTTGCGGAAGCATATATCCCACGGACGCTCGGTGTAGTCGGCTTGCCCAGCCCGTCTGTTTCGCTCAGTTCATTGATCTGCGGTGACTTCTCCACTAAACTACACCTCCCACTATGGAAGAAACCACTGTGCTCTCTTTAAAGGGGGGGGATGTACACACATACAACACTTACAAACCTCACAAACAGCCTTTTCACTCAGATAACAATGCAGATTGCATGTTAAGTATGCATGCATGCATTTACATGCACTATGTACAGTGCAAAACATCCCAGTTTCGGAGCGAGAGGATATGACATGACGTTCACCCCTCCCTTTGCCTGCGCTTGGTTTCCTTTGGCTCACATACTTCACATTCCTGAGTGAGGCCATCAGGTTTTGTGGTTTCATGTGCTATATGGACTGATTTAACGCTGTGTTTAAAAAACGAGAAGAGTGTATATGACATAAAAATCAATGCAAATGAACTTTAGATGGATATATAATCTAAAAAAGGGGGATTTGTTTGTTTATTCTGTGTTTTTTAAGAGCTACAACATGTAAGCGGACTCTCCCGGATGGGTGTAGGACTAAATCCCGCGAAAACATGTTACATTTTCAAAAAGAAGGAAAAAATCTGAAATTATATTTTATATAAAGAATACTTTTAAGACCATTAAGACATTTTTTGCATTATTTTTTATTAAAAAAATCAATGTTTTACTTTTTGTAATCGATTTCATTCAATGATTTTATAAATAATAAAAACAAAATAAATTATAAAAAATATTTATAATAAATAAAAATCTATTTTAATAAAAATTGTGGGGAATAAATAAATAAATAATAATATTATTATATATTTAAATTACATTTAATTGTATAGCATATATTAAAAGTGATAATTAAATAAAACATTATTATTTTCATTTGTATTATTCTACCAGAAACAATACCAAACTTAATCCTACAGAATTCTATGGTAATGCATCAGAAGAATCAAGATTTGCATGGGCTTGGGAATGAAATTAAAATCCACAACAATTTATGAATATGACTTAACATTCCTCCAGCGCACTGGTTTACATCTAATCTAAATCTGCCTGAAAATAAAAAAAATAAAGCCATGTCAATGATGACGTTAAAGTGAAACACAAAATTGTCCTCAGCATAAATCAGTTTTCAAGCAAATCAATGTTATTTCTGTCGCTAGCTGAATAAAGTGCAGGAATGACGTAGATTTGTAAAAACATGGAAACTTTGCATTTTAGCACTTACCGCAGTGGGCTTTTGGTAAAATGGCTAAAATAAGGTCTGTGGTCAAACATATTTAAAAAAATAAATAAATAAATGATGACCACAACAGCAAAATATGCTTGTGTTGGGCTGGTTACAAAAAAAATATATATATTTGACCAGAAAACAAGTGTTCAATTGACATGTGGAAATAAAATCTAATATCAGTAATAATAAACATCCAGGCTTTCTACACTCTAAACAATGCTGGGTTGTTTTAACCCAAATTTGGGTCAAACACGGACAACACCAAATGTTGGGTCAAAAATGAAATTAGGGATGGGCATTTTTCTAAAATATTGCATTCGAATATTCTGGCTCATAAAAATCGAATATTCGAATATTCGTTTATTTAAATTATGTTTAACGAAAAAGACGTTATTTTTAAGTTTTTTTTACGTCTTTGTCACCATTTCTGGACAAGCTTACAATTAGGCAATACACAACAAGCTTACAATAGTAATTAAAGTTTTCTTTTAGTTGAAAACATTAAACCGCAGGCCTATGAGTAAACAAAATATTAATAAAAGCATTATTAAAAGCACGCTCAAGCAGCGCGAGCGGAAAAAAACCCCAATAAAGCAGATTGCGTCAGATATCGTACAGAACGTACACCTATACACACACGAGTCACCAAATGACTGATTATCGTCTTTATATTGTTTCACGTTTATGTTGAGAAAAACAATAATATCTAACGTTACATGCAGGGGCGGCGCTGACAGACGTTCCAGAGACACAAAGAGAACGGTGTTTCTCAACAGCACTTTGCGTTTTCTGTTCTTAAACCGGTCTCCCCCAACGAAACTTAAAATAAGTGTCTCAAAATCATTTTGCTATTACGATAAGTTAACATCTTTGATCACGCGGGGTCCAGCTGCGCTTACCTGCAGTTGTGATGCAATGATGAACAGCTGTTCTTCCTCATTCGACTGTTTGGATTTCATGTGATTTCTCATGGTGATGATATCATAACTCAGATTAATTAATTCATTTGATCAAAATTAATTCCGTTTAGTAAGATCCTTTTCAAGTAATGTTTATTCCCAACTTCACGAGGCAGACGAACAACATTATATGATCAAATACAGACAACTTGTTAACACACTCCACAGCGCCATCCAGTGCATTTAATTGTAACTGCGAGTTAGTTCTTTAGGATTTATCATGGACTCACTGCATTTACGGCCAGCAAAGCAACGTATTCAAAATTCGAATAGTATTTTATTTTTCAAATAATAATTACATATCGAATATCGAAAATTTCGAAATATTCGTGCACATCCCTAAATGAAATACAATTTTTTAACCCAACTTCAACTTTCACTTTCAACTGTACATTACATTTTTAACCCAACATTTGGGCTTGTCCATATTTGGGTTAAAACAACCCAGTATTTTTAGAGTGTAATATGAACTGTTTTAAATAATCATTTGTATTAGCTGCATTATATCAACCCGATCTCACGGCAATTCGTACGAATTTTACGAGGTGGCTAATTCGTAACAATTCGTACGAACCTCACTCGTACGAATTTTGCTAAATCGTACATATTTTATGAGTTGGCCAATTTGTATGAATTCGTACGAATTACCTACCACTGACCCCGCCCCTAAACCTACCCATCACTTGGGTTTAGACAAATCGTACGAATTCGTACGAGTGAGGTCGTATGAATTCGTAAGAATTAGCCACTTTTTAATCACTCATACGAATTTGTATGAATTGGTCGTGAGATAGCGTTGGAAAAGCGTTGTTTTCATTAATTTAATTTAATTACAGAACAATAATTTAATATATGAACAATAATATAATATATTTAACATATGCTTGGCCATGGGTTTATTGAAATGTTTTAATAAAGCTTATTTTTTACTGAAAAAAAAAATAGGCTATGTTGCATTATTGAAAGTTAGTGTTAATGAAGATATAATAATAACTGTTGTATTATTTCTTATTTTAATTATAAGCATTGTACATTTTGTTTAATAGATTGTGTATTATTTAAAAGCACAATAAAATAGATAGTGATTTGATAGAAAGTAAACTGAAAGAGATTTTAAGTATCGAATTAATGCTTAAAAACGTTGCTTTTTAAGTTTTGAAATGGTCATAAACGGCCCTGGCTGAATACTTTCAATAACTTATTTAAACCTGTATTAGAATAATCTTGAAGGAAGTCGTCAGTAAAATTAAAAACTCCTTGGTCTAGATTCCAGCTCTGCTTGCTCTGGACATTGACATTCATAAACCAACTTCCTGAGGTGCATCATGGGACACGAGTGAAGGAGGGAGGTGTGTGTGATGAGAACTCGCTAGCTTCACTATATCTCCATGATGCACGGGGTGGTGATGGCGCAGTGGATAAGACACATGCCTTTGGTGTGAGATACCTGGGTTCGAATCCACTGCGAGACACCAATGAGTCCCTGGGCATGACATTTAACCCCTAGTTGCTCTAGAGGCGTGCGACCTCTGTCAATATATAGCGATTGTAAGTCGCTTTGGATAAAAGTGTCAGCTAAATTAATAAATGTAAATGTAAATAAGTGCATTTATACACAAATAGAAATGAAAAAATCCTCATGTCTTTCTCCGTCTCTCTGAATGTAAAGCACAACATCACACCTAAACACTGCATTTCCTGTTGTAACTTCCCCTGAGCTCATCAGTTTTCGATTTCAGTCTGCCGTTTTGAATTTAAATGTGATCTTATAGAAGCACCGAAAACACCCTGTGGTGTCAATAATCCCCAGCTATGGCTGATCGTGCTTAGACAGCAGTTTACGTCGGACATGTAGAGTTAGAATGTAAATACTGGGTCATTTACAATCCCACAGAGAGCAGGAGACCTTCAACATAGGATTCAATCCTTTTCTGTGAAGGAAAGAAATGCGACTAGAACACATCTGCTATTCAGGACAGAGCAAACATGAGCAGGTCAATACAAGCCACGGATTACAATCTTTCTTCAAAGCGTGCAGCTTCAGAAATGTATCAAAAAAAAAAAACTTGCACAGAAAGAGACAAAAATGGCCCAGATAAAAATGGGGCAAAAAAGGTCATATGTGACATACGTGTTGGTACAACATTGAATAATTCTGTTTCATTTAAGTAAATTCTGTTATTTTGAGCTTTCTTTTCATTAAAAGAATCCTAAAAATTTCCAAAGCAGCAAAATTGATAATAAAAATAAATGTTTCAAATCATATTAGAATGATTTCTGAAGGATCATGTGACACTGTGGAAAAAGTCAGCTTTGACCACAAGAATAAATTACATTTTCAAATATATTCACATAGAAAAGAGTAATAATATTTCACAGTAATACTGATTTTATTGTGTTTTGATCAAATAATTGCAGCTTTGGTGAGCAGAAGAGACTTCTCACACACTCTAAAAAATGCTGGGTTGTTTCAACCCAAATTTGGGTCAAATATGGACAAACCCAAATGTTGGGTTAAAAATGCAATTAAAAATAATTCAGTTGAAAGTTGGGTTAAAATTTGAAATGTACATTTTTAACCCAACATTTAGGTTTGTCCATATTTTCCCCAAATTTGGGTTAAAACAATCAAGCATTGTTTAGAGTGCAGCTATTAAAGCCATAATCATTAAAATTATAACAAATAAAGGCTTGAAATATCTCACTTTGCATGTAATGAGTCTATATATTCATTAGATCCACCTATTAAGTTGAATTACTGAAATTTTGCACCATATAGACTAGAGCCAGACCGATATATCGGCAGGCCGATATTATTGGCCGATATTAGGCATTTTCCAAACTATCGGTATCGGCAGTTATAATGGCCGATAAATTAATATTTCAAAAATAAAATAAAATCGGACACAAAGCTAGCTAATGCCACTATCATCAGTCTGTTCTGTTGTGACAAACAAAGAAACAAGTTTCTTTTTAAAATGCATTATCAAATTATTTTAGTTAAAACTCATAAATAACTACAAATAAGTAATGTCAGGGAAATCTGTTAATGTTTTGTTACGCATTTCTAAAAAAAAAAAAAATATATATATATATATATATATATATATATATATATATATATATATATATCGGCCGATATATCGGAATATCAGATTTTAAAACAGACAAATATTTGTATTCGAGTCTCGGCCTTCAAAATCCTTTATCGGTTCGGGCTCTAATATAGACTACTTGCACCATATTCTAATTTTTTTGAGTTTCACCTGTATGTGTTTTTTTCATACACACACACACACACCACACACCAAAATGAACAGTATAAGGCTGTATAATCAAGACATTTGTTTATAATGTAAAGCATTCTGCTAATACTTCCATGCATTTGAAAGGTTTCAAAACAGTGAAATTGATACGGACATGTCTAAATTGTGACGTAGGCGGAGGGGTGTAATGATAATAATAATGTGGTTTTCTGCTCTGGGTCATGACAGTGACCTGTGGCACCTTTCCCTCCGCTGTGTACGTGTTGGTATGAGTAATGCCAGCATGTCACAGGCAAATGAGGAGACAGAAAGGGCTGATTCAGCACCAAAAAAGGGGGTCAGAGTGCAAAATTAAACGAAAGGACAAAGGGAGAGTGAGGAAAGGGGTGGCCATACTAGATTTTAAACATGCAAAAAAAGTGTTTAAACGGGCCCTAAAAAAGGGTATATATGCAGTGCATGGGGTGCTATTGTGTTAAAAATCATTATTTTTTGTAATAAATAAAAGTACATTTTTAAACAGAGATTGGTAAGCTTAACCTTTCATTTTTATCAAGTAAAGAGTCCTCAAAACAGTTACGGAGGTAAACAGTCAGCAAGCCACAAACTAATTGCAAACAAAACCAATACAAAATAAAACAGAACAAAAATACTAATTAAATAAACATTGCTTTAGGCTTTTCAGGAAGATGTACTGTACTAACAGTGGTATTCAGAGATGTAGCCAACAACAGGAATGGAATACAGATGTTATTTTACATTTGATTAGACTAATCCTTATTTAAAACTATACAAAAGTAATTTTATCTTTGACTAAAAGTAATGACTGCAACAGTAGAGCTGCACGGATCCAATATACTGTTACACACACACTTTCTCAAATGTTTATTAGAGCCCGACCGATAAAGGATTTTGAAGGCCGATACCGAATCCGATACAAATATTTTGGGGTTTTAAAATCCGATATTCCGATATATCGGCCGAATATTTTTTTATTTTAATTTTTTTTTCAGAAACAAAACATTAAGATATTTCCCTAACATTAGTTATTTGTAATTATTTATGAGTTTTAACTAAAATAATATGATAATGCATTTTAAAAGAAACTTTCTTTTTATTGTCACAATAGAACAGACTGATGATAGTGGCATTAGCTAGCTTTGTGGTTAGCTAGTCTATGATGAGACATAATTTAGCAATGGATAACGTCATACTGCAAATTGTAAAACATACATTTTCAATATAACAGGCCAAGGAGAGATGATACGTCTCATTGCTATAACTGTCACGCGCTATTAAAGAAATATTTCAGTCACATTGTCAAAAGTTAAAAGGACAGTCAGTCAACTACACTATAACAACGTAACGTAACTATTACTAGCTAATTCCGCTTCACTCTCGGCTTATTTAACAGCAGCAAAACTGGACATGATAGTCACAAATGTTGTCATGCTTATTTGAGTTAAGAGAACTGATGGGAATGTTCTTTTAATTGTTATTCAAGCAATGTATGTCTCGTGACCAACGGTGTAGAGTGCCCTCTGGTGGACAAACTATACAACTCCAACACTCATGACATGGTTCAAGCGTGTTTTCATCCGTTTTTATTTTATTTTTGAAATATTAATTTATCGGCCATTATAACTGCCGATACCGATATTTTGGAAAACGCCTAATATCTGCCGATAATAACGGTCTGCCGATATATCGGTCTGGCTCTCATGTTTATATATGGAATTAAGACATAAGCGACTGTTTACGAGAATATTTTTACGAGCATATTTTGACGGTTTAGGCATCTGAACACCCTCAGTATACTTTGCTAATGAGCATTTGGCCCCGTCTCAGAGCGCGCGCACAGGAGCCGCCGAGGGAACTTAGTAATTTAGTAAATCTGTTTTGCAGCGCTTCCCCAGAAATAAAAGGACACAAGTTTAAATTTGCATTTGATTACCACCGTTTTTGATAGTATATTTGTATTAAATCGAAAGAAACATTAATTTTCTGAATAAAATGCATTTCGTAGGACAATATAATTCTTAAACATTTTAATAAATAATTAATGCTAAAAATAAGTTGTCATTATCAATTATTGAATTTAATTGATTAGACATGTTTTATTAAAATTTTAATAAACAAAACAAACAAATGGTTTCAAGTTTATTATAATTAAAAGCATTTGTTCAACCAAATAAAAACCCTGTTTTCGTAATAATTTTAACTGATGATAATAATAATAATTTATTTAATAATTGATTAATACTGTAAACCATGGTATTTTCAGAGACGTTATCACACTGTGAAAATCTCATACCATTACAACCCCACTCGGGGATTCCCCCACCGTGGTGTTAAAAAAGTAACTCAGTAACTTTTACTTTGAGTAAATTTTAAATGAGCTACTTTTTACTTTTATTTGAGTAGATTTTTAGACCAGTACTTTTACTTATACTTAAGTAAAATTTTATTGAAGTAGTAGTACTTTTACTTGAGTAGCATATTTTATTACTCTTTCCACCTCTGTCGTTTTCGCTAGATAAGTCCCTTATTCATCGTCTGAAATCGTTTAAAGCCCTTTGAACAGTTTGCAGTTTGCACTGAAACTGTCTTTTGGACCTTGAACCATTTGGACCCCATTGAAGTCCATTATACGGAGAAAAATCCTGGAATGTTTTCATCAAAAACCTTACTTTCTTTCGACTGAAGAAAGGAAAGACATGGATATCTTGGATGACATGAGGGTGAGTAAATTATCAGCAAAAGTTTTTTTTTTTAAAGTGAACTACTCCTTTAAAGATGATCATCATTAAAGCAACACTATGTAAGATTTTTTTACCTTAAAATAATGTTTCCAAAAACGTTATTAAGTCGTAACAGGGTGAAAGGCACTTCTGGATTCGCTTTCCGGTCCTATAACCACGTTACGTAAGATTGCCAGATCGGGTCACGTTTCTGTAGATCTCATGAGTTATAAGAAAACTACAAATTTGATTGCTTTACATCAAGCATTAAAATAGTCATTATTTTGTTTTTCATCATTTCTGATGTCACAATACATCATACTTTCACCTTGTCTGTGGACATCGTTCATTCCAAAGCCGGCGCTAATAAACAGCGAGAGTGGATGCGCAAGGCTAAATTATGTACGACAGCAGTAATAAACAATTCCGCTTCCAACCTGTAGGGCGACCGCAGACGAAAAGTCACTTAAATATATCTACAAAATGGCAAACGTACTGCTGTTTTCCATATTCCTTTGGAATATCAGTGCACAATACGAACCAGGAAAATGCATTAAGTAAGTGAATTACGTCTATTTCGGGACATTTTTGTTGACATTGCAAGATAAACAACAGTCCAGAAACAAAGCCAGTCAAGAACTGCTGGTTTACGATACCCAAGGATGTTTAACAAGATCTAGAGGAGCTTGAAAACCTACAGGAAAGCAGGCCACAAATCAGTCCTAAAGTCTCCCTGCTTGACATGGTACAGCTGTCCGTGCTGAATGTGCAGAGAAAACAAATGAAGAGGAAAGCGCTAGCCTCCCCCACAGGCTATCAGCGCTACAAATCACACTCTAACCTGCCAACATGTGAACACACATGCATGTGCATAAATCCATGCAGACTTGCACATGCACACGGCCTCTTACGACACACATAAAACACACGGAGAAGCTTTTGAACTCCAATGCAACTCTAAAAGCGCCACGTTAGAGCGAGCTCGCCCAGACCACATTCTCGACATTCTCCCTGTAATGGAGAAACATCTCAGCCCTTGACTTCCTCCCAGAGAACCTTGTCCTGTCTCGGTCCATTTGCAAAGTAGAAATTAGGCTAAATGTTCTGCGCTGATGAAACGGTGTCGACTACATACCTTCCTGCCTCTGCCGTCTGGCTCGAACCGAGGGCCCCATCTTCGCAACGGGGCCACATTGTAGTCGTCAAAAGTGACAGCTCAGAGTTCGTCACGGCACTACGACAGCAGTGTGTTTACATGTGTGTGTGTGTCGCACAGGAAGACGCCTCTTTCACACGGATAGACAGTGACAGAACGAGAGAGAGAGAGAGAGAGAGAGAGAGAGTATGGATGTGTGCAGGACTGGTCTATCTATCTATATCCATCTATATCTATCATATCTATCTATCTATCTATCTATCTATCTGTCTATCTATCTATATCTATCTATCTATCTATCTATCTATCTATCTATCTATCTATCTATTATCTATCTATCTATCTATCTATCTATCTATATCTCTATCTATCTATCTATAAGCTTACTACTTAATTAATACTGCACAGTATGCACTGTACACTACATTTAAAAAATGTAGTATGCATAATAAAAATGCATCTTAAAGGAGTAGTTCACTTTAAAAAAAAACTTTTGCTGATAATTTACTCACCCCATGTCATCCAAGAGGTCCATGTCTTTCTTTCTTCAGTCGAAAAGAAATTAAGGTTTTTGATGAAAACATTACAGGATTTTCTCCATATAATGGACTTCAATGGGGTCCAAACGGTTCAAGGTCCAAATGAGAGTTTTAGTGCAACTTCAAAGGGCTTTAAACGACACCAGACGATGAATAAGGGTCTTATCTAGCGAAGTGATCAGTCATTTAAAAAATAAAACAAAAAGTTTGAGTTTTATAAGCACAAATGCTCGCCTTGCTCTGTTCTGTGATGCGCTTTTGTGACTCTCCTGATCGAACACGTTCATCAAAATGAAAAAATCTTTTTTCAGAATTACTTCGTTCGTTGAATGAACCAAATGACTCGAAAAAGATTCATTCATTTGTTTCAACTTAAACATCATACTTTGATGTATTTAAACTTAAACTTTTTTATTTATTTTTGAAATGAGCGATCAGTTTCACTTGATAAGACCCTTATTCGTCGTCTGAAGTTGTTTAAAGCCCTTTGAACAGTTTGCACTGAAACTCTCATTTGGACCTTGAACCGTTTGGACCCCATTGAAGTCCATTATAAAAAAAAATCCAGAAAAATCCTGGAATGTTTTCATCAAAAACCTTAATTTCTAGGATGACATGCGGGTGAGTAAATTATCAGCAAATGTTTTTTAAAAGTGAACTACTCCCTTAATTCATTCAGTCGTGTTCGACAATCACTAAATGATCGCTAACTTTTGCCATGAAATTTTTTTTGAAAAATGTTTTTTTTGAAATTCTTAATTTTATGTTTTCGAAAGCTGAATAGAGGCAAAAGTCTGGAAAACACATATTTTTCCAGACTCCATATTTCCAGATTTAAATAAAAATCCATACTTTTCCAAACAGTGTATAGAATCATCTGAGCAGGTGGCCAATATAATGTATAATTAAAATGAAGACAAAATGGGTGGATTTAATAAACACTTATTTACAGTATTTATATATTTTTTTTAATTTAATGCTTATTTCTAATCATAATGCTGATAAAGACATAACATATTTTAATGAGACGTGCACAAATCTGAAATTAAATCAACTTATTTTACATAATATTTAATCAAAATTGAAAATTAATTGTGTAGAAGTGGATGTGGGACGTGCCTTTATTGTTTGATTTATCCTAAATTGGAATTGAAAGGGGCTCTGAGACAATGATATCCTAAAATTCATGCCTTTAAAATCATTTGTTTATTTGCATGACACAAAACACCATTTGCATTACACATTTAAGTTTTAAACATCACAACAGATGAGATATTTCTCCAGAGAATATCTGAAGATGATTATGAAGTGTCATTTTTGCATCAAAACCCGAGAATCAAATGCAGCATTAATAATCCTGCCGTCCTGTGAAATATTCATCTGCTCAAAATGCTCACAAATGTGTATGTAAATAAGATGTCAGTTGTTATGCTTTCAGATAGCACTTGAACAGACAAAAACACACTAAATTATGCAAAAATGCCCATTTTGTTGAGTATCCTTGCAAAATGAGTAAAATTAAGTTTTAAATGAACATCAATGAGTCAGATCCATGTCATGTGTTTTAGGGTCTTAAAGTGACAGTAGCCTAATAAACCTGCTACTGTCTGTCATTAATGTTAATCAAAGGACGAGAAGATCACTCACGGCTCATGACTAACTTTTGTAGCTTTAATTTGATTAATAATTTATGCAGTGAAAACTGTGAGGTGTTTGATATATGTTGTATATCCTACCTGTGTTAGACCTACCAGAAAATCTAATCAAAAACAACCAAAACAATAACTTATTGTGCATTGACAGGGCGAGTAAAAATCTGAAGCCGGTCAGTACTGAACCAACAGAAAAAATTGAGCCCATGTATAATAAAGGCACAGCTAAATGAGACATTTGTTATAAAGCATTTTTGTGAAGATTATACAGTATTACAAAATGATACTATAATGCTGAATATATATAATTAAATGGTTAAAATTGAGAAAAAAAATTTCAGAAGCTGTACCAGTATTAATATCAGTGATACTGGCCTTCATTCATAAAAAAATGACATTAAAACAAATGTTTATAATATTAGAAATAAAAATCTTAATATATATATATATATATATATATATATATAAATACTTAATATAATATATTTTTAATATAAATATTAAAAATATTCAAAACTTTTGAAATCGTATGTGATCAATTAGTTAAACATTTGTCATCGAAATATATATACATACACATATATATATATATATATATATATATATATACATATATATATGTATATATACACATATATATGTATATATATATATATATATATATATATATATATATATATATATATATATATATATATATTATAGTATAATATATAATATTAAAAATATTAAAACTTTTAAATCGTATGTGATTAATTAGTTAAACATTTGTAATCGATTGACAGCACTAATATATATATATATATATATATATATATATATATATATATATATATATATATAGTATATAATATATATATTAGTATATAATATATATATTATTGTATATTATAGAATAAGTATATTATATATTATAAAATATTTCAATATATAATATATACTGTAAACGAAATTCGTTTTGTCTCTAAATTCTGACGGTGAACATGGATAAACCACATAAAATATTCTGTAAAATAGACTAAATAGTTGTGTATTAACGTTGAAACTGCAGTCACGCCCACAGCTTTAGTCAAAGTTTCTTTATCGTTTCCAAGAGTAAAAAATAGTATATAAATGAACTATATTTCATGGAATAAAATAGTACTGCCCACTTTAACAGAAACTCTACCAGCTGACAGATTTGGAAATATATATACATTAATTCACAGTTTCCGGCACTATTCGACAAGCCTCTGCAAAACTATTTTTACCCCATTCGATCTTCACATATTTACTTACACATTTACTGAATTGCCTGTTTACACAAAGTAACAAAGCAGGTCTATTAATACCAGACGAGTCTGTGTGGGTCTCATTGACCTTGTCAGTTAAGCTGAAGGGCTTCGGGAGCTCTCCGCCTGTGTTTGTGAGACAGGCCCTTGGCAGAGTGCTTCACCACCATGGTGGTTATTATTGTGAGCTGGTCCCTCATTTTCCTCATGTCGAAAAGTTCCCAGAATGACTATCATAGGAGAACAATTGGAATTCTTTCAGGCCGGCACACACATAATGAGCTGGTTAATTGTGTACATTCCGCTGCCAGGCAACTCTTCAGACTGTATTGTAAACATTGTATAGGGCTTTTTCAGGCCTTTCACAATGGCTTTGTTTGCAAGCTGTGTGTGTAATGTCCAATGGCAGTTAATGTGCTAAAACCCACCCCTCGATCACAGGCTCATGTTGACACAGACGACCTACCTACAAGCCACGGAAATACTTGGAAAAAACTGACGCTTTGAATTATTGTTCATATTATTAATGGCTGGTGATGGCAGTCTCAGACTTGTAATACATTTATTACAGTTTAGTTGCTAGTCCATCTCATGCATTCTCAAGAAAATGTGTGGAAACACATTTCAATGCTGAGAATCTCACAAAAACATGTTTCACAGGAAAAAATAGGGAACCACATTAGGGATTTGCAAGGTAATTCAACACCATTTGCATTTGTTACATTGTTACATTATTCTCATGCAAGAAATTCGCCCATAACTCCCATTACTGTACAATTATTATAAACAACCATTACTTATAAACACAAACAAATTAAGTATTCATAACTTTTCCAATATTTAAGTTCACGCAACATTCTTTAGTGCATCACATATATTTTGCATGCATATACTTAAAAATATAATGCACACATATACTAAGTAAAGAATGTTGCATGAACTCAAATATTTAAGTACATATAACAAAGGTTAATTTTAAGTTAAATTATTCCAAGTTGGGATTACTTAAAAAGTATGATGCCAAAATGGTGCATATACACTACCGGTCAAAAGTTTAAGATTGGTAGGATTTTTTATGTTTTTAAAAGAAGTCTCTTTTGCTCACCAAGGCTGCAATTTTTTGATAAAAAAATACACAAAAAACACAGTAATATTGTGAAATATTATGACAATTTAAAATGATTTTTTTATGTTAATATATATTAAAATGTAATTTATTCCTCTGCAAAAAAGCTGAATTTTCAGCATCATTACTCCAGTCTTCAGTGCATGATCCTTCACAAATCACTCTAATATGATGATTTTATGCTCCAAAAACATGTATGATTATTATCCATGTTGAAAACAGTTTTTTACATTTTTATTTCAGGATTCTTTGATGAATAGAAAGAACAGCTTTTATCTGAAATGCAAAGCTTTTGTTACATGTATTTTATTTTTGGGGGAAATAAATAAGAAATCAATACTTCATCAAGGATGAGTTACATTGATCAAAAGTTACAGACATTTAAAATGTTAGAAAATATTCTACTTAAATAAATGCTGTTCTTTGAACTGTCTATTCATCAAAGAATCCTGAAATAAAAATGTAAAAAACTGTTTTCAACATGGATAATAATCATACATGTTTTTGGAGCATAAAATCATCATATTAGAGTGATTTGTGAAGGATCATGTGACACTGAAGACTGGAGTAATGATGCTGAAAATTCAGCTTTTTTTCAGAGGAATAAATTACATTTTAACATACATATTTACATAAAAAGTCATTTTAAATTGTCATAATATTTCACAATATTACTGTGTTTTTTGTGTATTTTTTATCAAAAAATTGCAGCCTTGGTGAGCAGAAGAGACTTCTTTTAAAAACATAAAAAATCTTACCAATCTTAAACTTTTTGACCGATAGTGTATATTTTAAGTAAATCCAACACATCAATTTTTTTAGAGTGTAGCACATCCGGATTTTGTATTTCCCCTTATGTTTTCGCCAAAAAATTGACAGCTATACTTGTTCACAACTCTACATTTTTCTCAACCTTTTGCACCTTCCAGATTATTTTTCCATTTTTGCACACACTATTCGAAACCCATATTCACTTGAACTATACTGACATTTGTACCTCATTGCCAACTTGCGCAGTTCAATGACAATATAACTGAATTTAATATATAGGCCTAATCAAAAAATGGCTGTAATACAAATGCTTTATAGTATTGAATTTGGCAGGAAATATGGTCCTAAATATAAGTGACTGATGGGAACATGCTTTTGATAGAATTTGTGAGGTTGACCCTTCAATTACAGCTAATCACAATCAAATGCGCTCACATGCTATAATTGGTTTGTTGTCTAAGCTGTATGTTGGGTCAGAACAGAGCGCAATAAATGTGTTCTACCTATCAGCCTTTCAATGAAGAAAAAAGCTGCTGGCTTCCTTCCAGCCTTGAAAAAGAAATCAAGTTGCTGTAGTAATAATAATAAAAAAGGTCATTCCTCCCCTGTCAAGGCTTATCTTACAAAAGCATCTCAACTTCCAAGCTCCTACAAGGGCATGTGTCCAAAAATAGCAAAACAGCCAACAAACAAACGCTGGATATTTTCTGAACACAAAATGAAAATCTAATTACAAAAAAATTAGAGATGAAGGAGGATGAATGGTGTGGACTATAAATGTGGTCTATTTCTTCAGGCCACTTCATTGCAGAGTTTATGAAAGCGTTAATGGACTCTGTTGTATAAGTACGGCAGTATTTTGAGTTTCAGGATGCTTTTGTATATACTGTCGGCCCCACATTAAGTCAACATATATACAAGCGTAATAGCAAAATTGATCCTGTTTACTTTCCCATTTTGAATCAAAATGTGCATCTGAATATTTGGATCAGATCATCAATGACTCGGCATCTCGCCTCCAACCACCTGAATACATCTAACATCCACTTTTTACAATAAATCAAGGTTGTTTTCCCTCATAAATACGTCAGATTGACTTTGATAAGGGAGAAAAAAGTGATATATGAGGCATTGCTCAAGAATGAAAGCATGAAAGCTCAGGATCTGATACTCACAGGACTCAGACATCAATATTAACAAGGCAAACCAGTCAGGTCAAACAGTGACCACTGCATTAACTGTGAGGGTTTTTTGCAATGCTTTGATTGACAGAATGGTTAGTTAGGATTTAGGCTATGTTTCTTCTGTCATAAAATCAATGCTTTCATAAAGCTTTGTGCAGTGTTGCCCAACTGGATCCTATAAATGACACCCAATTACCATAGCCATAGTCAGGATGCATAGATACACTCCACCCATTATTGATCAGATGTGATGTCTGATAAACAGCAGTATTTATTACTGGTCGACCAATATCATTTTAATGGCAGATGCTGAAAATCTAAAGTGGAGAGTGCATGCATGAGAATAAAAAACTTGACTCAATTAAAGATCTGGGAATGGTTATCGGCTGATACCAAGCATTCAAAATAACAAAACATTCAGTTGTCTGCACTACTATATACTATTAATAGGCAGATTGCAGAATTCAATATCATAGTGACAGAACAAGACTGATCAATAAGCTATTATTTCAACAGCTAAAAGATTATCGCAGCCAAAGAACTTAAAAAGTTTTCATTTCTAATAACAATGGATAAAATTTCTTGTCAAAGGATATATATATATATATATATATATATATATATATATATATATATATATATATATATATATATATATATGGGAGAGATATACAGTATATTGAATATGCATAATTTTTGTTTTAAAATAGTATTTATTAGATTATGTAGGCTAATATTAATTAAATATTATCTTATTAAACATTTGTATATATTAGTTTAAGTTCTGAATTAGGCTAGTAGGCTATTATCAACCAGCCTACTCTAGATATCTGCATCAGCCACTGGAAACAGTTTTTCAGAATTCAGAATTTTCAGAATTCTTTATTTAATTAAAAAAATCAAGCAATTTTGATTCGTGAAATTGTATGTCGGTTACCCATTTTACCCATATGAAACCACTTCGGTCGACCGCATAATGATGACATGTGTATAAACAAACAACACATTTAATCTTTTTTTTACAATTAATTGTCCTACAAAACACAACAATGATACTTAAGGGGGTAAACTAGCATGATAAATGAGTTATAAGTTCACAAGAGAGTCGATCACAATAACATAGTGCTGGAGTTCAGACTTCAGCCAGCACGCGATGTCACGTCACAGGAATTCACTGGCAAGAGAGAACGAACAAAACGTTTAATAACGCCAAAAGACGACGACCACAAAGAGTTTTAACGAGCACTGTATACTTAACAGCAACGATTAGGTTATATCTGGAGTTGACCAGTTCATATCTGATAAAAACACGATTTAAAATGTCCGCCCGAAAAATCACCTCAAGTACGCAACAAACTTACTACAGCGTCACTCGATCCATAACGCACAATATCCAATAAAACACGATACACACCGGTCACATTGATCAACAAACGCGATATCAAACATGAGGTAAAACTGATTTTCGTACCTTGGCTTGAAGGTAGGGGTAATAGTAGGTATATTGGGGGTACATCTGCCTCCACACCTTGCCCATGAAGATTAGCGGTAAATAAAAACGTGGATGTCACTACTGTCAGACCTGAAACCTGGAGAAAATCAACACCGGTTCTGTTCTCGACGTCCGAAAGCGGAGACTGTGGATGATGTGGGCGGTGAAGCTGCAGTGGAGCAAAACACAGCAAAACAGCCTCCCTTCGGTGCACTCCAACTCTGCTGGAAAGTCTGCAACACAGACTAATAAACACCTACCAAACGCTGTACATTTAAAGCACCAGAGAAAGAATATTTCGTATTCTGTGATAAATGTTTGTAATCTTGCAGTATATGGCAAAAAAATAGATTCACAAATGTTCTAATGTCTTCTATTAAGTGCTTAGACTCAATAAGACATCATATATATATATATATATATATATCTATATATATATATATATATATATATATATATATATATTTACAGTATATACTTACAATATATTTGCCTAAATATATATATATATATATATATATATATATATATATATATATATATATATATATATATATATATATATATATTATATATATATATCATATATATATATATATATATATATATATATATATATATATATACACTGTATATATACATAGGCTACAGTATATATATATATATATATATATATATATATATATATATATATATATATATATATACTGTGTGTGTATATATATATATATATATATAACAAATTTGAACCAGGTCAATGTCATGGCCCCCTCATGTATTTTATGAGTCAAATAGTGAATACTGGGGTGAGTTGTGAGTTCTTTACAATTTCTGAGGGTGGGTTATTTTTCCGTTTCAATTGTGTCTGTTTCTGTATTGACACAAATCTTAAAGTCTTAATCACCATGAAATCAAAATGGACAATTCTTGATTTTTAAAGAATTTTTCTGCATTTATTATAAATGATTTAAGCCTATCCATCCATGCACACCATTATAAACAATATATATATATATATATATATATATATATATATATATATATATATATATATATATATATACATATATATATATATATATATATATATATATATATATATATATATATATATATATATATATAAAATGTGCCCTTGTAATCTTTAATCAAAATAACTTCCCCCTCCCTCTGGCATGATGGGGAGCAACCTGTCACTTACACGAGCTCGACCAATAGCAAACCACAACCACTCAACCATCCAATCAATTCCCTTATGGACACAATCAAATCCCGCCCTACATTTTTTCTTGTTTGAGAAGTAATTTCCCTCCGATATACTGAAGAATATACAGTCGCAACTTCCTTTCCATGCTGATTTTGACTACAAAAAAGAGAATATTTCACTTATTGAGCAGGAAGAACAAGATTTAAAACTTGCCTTAAAGTTAAATATTATAGGATTTGCAGGTCAATTTAAACACTAAAACAATTTGAAAACACCCAAAACTATTCCTGAAATAGCAAAAAAAAAAAGTCATAATAAGATTATAAATAAAAATCAAACCACATAAGACCTGAATGTGAGTTTTCAGTGAATTGTGAAGGACCAAAATGTCATTTTTGTTTCAGACTTTTTGAATGGGATCTGGAAGGTCAAGTTCTCCATCCAGAGCATCTTCAATGTTTAGACTTCCATTTCAAATCTATTAACATTATTAACATCCAAATATATATGAAATTACTATTAATAAGCATTAAATCACGGTTTTATCAAGATTAACACAATTTTGCAATCATGATTGCTTGATTCGGAATGCCAGTGATTCTACAAGAGATATTATGATCCATGCAAACAGGGTTAAATGCTTCTTTAGCGACATTTTGCAGGCCTCTGGAGTCCAGCCAGAAGCTCATGTGAGTGATGCTTCCTGTTGAGCTTCAGGAGACAGGAAACATCATGCATGTCTCAAGCGCCCTGTGAAGAAGGGTTGGACCAGAAGCCTGCAGTAAAAAGCCAAAGCCTTGAGCGATTGAGAGCAAGAGCTTAATCCCTTTAAATCTAGACGGCAAGAGAAAGAGAAGTGAGGGGAAAAGATTAGCCTACTAAAGTCATATAATTAGGTGCATTATACTGAAATTGAATGTTTTAGCGAATAGCTGTCCCTTTCCAAGTTTACATTGCTTTGCTGTTAGTCTCAGACTCCCACACATCTATCTGATGCATATTGCACAAACAAACGTGACCTTATTTTATTAAAACTTTGGTGCAAACTTTTATTTGATATGCATTAAACATGCTCAGAACAGCTGTAATCACAGAACGAGACGCAATGTCATCCTGTGTAATGCGTGGGAAGGGCCTCTTCAGGTCACCTCGTTTTTTTTGTGCCCAATTCATTACCCGCTGTTCCTCTGCCCTGATACCAGCTTCCAGATGGAGCTGCATGACACACTCATTTATCACAGAAAAAACACACATTCCCGGGGGTTACGACAAAACACACACAGACTCCATACACTCATTTATTGCAGTGATTCAACAATAAATTGTTTGTAATTTCTGAGTTATATTGGATATCTCATGAGGACAAATGCAGGGTTTTTTAAACGTTAAATTGATTTGATTGTGCAAAGTAGTCATGTGCTGTCGGTCAAGCCAAAAGTCAGTTCACTCTGCCTTTTTTTAATCACATGAGACCGGCTCTATCTCCTATGGTATTACAAACTGTGTTTCCTAAACTCAAATTACACAAACCTGTATTTTTTTCAGCTGAGTCAAGCTAATGTGCAGGTTTTTAAATTGTGGGGAAGATTTGAGTGGACTGTCCTTGTCTATGGTCACCGTGATTTTGCCAAGTAAGACATGTTCCTGGATCAACATACTTTGTTGATCCTGAATAACATTCATGTCCCAAAATGTAGTCCTTACCCCTTAATCTAACCCTACCCATAACTTTTATGGAAATAATAGGTGAATATCACTGATGTTAAAAGCACCTCATCCTGGTTCAAAGACGTAAACTTGTGTCTCAAATATGATTGGTTGATTGGAATGTTGTTCCAGCATGTGGATCCAGAAACATGTACTTGGTGAAATCATGTTCACCCCTTGTACTGACTATACTAATATAATATTTGGTCCAGTGATTGGTATAGCAAACTGTTCAGGTGCATAGAGTTTAAATGCAGTTAGTTTTCATTTGATTTAAAGTAACAATCACAAAATGAATCTTATCAATATGTCACACTTCCTGCTTCCAAAACGCGAAGTAGGGATACAAACTTACCAGTCAACAGTTTCTCGATTAAAGATTCTCTAAAATTAGTTAAAAATCAGAAAGCCCTTAAATTTATTTCTCTTTTGGATTTGTTTAATTTAATTTCAAAGTCCCTTGTTATTTTTATTTATTTATTTACTTACTTTATTTTCATTGTATTTTTTTTGTATTGCGTTTTATTTATTTGTTTGTTGTAGTTTCTTTTTCCTCTGTTGCGATGCTCAACCGAAGGCTGAATAATTGAGGTCATTTTCAGAGTTTTGTTAATGTACCTTGTTGTTTTATGTTGTTGAAGAATAAAAAAATAAAAAATAAAAAAAAAAGTTTCTCGAATTAAGGATTTAGATTATCAGCCCTAATGTCAACCATCTGAGGCAGACTGACCATGAGCTATGAGTTTGTGAAACAAAGGTTTTTGCTTCTGTTGAAGCTTGAATAAAGAAAAACATGTTTTATCCGCGATCTTATGGAGAAAGTCAGCAACGTCTGCTGATTGGTCCACTCGCTGTTGCTAGAGAAATGTTTACCTTAATGCTCGAAGCCGTTGTTTCCGTGTTGCTCTGCATCAGGACGTAGACAGCCATACCTCAGCTTTCACGCGTTCCCACTTGAGTTTTCATTTACCATCCAAACCACATCGTCATATGTGACTTCAGGCAGGTTGCGAATAGATTTGGTCCAGCGGTATCTATCGGACTCCGCCATAGAGTGCCGAAGCTACAACGTCACTCTGTAGGCCAAAAGCGGAAGGGAGTTAGCATTTTAGCACTAGCTACTGGTTCCCTCGCTCTAAAGTCTATGGGATTTTTGAATGGGTTTTTGCTAAATCGCCTGAAATAAGGTCTGTGGCTGAACAAAGCCTCTAAATATTTTCACGTTTTGATCTATGAAATAAAACACACCTGCTTGTGTTTTTTAAAGCTTTATTGTGTCTGCTTGTGTTTTTAAAAAACGTTATATAGGCTTCAAAATCAATGTCTAAAATTTGGATTAACTTCAGATTATCCTCATAGACAAAACGTGTAAGGGTCACAACTCTTTGTTAAACACAGATCTTGTTTTTTGCGATTTTCCAAAAGTCTATGGGGAAATTCATAGATGCGGCGCTAACTTCTGAGTTGTCCTACAAAGTGACGTCATCACTTCGGCATTGTAAAAAGCTAACCGGAAGAGACGTATCTCTAAAAGACGCTTTCCGGTCCTCGAAGGCCTATTACATGAGATGCACAAGAAAAGGCTAGAGGAAACACAAACATTCAGAGACATTAAGGATACTAGGATTTTACATGAACACAACCAACATAAGACACAAGAAATCAATTGCACAAAATAAAATTTATTTTTCCTTTTAGCCATATTCAGTTATAGCCTATTAATAATTTTCCATACTCGAGCCACTGTTAGGAATTTCTTACTGACATCTTTCATGATTTTGTTACTTTGTTGGTTCACCACATGATGTCAAATGAGTGCTGAAGCGAAATCAGTTGAGAGTCACTGAGCTAAATGAATAAATGCACATATAATTGTAAGTTTAAATATATATATTTTGCTAAAAGGTTGCTCATAACTCTCTAAAAATGACCCATTTAAGATATCTGTTTGCATAAAGCAAGAGTATCGACCTCAAATAAATATAGACATAACATAATGTAAGGGTTCTGTTAAGTCTGTATGTTGACCTAGTTTCCTACTGTGTGCCATTCACCAAATTCACTTGTTGTTCATATAGTTTCCTCATTAACCCCTGTGTTTTTTCGTTTCTGAATTTTGTCTGTGGTCTATGTTAGCGTGGTTGTGTTTACATGGGAACCATTTTCAGAACTGCACTTGCACTTGCACTTGCAGAAAGTTTAGCATTTTCAGGCATTCAAAACACTCGTCGCGATAAACGAATGACCAAAACGCATAAAAAGCTTAACTCAAATTGTAACTCGACACCCTTGCCTCATTTACTATATACGCAGATCTATGAATATGCAAATGAGCCCTCTGCACTCACCACTCAGCTCAGAGATCCACTGGTTGATGATCACACGTTGATCTGATTGGTTACAAGGTAGTTTGTGATGTCAAAAAACACCAGCGATTTCAAACCATGTTTTTGAGACTGATGTCTTTGGCCGTGATGCCAACTTACCATGACGTCATGAATATGCTAATTGACGTATGAAGCCATCTAGCGACATTTAGCGACTTTTAGGGAAGGCCTTAGCTACTTTCCTTTAGAAAATAGTTGGCAACACTGGCCAACTGGTGGGAAAACGCATGGGACCACCTTCATCTTCTTCGTTGCTCTGATTGGTCTGTAGCGCCATCCAATTGCGTTGAAAGACAACCGTTTATCCCGCCCCTTGGATTGAGCCCTGTCAATGATGAGATCCCAGACCTAACATCTTGATGTAGGTCTGGCATGCTGTAAAATATATCCGTGATTTTAACAGTAAAATACTGTAAAAATGCTACAGTGCAAAACTGTTAATTGGTAAACAGAAAGTTTCCGTACTAAACACGGTAAATAACTGTGATATAATTTTACAGTAAAATACAGTTAAATTTACAGTTTTTGAAAGTGAAAAAGAACAAATCGTTGTATAATTTACAGTGAAAACCGTAAATTGTCCACAATTCCCTGCATCACACTTCACATTTTATGTATTTTTGTTGAAATAACTATGGTTCCTCATAGTTTTATTGTTTTTTTTCTAATCAGTTATGTACATTAGAGTTTTATGTTACATTTAATGTTGTTAAATTAATGTTTAGTGCATTTTTTTTTATTTTATGTGTGTTACCATAATGGTGCTTAATGTTTGTGTGAATGACATTGTGCAGTTTCTTTAAATAAGTATTGCTTTATACAAGTATTCACTTGTAATGAGCTGTGATTGCTCGTTGAACTCTCATTACTGCTGTGATGATTGTTGGTTGTCAGTGAATTAAATGGTTTAAAACAGATATCAATACATCAATAAGTTGGTAAATCCACATTTTATCAGAAAATAAAATACGGTTTATTACTGTAAATTTTAAGTTAAGTCTGTAAAACCATTAACGTTCCTACCGTATTTTTAATGGTAAAGTTCTGGCAACCACAGCTGCCGTTTTTTATCGTAAAATTTACGGTTTATTTTTTACAGTGAGGCTATTGCTAGACCACACCGGCTGTGAAATCATTTTTGTTGCCGCTAGGGTGCGTCTAGATTTCTAGGCTACATTAAACACCGTTTTTAACAAAAAACGGAAAACTATTTATGCAGTTTGTTTACACAACAACGGTATTTTGCTGGCCTGAAAATGCAAAATTTTGCAAAGGGGTTATCTGACAACAATACTATTGTCTTTAAGCTACAAAACACGAATTTCTCGCTGCACGTGAAAGACTTTTCCATTTTTAATACATTGTGGTCGTGTAAACACACCATTAGAAGATAGGTTGGCACTGGAACAATTTGAATGATTTTTGAATTTTGAAATGAATTTGAAATGTTTGATTACATATTGAGATCTCTGACTTGGTGAATCTGAGAACAGATCTTTTTTCAAACTGTAGAGACGTGACAAGGTTGTTTATCTTCGAAGTTATGCACATGTCTTGTTTATGTAGACCATATGCAAACCTCCCTTGATTTGGGAGCAAATGCAGGAACATATTAAGTGTCAAGGTTCACATGAAGTAACGGCTCGGTGAACGCATGTGTTTCTGAGGACGTTCATTCTGCTGACCTGTGCTTTGTGTTGTCAGGGCATTTTGCAGAGCTCTCATTCTTTAGCTTGTTTTTTCTCTTGTCCGTCGACTCTGTGACCCTTTTTTGATGGTGCAAGCTCATTGGTCAGCCCGCTCCATAGGCCACACCCCCCAGGAAGTTTAGAAAACAACAGCAACGTTTGAGAACAATGTCGGTGCATAGCTAATTTAAGAATCTGTGACAGTTAGATTCATGTGACAGGAAATGACCATCGGAAAAATCTCAGAAGAAATGGGATTCATTTTATTTTTGGGATATTATTATTATCAGGCTTCAAAATCCAAATCCAAATTACTTAATTTTTTTTTATTGATGTACTGTTTAGCATGAGCTCCGAGGTTGGACAGTGATATTTGCTTATAGCCATAAGCCCTAATTTTCTTCAAAAACAATCTATTCCTGAAGTACAATCCACCACACAGATAAGTTGCCACTCCCAATCGAATTAATTGTGAATGGGATGATTGAGTCAGATTCCCAAAACTGTTAAACTACTGAACATTTTGCAATAACATATATTGTTTTTATACACTTATTTATTTTACTTTATTGGATTGTCACTCACAATGTTTCATTGGATTGCACTTTCTCTCGTAATATCTTGTATCTTAGTTTTTTAAAAACAAATTTTTGTGTCAAATAATTTTTTTTGTTAATCTCAGAGCTGATTGGTTTGGTTTAAGACTTTTTAAAACTCTTATTGATGATTTTTAATTCCTAAGAGTAAACTAAATGGGGAAAATGCTTACAAAAAAGTACCACAGACTTGTTCAGCAACCTTGCATCAGTATTTTCCCTGTTCTGTTACCCTTTTTATCAGGGAATTTTAAAACGGTAGTTTCCAGGCTGGGAAAAGTCATGGAAATGAAGTAAATCTTCATAATTTTGGATATGAACTTCTATAATGATGATGATGATTGTTATGCACATCTCAAAAATAGTTTGATAGTTTGAAATTGCTCTTTTTTAGTGCAGTTCTGTTTTTTTCTGTAATTACAAACTACTGAAATAACATTTCTGTGGTCTGGTCTTTAGTTTGGACATGTTGGCACAGAATACTTCAGAAATGACACAAAGAAGTGAAACTTCTGATTGAGTCATCACCAAAAATAGAGCATAAAATCTGAGCCAAAGTTCCTTAAATTATTATTTTTTGTAGGCGTACAACTTTGTTATTTTTCCTGACAGCGGAGCTCAGATTATTGCAGACTTATAGACATGTTAAAACATTTTTATTTTAAATAACTGACCACCATGATGCTGTGGTTGGTTGATATGTGGTTGTTAAAGAGGTCTCAGTGGTTTCCAGTGTGTTTCTATATGGTTGCCAAAACCTGAATCATTAACATATGACTGCCCGCATTTACACGTCAATGTGTCCAGAAACTAGCTAGATACCATTATTCCTAAACAGCAGGAGAACTAGTGAACATTCTCTGGGCTCATCCTGTGGCTCCGTGAAATGTGATCTTCGAGTGTTCGCTCTGCATTCCTGAGCAAGATTCCTCATTACGTCTCCCTCCCGTGGGACGCCCGGCTCTCAGCCGTGCCCTTTGTCTGATCCCAGACCTACAGCAGTCTGTTTATTCTGCGCTCTCTGAGACATGTGGGGGGAAACAACTGATGTGACAAAGATTTACCAGCACCGGCATGTCAGCGTTTCATTCTGCATCACTCTGACTGTGTCCATGAAGAGGGAACGTAGAGACGAGATAAACACAAATACCCTTTATTTTCTGAATGCATTAATTGCTGCTATCTTTCTACAGTTTTCAATGGCAGATGATAACTATGATTATAGACACTGATACAAAACAAATTTGTACAAAATTTACAAGGTACATTTATTTTATCTCAAAAATGTACTTATTTTGTATATCCATTAAACAAAGATGGCTGATATATCTGGCTGAACAATATATCGGCCAATATATTATAATAGACTAACTATCATGTCACTATATATTTCAGTTTTTTTTTTTTGGAAACTAATGTTCATTATCACAATTATTATTTGGTTATAGGTTTATTTGGTTTAGGTTATTTTCATATTATTTGTTTATTTAATACAATTTATCTGCATTTGGTAATTGCTGCTTTCCTAGTTGCTTAGTTTAAACATTTAAAAAAAGTACTTTGCATTATTTTGACATGCAAACCTGCCCATATGAAACTCTAGGCCTAAATATTAATAATGCTAAATATTAATAAATATTAATATTTAATAAAATACAATCTCTCTATATATATACAAAATTTATATTAAAATTAATCCAAAGTTATATTAAATGAAGTTGTTTATATTGTAAGTTATTTTATTTGCACTATTTGTAGTTTATTCTTAATTTATTGTTAGTATTGTTCATTTACTTTGCACATTGTCTGACTGACAGGCAGAAACCTGTAACTAAGACTAAAGACAAATTCGTCCGAATTGGTCTCGTGAGGTAGCGTAAATGTGAAACGCTTGAGATAGGGGTATATTATTCGTACGAATTCATATGAACTGGTAAAAATATTACGATTTCAGCTAAAATCGAGTGAAGTCGATATCGAATTGTTACAAATTAGCCACCTCGTAAAATTCATACGAATTGCCATGAGATCGAGGATTGCCATAACCCATGGCTGCTTTTATCTCTAGTCTTAGTTGGTTTTGGCTTTTGGCACTGTTGGTTATGGTGCCAAAAGCCCTGCCGACTGACGCCAAAATGTTAGAGAGGATGGATTTTCATGTCAGAAATGTCAGATATGTTAGATCAAACTCCGGATGCCGAAAACCCTGCCAGAAGATATCCGTCTTACCAGCCTGAGAGTTTGACTGAGGAAGCCAGGAAAGAGCAGAAACAGATGACAAAGGGATGATAATATAAAGAGCAGAGTTATTGAATAGATCCTTGTTGCGTATGTTTCCCTGCCAAGACTTCGCCTGACCAGTACAATTCCATCAAGTGTTATTATACCTTGATATGGAGATATTCTTACCAAACACTCAATCATAAGATTAAACAACAATAGCAAGCATTGCAAGAGCAAGGAAAAAGGTAAAATAATGAGTAAAATAAAATATAAAAACATACACCCCTGGTTTCACAGACAAGGCTTAGTCTAGTCCCAGACTAATATGTTTGAGCTGTTTTAACTGAAAGCAACTTGCGCTAAAAATCTTAAAATGCCATTGTTTTGTCTCAAGACGCACACAAGTAATATATATATTTTTCTAAGGCAACGTTTATAAAAGATACTTAAATGTCCTAATTGAGCTAAGGCCTAATCTAAACCCCTGTACTGTGAAACCAGGCCAAAATAACATAAATTAATAATAATAAAATGATGAATAAATGATCAAATGATAAATGATATAAATCAAATAATAATAGTAATAATATTAAACAATAAATCAAATGACAACCACATAAATGACTAATGATTACAAATGTTTATAAAATGAAATCACGTTACAAAAAAACAAAGAACATAAAACACAACACAGATGTGCGGTTGCTGTCTTGTTAAAGTGTCACACACACACACACACAGGTTGTTATTGTGAATCCTTTGATCTTTCTGTAACCCTTTGCTAACCCTCATGCCATCTCGATCCCACGACTTCAAAGGAGTGTATAAACGTATCACTGACGAGGACACTACCAAATCTGAGATCGGATACATCGGTGAGAGGTTTCTCACTGAAGCCATAAAACTTCTGAAAAGTAACAAGACATTGCACATAATTTTTTGAGTGATACATAAATTAAGATTATAAATAAGATTTCCCCTGGAAAATACATATGAATTCTGGCTGGTTTGTCATCACCTGAGCAGGCACGTGAGACCGATACCTGTCAAACATGATATAAATTCTGCTGGACGTGCAGAAGAATGCATGTCCAAGAAATGTGACACGTTTGTCAAGCGGTGAGGAGAACTGGTGATCTCAAGAGCTTCGTGGTTTACACATGCAGCCACACTTCACTTCAGAAAAACACTGTGTGGCAAAGGGTACAAACTGATATTGCATGGTAGAGTTTTATGAAATATTTCAAGAAAATGTCCAAGACCAAGACAAGTCCAAGACCAGACCTCAGTTCGAGAACCAAGACAAGACCAAGTCCAAGACAGACCAAGGCCAAGACAAGACCAAGACCAAGTTTGAGACCCAGTCGAGACCAAGAGACAAGACCACGACCAAGGCAGACCAAGACCAAGACAGATCAGAGTTGAGAACCAAGACAAGACCAAGACAAGTCCAAGTCCAAGACCAAAACCAAGTCCAAGACCAAGTGAGAACCAAGACATGACCAAATCCAAGACAGACTAAGACAAGACCAAGACCAAGACAGACCAAGTCGAGAACAGGACAAGACCAAGTACAAGACAGTCCAAGACCAGAGACCTAGACCATGTTCAAGACAGACCAAGACCAAGTCAATCCAAGACCAAGTCCAAGACAGACCAAGACAAGACCAAGACAGACCAAGACAAGATCAAGATCAAGACCAAGACCAAGACCAGAGTCCAAGACAGACCAAGTCCAAGACAAGACCAAGTCCAAGACAGTCCAAGACCAAGACCAAGACAGTCCAAGACAGACCAAGACCAAGTCCAAGACAGACCAAGACCAGACCAAGACAGATCAAGACAAGACCAAGATCAAGACCAAGACCAAGTCCAAGTCCAAGACCAAGTCCAAGACAGACCAAGAACAAGACCAAGACAGACCAAGACAAGACCAAGACAAGACCAAGACAAGACCAAGACAGACCAAGACAGACAAGATCAAGACCAAGACAGACCAAGACCAAGACCAAGACAGTCCAAGACAGACCAAGACCAAGATCCAAGACAGACCAAGACAGACCAAAACAAGATCAAGACCAAGACAAGATCAAGACCTAAGTCCAAGTCCAAGACCAAGACCAAGTCCAAGACCAAGACAGACCAAGACCAAGACCAAGACCAAGTCCAAGACGAGACCAAGGCCAAGACCAAGACGAAGACGAGACCAAGACAAGACCAAGACAGCCCAAGAGCAAGACCAAGTCCAAGACAGACCAAGGCCAAGACAAGACCAAGACCAAGTCTAGAGACCAAGTCAAGACCAAGACAAGACCACGACCAAGGCAGACCAGAGACCAAGACAGATCAAGTCGAAGACCAAGACAAGACCAAGACAAGTCCAAGTCCAAGACCAAGACCAAGTCCAAGACCAGAGTCAAGACCAAGACATGACCAAGATCCAAGACAAGACCAAGACAAGACCAAGACCAAGACAGACCAAGTCGAGAACAGGACAAGACCAAGTCCAAGACAGTCCAAGACCAAGACCTAGACCATGTTCAAGACAGACCAAGACCAAGTCAATCCAAGACCAAGTCCAAGACAGACCAAGACAAGACCAAGACAGACCAAGTGCCAGAGTCCAAGACCAAGACCAAGTCCAAGACAGACCAAGTCCAAGACAGTCCAAGACCAAGTCCAAGACAGACCAAGACAAGGCCAGAGACAAGACCAAGACAAGACCAAGACAGACCAAGACAGACCAAGACAAGACCAAGACAAGACCAAGACAAAACCAAAACCAAGACAGACCAAGACAGACCAAGACCAAGACAGTCCAGTCCACTCCAGTCCACTCCAGTCCAGTCCATTAGCATTCAATACATATTAGACAGCAATACTTCAACTACACAGGCAGAACAATACAGAGACAGACCATGTCATGTGTGACTGTGAGTTCACTGTAAATGTTTTTGCACTGTTTTTGTTTAGTTTTTCTTATCAAAACCGATTATATTCATCAGTGATTGTATATCAAGCAGGGACATGTTTGTGTGCATTATGTTTTGTGATTTCACAGTATCCGTATACAGTAACACTGTATCCTCGCCCCTGATCGCAACGAGCACTTTGATCAATTGATTTAAAAAACACACATCATGTACAGTTTTTGAGACAGCGAGACCTAGACAAGACTGAGAGGTCCGAGACCAAGACAGGACAAGGCCGTGAGGCAAGGCCGTGACAAGACCGAGACCACGGTGGTCTCAGAAGTGGTCTCTAAGACAGGTCGACAAAGACCGGTCTCATGACATACATCACTACTGAGAGATGCTGCTTTTGAGTTTCCACAAATCAAGCTAAACAAGAGCAGTAACAGTCTGTGATCTATACACACACAGACACACACACATGCACAAGGCAAAGACACTCGACAGGGAAACAGCAGCAGGATCTGTCCAAGCAGGAGGATGAGTGTGTGTGTGTGTGTGTCCATCCATCCATCCTTCCTCCTAGCACAGAAACATAGCCTGTGTTGTTGTTATATTAAGGTGAACTGTCCCTTTAATAATCCCTCCCCATCTGGAAAGCATTTCAGGAATTCTTCTTCCATTTAATTAGAGTATATGTCGTTCGAGTGGACAATAAGTACGGATAGTTCCTCGAAGGTTCTTGGCAGCCAGAAAACCATTAGCTTTCACGGCAGATCTTAAAACGAGGCAGTCATAAGATTTAGGCCACAAAAAAGGCTTCATGTAACATGGTGATTTTTGACTGAGAGAGGGATCTGATGTGACAGAGAGAAGCTTTGCATCTCTAGAAGCTGCAGGAAATTCTTCATCGGTACATGTTCTGCCTCTAGCCTCCTGTCACAGCTTTCAGTAGTGCTGTATTTCATTATGACAGCATTTTACATAAATTACTGCATCAATGTGAATCTAATGAGAATCACCACTGAGATGAAAGGTAAATTGCAAAAAAAAAAAAAACTTTATATATACACTACCGGTCAAATGTTTAGAGTCAGTACAGATTTTTTATGTTTTTAAAAGAAGTTTCTTCTGCTTACCAAGGCTGCAATTTTTTGATAAAAAATACACAAAAAACACAGTAATATTGTGAAATATTATGACAATTTAAAATGACTTTTATATGTTAATATATATTAAAATGTAATTTATTCCTCTAAAAAAAGCTGAATTTTCAGCATCATTACTCCAGTGTTCACATGATCCTTCACAAATCACTCTAATATGATGATTTTATGCTCCAAAAACATGTATGATTATTATCCATGTTGAAAACAGTTTTTTACATTTTTATTTAATGAATAGAAAGTTCCAAAGAACAGCTTTTATCTGAAATGGAAAGCTTTTGTTACATTAAACACTACACCAAAAGTTTGGGGTCAGTAAGAATTTGCATTTATTTTTGGGGAAATAAATAAGAAATCAATACTTCTATTCATCAAGGATGAGTTACATTGATCAAAAGTTACAGTAAAGAGCATTTATAATGTTAGAAAAGATTCTAATTAAATAAATGCTGTTCTTTGAACTTTCAATTCATCAAAGAATCCTGAAATAAAAATGTAAAAAACTGTTTTCAACATGGATAATAATCATACATGTTTTTGGAGCATAAAATCATTCATATTAGAGTGATTTGTGAAGGATCATGTGACACTGAAGACTGGAGTAATGATGCTGAAAATTCAGCTTTTTTCAGAAGAATAAATTACATTTTAATATATATTAACATAAAAAAGTCATTTTAAATTGTCATAATAGTTCACAATATTACTGTGTTTTTTGTGTATTTTTTATCAAAAAATTGCAGCCTTGGTGAGCAGAAGAGACTTCTTTTAAAAACATAAAAAATCTTACCGATCTTAAACTTTTGACCGGTAGTGTAAATGCATTTTTTATTTTTTATCATAAAACTAATTTCACAATGCTATCTTGATGTCCTAAAAACAGGCATCATTTTCTTTATGCATTATATGATTTCTTGTTTTTTTTCTAGGGGAAATGTGACCTGGACATGTTCCTGACATGATTTATTATGTATAGAGGGGGGTGAACCTGTCTGCGTTTTTAAAGCTCAGAACATGAAAACACACTTCGGAGGCCCATTTCATGCAAGAAGCCTTTTATTGCCGGTTTTGTGTAACCGAGTCCTGGCTTTTATCCTGCTAACCTCTCACGCTGCCAGAGTGTTGAGCCAAACGCTGAAGTTGAACCCCCTGACCCAGCGCTCTGTCTACAGCTCTCCAAGCAGAAGTCTCTCTGCACCAGCACCCGATTCAACCCCAATTAATGGCTCTTAATGCCCGTGGATTACTGATTGACAGGCCGTTGATGAAGGTACAGTACACGCTGTACAGTCAACAGTCGAGAAGTCTTTGATTCAGGTTACTGTGTGCTAGTGCAGGTCATGTGATTTGACTGACTGCCAAAGAAGACTGAATGTACCTGTGATAAGTTCAAGCTTGAAATTAATGAGAAAAGTTTTATTTTAGCACAAAGATTAGAGTCAAACATTAGTGTTGCTCTTTAATTAATTTATGCAATTTCCTTAATGTTTCCCCAACCCATATAAATTTACTGGTATAGCAGTCAGATTAAACACACACGAGTATGTACGTGTTTGTTTGTTTATTTATACATTTTTTGTGACCCACATACATTAAATTTTTCCCAATTTTTGTGCCTTGGAGTATTTCTAGCACAGCAAGAAACATTGTCTATATTTATATATATAAATTTGATCGTATATATTCATTTGATTCCATCCTCAATATGTTGCATATTACTTGTATCTTTTTATGTTGTAAGAATATTAATGTAGGCTATATTAAAATAAAGTAATTTCAATGTATGCATTATGAAATACACATTTTTTCTAAATGTGTTTTTAATCAACTTAAAATATTTGTGATTTTATTTATTTATGCATTGGATTTTTATTTATTGATTTATGCATTGGATTTTTATTTATTGATTTATGCATTGGATTTTTACATTGTAACTTGTAAGAATATTCATCACATATAATAAATTATGTTTACGGTATTTTTATTTTTATTTATTTATATAATTGTATTTATATTTATATATTATATTTATATATTTTTTTCTAAATCTGTGTTTATTTAAAATGTCATATATATTAAGCTTTTGTTTTACGTAATTAAATAAAAATAAATAATGAAAACACAAACATGAAAGCAGCACACGCAACAAAGGTATATAATAATCTAGCAGCAGTCAAACAGTCATTTGGACACATTAACATTTATGCATTGCCAACACAAAAAGAAATACGCCTGCTTTAGAGAGCCAGACCAGCCAGCTCACCACGTAATTTATCCCAGTACTTCAATGAATTATTCAGGTAGCGTCTCAGACTGTCGAGGCGTCAGATGCACCTGGAGACTCCTGGACCATTATCAACACGAGCAGGTCATTGCTGGGTTTGTAAAGTTTAGTAACATTGTGAATCTAATAGAGGATTAAATGATAATATTAAAATGTGTCAAGACTTTAACACTTTTATTTTGCAGCTGTGCAGGTGGTTTAATTGATTTCAAATGTAAAACTTGTAATTTGACTTCATTACAAAGTGTACTTAAAGGTGCAGTAAGTGATTTCCCAGAAACACTGTTGATTTTTTTTAAATCAACACCCAAACAAACACACCCCTCCTCTCTTCCTTGCTCCGCCCCCCTAAAATAACAAACGCTCTGCAACACAGGCAACAACTAACAGCTGGTGCATCAGACAGCTCACACAAGTATGGGTGATTCAGCTGTGATTCAACAACAACAACAGCATGTCTCAGTTCTGAGAAACAGCAAAACCAATGTTGCTCGTGCATCAAGCGAAAACCCTCTGAGTCCGATTTCAGGTCTTCCTGCTCGCTGAACGTCTCTCTCCTGCACTGGAAAACTTTTCCAATATTAACCCGGGTCCCAGCTTCTTTCCAGTTATACTCCTCTGACCTTTTACTTTTTGGTATTATCTCATCCATCTCTCTTTCTACAAATGTCCCACTTGCTCGATGTCTCTCCTCCCCTATCATGAGTGGACACGCCCCCTACTGCTGATTGGCTTACTCTCTCTCCTCCCCTATAATGAGTGAACACGCCCCCTATTGCTGATTGGCTTACTCTCTATCTCCCCATCATGAGTGGACACACCCCTTTCTGAAGATTGGCACTCTCTCTTTCCCATCATGAGTGGAACACGCCCCCTACTGGTGATTGGCTTACTCTCTCTATTCCCCTATAATGAGTGGACACGCCCCCTACTGGTGATTGGCTTACTCTCCTTCCCCATCATGAGTGGACACGCCCCCTACTGGTGATTGGCTTACTCTCTCTATTTCCCTATAATGAGTGGACACGCCCCCTAGTGGTGATTGGCTGACTCTCCTTCCCCATCATGAGTGGACACGCCCCCTACTGGCAATTGGCTCACTCACTCTCCCCCCCCCGATCATGAGTTGACACGCCCCCTGACTGATGATTGGCTTACTCTCTTTTACCCCATCATGAGTGGACACGCCCCCTGCTAGTAATTGGTATATTCTCTCCTTCCCCATCATGAGTGGACACGCCCCCTACTGATGATTGGCTTACTCTCTCTCCTACCCCATCATGAGTGGACACGCCCCTACCTGATGATTGGCTTACTCTCTCTCCTACCCCATCATGAGTGGACACGCCCCCTACTGGTGAATGGCTTGCTCTCACTCCTTCCCCATCATGAGTGGACACGCCCCCTACTGGTGATTGGCTCACTCTCTCTCTCCCCCATCATGAGCGGACACACCCCCTACTGGTGATTGGCTACAAAAGAATTTTGGCGCTCAGTCTGATTGGTTCCATCCATTATATTTTTTCTCCTATTACACACAATTAGGACTATGCACAAAGTATTTTTCAGCACACACAAAGAACATACATCTAGCAAATATTCACAAAATTGTTTGTTTAGTTGAAAATTAAAAGTTTCAACATAGTTTTTCAGGAATTGCTTACTGGTGTGTTAAGCAGTCATGAACATCTATTATTAATGGGACTGTTCTCCCAAAATTAAATTCTCTCATCAATATCTTGTTTTGTGTTCAGCAGAAATAAATTCATACCGGTTTGGAACAACTTGTGGGTGAATAAATGATGAGTTGACAGAATTTTCATATTTAGGTGAACTATCCTTTTAAGTTGGCATTTAATTTAATTAATAATGTCTGCAAGTAGGGTAAAGTATTTGCAACAGTATTTGCTTAAAGAGATGTAAATGTTGTCATTTCTGTCAACCTGATAACGAAAGTCTCTATGAGCTAAACACAAAAACTCAAGGGCATTTATATAGGCCTACACAACTAGCATAAATGAGTACATCTAAAGTAAATGATCAAGTATCTCTATGTCAAGTATACTATACAAATTAATTACTGGAACTCTCCTGTAAATGTACACTACTAGACATGCGCTTGTTATACTACATATTAGTCCTATTTCACTTTACTCGTTTTTTGAGTAATATCGATTTTGCATGCTTTTTGTACTAATTGGAATAGGCCAAATTCACCGAAACTGAGAGGTCTAGTCTATATGCAGGTGTCTATGGCGAATGCATTTACCTTCAAATAGCAGCCTGCTATGATTGAATCTACTTCCTGTCAGAAAGAAGAAAAGATCTTTTAGTGAGATGTCGGTGTGAGACAGGAATGTCAAGCATGTGTGGAGTGTGCGTTGTATAAACGTTTGGTCTTAAGCCGGCGTTCACTATCTGCCGAGGTGGGGCACATTCTTCGTCTTCATCGTACCTTCCTCGAAAAGCTGTTTGTTGGAGACTTTCCCATTGTATCTGTCATTTAAGCTCATCAACGCAAAGGAAATCCTACAAAAGAAGGAGAATTTGAACAATGCATATGGATTTATGTGTTAAAAGCCGGTAGCAGATTTACTCCCAGACCGAAATAGGATTTTCAACGGTGAATTAATATTGACAGAGCTTCAATCCGAGGCCAGGCTCAATCGAGCTAGATAGTCTCTTGGAAAATTACCCCATTTTCTTTGCAAAAGCAGCAACATCATAGCGCTGTGAATTTAAATGCTTTTCTGAACATGCAAACTGCATCTTGAATTATTTACCAGGTTGTAACTACTTACACGGCAAACACTTGTCTAAACAGTCGCCTTAGGCTGTGCATCTGGCCCTGGGAGAGCAGAGACGAGAAATAAACCTGAAAAGCCAATTAATATGCAACAGACAAAAAACAAGGCATAAACAATGCAAAAAAGGGTTGTCATGCACGAGAGAGAGAGGAGAGAGAAAAGAGAAACACGCAGCAGCAAAAACCCTTCTTTTTATGCATCTCCTGACTGCAGATGTCGAGATCTTTCCACCAGCGTAAGACACGTGTGAAGTCATACATTAATGCATGCGCACAAGTCTCATGTGATGGTAAATACATTCTCTTCTGTGAGAGATGCTGTGTCTGAAATCACTACTTGAGTAGGTACTTATTCTGAATAAGTAATCACTTCATGACCGCTATGAGTTTGTGTAGTATGAATGTAATCCGAGTGTTCATTCGCCATATTGTCATTATCATGTGACCTATACCAGCGTCAGTCATTCACAAATCCTCTCCTGTGGCCTCATGGGATAGTAAAGTGTCCATCATATGCATACCGCCGAAGTATGAGTACTGTGAATTTGGACATGCTTCTTTTGTCACATGCTGCTTTTCACCTACTAAGTATGATTTCGGATGCAGCCGGAGTCTCATCTGAAGAATGCAAGGAATGCAGATTTGCATGACCGGTGACATGCTGGAAATATTTTACCCCATACTAATACTGGATCAGTTTCAATAACCGATTGATTTTAACTATGTAATACTTTTTATAGGGTGCGATGGTGCTAAATGCCCTTTTGGATAAAAGTCCCTTGATTTCATGTTCTCCCAAAACACAACACTTTTCTAAATCTCTGTTTGTTATTTTCTAGCAGTATAGTAAGCTTGTTTCCGCCACTGAATAAAAATAAATAAATATATGCAACTTTTTATCTATGAAGTCAAAATTGTAAAAAATTAAGTCACAATTGCGACATATAGAGTTGCAATTCTGAGAAATAAAGTCGCGATTGCGAGAAAAAAGACAGAATTGCGACTTTTTATCTCACAATTGTGAGTTTACATCTTACAATTCTGACTTTATAACACATAGGGCCTAATTGCGAGTTTATATCTCGAAATTCTGACATTTTTTTGTGTCCATTTTTTTTCAGGCCAATTCTAAGGGAAAAAAACTTTTTTCCCCAGATTAGTTTATATCTCGCAATTCTGACTTTATATCTCGTAATTCTAACTTTATATCTCGTAATTCTGACTTTTGTATCTCGTAATTCTGACTTTTATATCTCGCAATTCTGACTTTATATCTCGCAATTCTGTCTTTATATCTCACAATTCTGACTTTATATCTCGCAATTCTGACTTTATATCTCGTAATTTCTGACTTTATATCTCGTAAATTCTGACTTTATATCTTCTGCAATTTTGACTTTATATCTCGTAATTTCTGACTTTATATCTCGCAATTCTGACTTTATATCTCGCAATTCTGACTTTATATCTCGTAATTCTGACTTTATATCTCGCAATTATGAGTTTATATCTCGGAATTATGAGTTTATATCTCGCAATTTTGAGTTTATATCATGCAATTCTGAGTTTATATGCAATTGCACCTTTGTATCACGCAATACTGACTTTATATCTCGCAATTCTGAGAAATGAAGTCAGAATTGCGAAGATGTAAATTTGCAATTGTGAGAAAAAAGTCAGAATTGTGAGATAAAAAGTCGCAATTAACTTTTTCATTTTTCATTCTGTGGCGGAAACAAGCTTCCATAGTATAGGCCTATATACGTTTTGTTGAAAATTTCACGTAACATTAACGGAAATAAAAAATATATATATTTATTTTTTATTTGGTTTAATCTACTAAAGGAACGAAAATGGCAGTAGCCTAGTTAACCCAGTTTTCCTTCTCATAGATCCTTTTCAATCTGGTTTTTGCACTGAAACTGCACTTTCAAAGGTAGTAATTTACCTATACTTTGTGGTGACTATGGCTCTTTCTCAATGCTTCTACTACTCACCTTTGACACTGTCTGACATTTCTCACATCTTGAATGTGGGTATTTGCGGCCTGATAGAAAATTTTACATTTCAATGCAGGATTTTAGATCTCCGTCTGTCCCCTGAAGCAAGGTGTCCCCCAGGGATCCGTCCTAGGTCCATTATTATTCATCATTAACATACTACCTCTGGGTTGGATCTTGTATCGAGCATGGTTTTAATCATCATTTCTACGCTGATGACTCCCAGATATACACTATGTGTGCGCTTGCTCAACTCAAATTGATCATATCTGATATAAAAGAAAGGCTCAACTAAACAGGGACAAGACTGAAATAATAATTACCAGAACCCCTTTAATCACAAGCAAATTCCTACTGACATTGCTGGTACTTTCATTAAACCCAGTAACGTTATTGTAAAAATCTTTTATTTTTTATTCCTCTCTTACCTTTGAAGCTCATAGAAACTCATTCACCATATCTGCATTCTTTCACTTACGTCACATTAAGCTCTGTCCCTTCATTAGTGTTAAAGACGGTGAAACGGTAATCCATGCTTTCATTTCCCCCCATCTTGATTAGTGCAATCCCCTTTTCATTGGTTTGGTTTCCCTCCCAGACTGCAATATATTCAAAACTCAGCTGCAAGAAAACTCATATTTCCCCTATTCTGTTCAATCTCTATCGTATCAAGTAGAAAACACTGCTCACTTTCACATCACTGAAGCTTGACTCGTAGCTATCTCTGTAATCTACTGACTCTTCCCTACATCCCGATTCGATCACATGGCCTGTCTCTCTGTCCCTCGTTGCCTCTCTTCTATGGGAAGTAGATTATTGTGTTATTGCACCCAAACTATGGAATTCCCTTCCCTCGGTACTATACTGGATTATTAATATTTAATAATACTACTTAAAACCCACTTGTCCTCTGAATGTTAACATTTGTAAGGTGTGTTTTGTATCTCTATGCTTTGTGTTACCCCGTCTGTGTAAAGGCCTTTTATCTTGTATTATCTTTGCTTTAATCTTTTATTTTGTAATATTCTACTTTTCTGCATAATATTGTCTGTCATTATCTATTGTCTCTTATTATTACATACCATATTACTGTGATCTTTTTCTTATTGTTTCTATCTACTGTGTAAAGCATTCTTGAACAATGGAAAGGTGCTATATAATAAAACATTATTATTATTGAAACTATAATTTTAAAATATTGTAAAATAAAAATAACAAAAAACCCACAACAAAATTACTAAAACATTAACTAAAACAAAAATAAAGTCAATATCTCAGTGAAATTAAAACAACACTCGCCTCGTTTTACCTTGTTGTTTATATTTTGATGAAATGATGATTTATCCAAATATGTAAATCTAAACGATATTAAATATCTGCATGAGGTCTCTTCATGTAGACTCATAGCGGCCTATTCGTTTTTAATCATGTTTTATTAGTTTTTATATGCTTTCATTTTAATTTTAGTTAAAATATTAGTAATTTTTGTTGTAAGTTTTTCCTTATTTGTTTTATTAATTTTAGTTTTTCTTAAATATTAATAGTTGGTTACATTTTATTTCAGATTTAATTATTTTAGTACATCAAGTTAAACTAAATAAAAATGTTGCCTTGCAACAAGCTGACATAAAATGCGTTTTTTAATGTTTATTTTATGGTTTTAGTTTCAGTTTTAGTAAACTGTTATCACTCAGTTTGATGCAAACACGAGTAACACCTCCATCTAGAGGTCATTGTGTGACATTACATCCAGTGTGTGTGCGGGTTTGTTTACATTTTGAAAGTTCTGCAGGCCGAAGAGGTCAAAGTGCAGCAAAAAGTTTGTTGTTGTTTTTGCATCAGCTGAAATCCGCTATCGAGGGCGATCAACGGTGCATTCACTATGAATGAAAGCAATTATTCGACGCTAACGAGCCAAACTGCATTTTTAGTACTTACTTAATGAGGGTAGCAACATATAATATTAGCTGCTAATGCGATGCATTGGACGTGTAGTTGATGGTGAAGCTCTCAGTTGTGTGTAAACGAGTGCAGACAGGATGAGTGTTTGAGTGACTGCATGGGGAAATGCCTTACATTCATCTGCACTAATAGAAAACTGGTCCTGTGACGCTTTATGTAAGCTTATGGGTTCATCTATATTTAGAAAGCGTGATCCCTATGTTCAGTTCTGTAGGGTTAATACATTGCATTGTGCCGTACAGTATGTGCTCTCAGATCTCATACTACTGACAAACACACGAAAATAATAAGATAGATTATTTGTTCTTGAAAAGTTCACTTCCTGAAAGAATTATGATTATGTCATTGACAGTTTTGTTGATTTTACATGGACTGTTTCTTTACTTTAAAAGAGGGGAAGTTTGATGGTTGATGTATAACCTTTTAACTTCAGTTATTGTGTGTGTGTGTGTGTGCGTGAGAGAGAGAAAGAGAGAGAGAGCCAGAGTGTCTCTGTGAGTGAGTGTGTGTAACTTACGTGTTTGAGTGAATGTGTTTATGTGTGTGAGAGAAAGAGACAGAGTGTGTGTAGGCGTGTGAGTGATTTAATGTGTGTGAGAGTGAGTGTGTTCAGTCTTTATAATATAGTATGCACAGAATATACAGAAAGTCTACCCTTACGAAAAATAAGTATATTTCAAGTTAATTTTATGTAGTATACTGAAGTAATGTTCAAGTATATTTTTATACATTATGCAGTAAGTATACTAATGTCACTATGGACTAGTAGTAAACTTGTAAGTGTTTAATACCGTTTGGGACTAAATTGGCCCCCTTTTCAGTATATAAAAGTATATGTTTAAGTGTAGGCTACTATAAGTGTAACAGTAAGTGCACAACTAGTTCATAATTATGAATCTCATGTGTACTGCAAGTGAATTCATGGGTATACTAGTAGTTTACTTTTTACTATAATACTTATACAAGTATACTTTGAATACTTATTTCTCCAGTATTTCTGGATCAAAGATTGAGTACAAGTACAGGACAAATATACTTGCAAATTTACAGTCAAGTACACTTAAGCGTAATTTGAAGTATATTTCTGAGTACATATAGTATACTTTTGAGAAGTACAGGAAAAATAAACTAATGGCACATTTGAATAAACTTCTAAGAATTGACAAAGTGGCGACAACCCAAACATGGATATACACGGATGGGCATTTTGTTTATCTTTATGATAAAAGAAAAATAACACAAATATGAACATGCTAGTATGTGTTCCAGAAGCTCAGACTGGATACACAAGCACAGTGATATTTATAACAGAGCCACTGCACGCACTCGCGCACGCACACACTGGCGCAAAAGCACACTCGCCTCTGATTGGCTGAGCCGCAGCAGGCGGAAGTCGAAGGCGCTCGGGGATTCCCCGAGGGAAGTTCCAGCTCATTGTAAAACATACAAAATGTTCATTTGTACGAAATAGTTCATTTCCTCCCGTTAAACGCGTACATATACGTGTATCACCGTCGCGATGTCCAGACTGCTTTTAAGTCTATGCGTTTGGGGTGTTCTGGAGTGAAGGTAAGACGCTAGTGATGCACACTAATGAGTGCACTCACTTCATTCACATCACTGTGTTGTTGAGATAAGTTAGCTATGAGGCTGTTTGACGGATCGCTTTTGCTTTTAGTTGGTCATTGGGTTGTTTGTTTGGGTTATTGTGTTACATTTCTGTTGCTTTATTTGTTTTTTGAACTGAAATGGTTTCTTAAAGTATAAAGTTTGCTGGTTCTGTTTCTAGAAACTGTTTTGAAACACATTTGTTATAGTATTTAGGCCGGGACTAGTTGTCACAAGGTCTATAACTCATCTCAGTAACTCCTTTGAGTCAGAAGTTTTTGTTCTGGTTTCAAACACATTGATTGTGAGTTCTGAATGCTCTTCTAAAGTTAAATTACAATATCATCTTGTTTATATATATATATATATATATATATATATATATATATACACATATATATATATAATATATATATATATATATATATATATGTTTGCTAACAAGTGAACACAATAGCAGTCTATAGTCACTATTGAAATGGTCTGAACTGGAATGTTTTTAGGCCAGATTAGGGCATGTTTTTTATATATTGTGATTTTTACACAATAGATGTGATATTTTGCATGTTGCCTTTTAAATGTAGGCTTTCTCATGAGTTGTTTGTGTAAGAAAAGCCTTAAATAGGTTGTTTAATGCCAAGTTCCCATATAGCCAAAGTGTGTCATGAGATGTGTTTTATTTCCCCCTGGCAGTGAAAATGTTCAATAGTTTTTTAGTGACTAAAACTTTAAGGTTTGAATCCATTTAGGAATGGGCTTTAAAAAAAAACAAATCTACATTGAGAAATATAAACGTATGACGATTAGTCCTGGCCTCCCCATAGACCCAGAATTTGTTAAGGCATTTTAAAGTGACATTTTATTCCTTGTGCATTCAAAAGTGTGGCATTTAATACAATCTTTGCATGTTTGGCAAACTGAATCTAACTGAACACATTGCTATTATTCTTAAATGTCTGCATGATTTATTCTTGTTTTTTGTTAACATTTTTATTCTTCAAAAAATGTAGTTTATTCTTCAGCACATGTGAAACGTACAAATAAGATTAAAATAAGCACTTCTTAACCAAATGTGCCATCATATATTTTAAAAGGGTTTCCTCATGAATTAGTTCTTTTATGTTTTGTAATTTCATATAAATAACGATATCTGAAGGCAGGTGGAAAATAATGGACTTCTACGCTATCACATTTACGTGATGTTGGCAAAATATGAGATGTTAAACTCTTTTAGTAGCTCTAGCAGTGTTTATGAAGCTTGTGTGTGTGTGTTCAGCTGTTACTGACAGGTCTGGTGCGAATCTCAGTCCTCTGAGTTAAAGAAGGGGTTTGTGTGTGCCTGGGACGAGGGCCCGGGACCACCCGTCCGGCATGTTACTGAAGGCCCGGGAATGGACAGGAACATCAGTGAGCAGCTCAACAAAGCCTTCGTAGCGTACTCGAAATGTGTCTATTGAGAAAGAGTTGGCCAAAAAGGAACTTCAGCATAAGGTGGCGTTTGTGAAGCCTTTATTGGAATCCATTTGTTAGCATGAGAGCTGGACGGACACACACTGACGTGAACCCGTTGCTTTTGCAGAGCGAGCAGTATCAGCGGCACACTCAGATGCTGGAGAGAAGATAGAAGAGCAGGAGAAGACCATCTTACATCTTAAAGCTGAGCTCATTTCAGTTCGTAAACATGCATCAGGTTAGAAACTGGGTTTTCTCTTTACACACACCGTATTTGCTGTATAATCAACTGTGTGTAAATCAACTTAGAAGCATCAAAAGGAGAAAATGTGGAAATAATCATAATACAGAAATGAGGTGTGTACGGTTTAGTGTAATAGTACAGTCATTAAAACTGAAGGAAATGGGAACTATCTGTGTTCAAACTTCTTCAATATCGCCACCCTTTGTCTAGATTCTCTAATGGAAAAAATAAATAAATAAAAATATATATGTATATATATAATTTTTGTAAAGGAATTTGTATGTGGACACCATTTTTTGTCTAGAAAACAAATTCTAAACATTTAAGCACAAGCCTTTAGAGCAAAGATTTTACATATAAATGAATTCAAGTGTATCCACATTTTTGACTGATAGTGTACATTGTGAAAATACAAAATTAAACTATAAACTACAAAAAAAAAAAAAAAAAAAATATATATATATATATATATATATATATATACACAGTAATTAAGATATAATTTATATATACAGGTGAAACTGAAAAATTAGAATATGGTGCAAAAGTTAATTTATTTCATTAATTCAACTTAAAAAGTGAAACTAATATATTATATAGACTCATTACATGCAAAGTGAGATATTTCAAGCCTTTATTTGTTATAATTTTGATGATTATGGCTTACAGCTTTTACAATATTCTAATTTTAAATATGGGGTTTAATCCTTAATCATACAATTATAACAAATAAAGGCTTGAAATAAATAACTTTACATGTAATGAGTCTATATAGTATATTAGTTTCACATTTTAAGTTGAATTACTGAAATAAACGAACTTTTGCACCATTTTCTAATTTTTCAAGTCTCACCTGTATATATAAATTATATTCTTAATTACTGTATATATATTTTCTTTTTGTAGTTTATAGTTTAATTCTGTATTTTCACAATGTACACTATCAGTCAAAAATGTGGATACTTGAATTCATTTAATAAATAAAATAAATGAACTTTTGCACTGATATTCAAATTTTTCCAGTTTCACCCGTGTGTGTATATATATATATATATATATATATATATATATATATATATATATTAGAGCTGTCAAAAGATTAATCGCAATTAATTCGCATCCAAAATAAAAGTTTTTGTTTACATAATATATGTGGGTGCATTGTGTATAATTATTTTATATATATAAATACACACACATGCTTGTATATATTTAAGACATATTTTCATTTATATACTGTTTATAGATTTATATGTAATTTATATTATATATAAATATATATATTTTATATATAAATAATATTTTTTCTTAAATATACATGCATGTGTGTGTATTTATATATATACAAAATAGTTATACACAGTGCACCCACATATATTATGTAAACACAAACTTTTATTTTGGATGCGATTAATCGCGATTAACTCTTTTGACAGCCTATATATATATATATATATATATATATATATATATATGTATAGGGCCCTATAAAATCCATTTTATTTTTTCCCAAATTCCGTTTTTTCCGTTTTAATTTTTGCAAATTCCGTTTTTTTCCGTTTTAATTTTTGGGAATTCATTTTTTTTACCCTTTACTGTTATTTTAGTTGTAAAAAAAGTGTGCTTTTTATTCCGTGATTCGCAGAAATTATAGGGCCCTATATATATATATATATATATATATATATATATATATATATATATATAATGCATAATATATTATATTATATATTTCTGAGGGGTAGATTTCCTTTTTCGCACTCTATATGGAGTATAAATATATCAAATTTGTTTTAAATATGTAGCAATAAAAATGGGTTGTTTATTGCATTTAAAGAATTAAGAATCAAGAAAGCATGACATACTCAATAATTAGATGAAAAATGTTTAGAAATAATTCCTACTCCTTTCTTTTCTGTATTCATATCTAGTAAAAAAGATATATAAACTTAAGAGTTTTCTTTATATACACTATAGACCAAACTGTCATGCTGTCTGTAGGACTATACATAAACTGAGAAAGCATCGGACAATTTAACTGCATTATGTCCAATAAGTGATATTATAGTATTATCATTATTAAACAAGTTTATGCATTAGATTATTGAATTAGTATTGTATCAGATTTTAGCATGCATGCTTTGATTTGATGAGTGTTGAAATGTTGTTATTGATGAGTTTGACTCATAACGTGGCCATATTTGTTTTTTGTTTTGATTTTTGTTTTTTAGAGGAGCTTGCGAGCCTGCGTACAGAAAAAGGAAGTAGAAACCTTGTCACCTAGCGATCATCGCTCTGACAACCCGTCAAGTCCCCACAGGACTAACCATTTCCTGGTGTGTGTTTCTCTTGATGTCCATATAAAGGGATGTGACTGTGGCCAATGTTTGATTTCTTTTCTCCTCTGTGATTTGCAACACTTTGTCCAAACACAAGGATATGCACCATGTTGTTGTTTGTTCTTCTTCTTTCTTTCTCAGTTATTTGGTTGTGATGTAATTGTTCTGAAAGGACTTCTCTGCCCGTGACCCCAGACCCTCCAGCCTTTATATTGTGTTCTCATCGTTCAACCGCCTGTAAGCACAGACGGACCTAATAGCTGAGTTTGCAGTGCTTTGCTAGTTATCCACAGTTCACTCGAGGGTTAAGTTGTGAGAAATGTGTGAAAAAGATGTAGTTCTCTCTCTTCACAGTTTGATATCATTTTTCATCGCTATCTGTCCATAGTGAGAATGTTTCTCTAATTGAATCCAGTGTGATAATTCTTCTCAATTGTTTTAATCGCACAGACGTTAATAACCCACAGGGGGCAGTAGAGCATAACACTCCTTGTGCTCGACCACATCTCTAACCAGTGTAGCACAGGCACCTAGAATTGAGTTCTCTCTTATGAGAGGTGTCACTTTTTTTAGATGACTGTTACCGAAAGATATAGACATAACAGTTTGAAATGGCAACTTTCTCCTTTTCCTGAACTTAATCTTGGGTAGATAATGGCCTCCGTTCAAAATCTACAGAGAGCCTAACCTGTAAATGCAACAAAGTATGTTATTCTGCAGCAAATTCACCCAAAGGTGCCATAATTAAGGGAGTTTGTAGTTTTTGTGTGAAATTGAACAAACTTTTTAATGGACTTTTTAAAGTATGTTCCGCTCTGGGCTGAATCATATACGATCCCCTTTAGAGTCAGACGTGATTTTCACAACAATTAAAGCACGTTTTCACGCCAGTTCTCATTACCGTAATGTGAAACATTGTTTCTTGTTACATTTTATTTAATGTTACAAATTTGTTGTGCTGCGTTTTATTTGTGTTTGTATATAAAAAAAAATTGCAATTTTTCGATAAAAAATACACAAACACATTTAATTTAAAATGACTTTTTTATGTTAATATATATTAAAATGTAATTTATTCATCTGAAAAAAAGCTGAATTTTCAGCATTAATTACTCCAGTCTTCAGTGTCACATGATCCTTCACAAATCACTCTAATATGATGATTTTATGCTCCAAAAACATGTATGAATATAGCTGCAAGCAGCGATACAGGGGCCAAGCTCGGAAGCAGGCAGCAACTCTACGTTGCCCTCCTCTTCTGTCCCCTGCCTCCTTCAGTCCCTTGCCCTCACCTTCCTTCCCTTGCCCTCCTGTTCCGCTCTCTGCCCTCCTCTTCCTTGTCCCGCCTCCTCCCCTTCCCCCGCCTCCTTCCTTCCCGCGCCTGTTCCAGCGATCTGGTCTCACCCCCGGCTGAGCATGTTTGTTTAGATGAAAATTAATACAGTCTGACCAAAATATACTTATTTTTATTCCAAGAGAAATAAAGATTATTACATCATTACTTGGATAATATAGGAACTGAAATTATACAATATTACATAGAATTTTGTAGAGTTGTCCTACCTTGGATTCTGAAATCACTATCTATGGGTCAGTTGCCTGTCACTCATTACCTTGCGCCACTTGGCAGACATACATCTTACAGCTGCCGAAAGAATAATTTCAAAAGAGAATCAGGTCAAAATGAAGAACTTTAAAGAAAATGCAGAATATATTGGTGTTTAAAAAGTTTAATTAAATCATCTAAAATTTGTCAGATTACTACTACAGGTGTGGCAATTTTTCCTACTTGTGGTTCATAGGGCTGCAAAAAATGCACTGCATGATGTATGTGACAGCTTCAGTTGAGACCATTCTTAGGTACAATGCCTGGAACAGATGGTGTACTAAGTTTATTTTTTCCAGATCAAAGGGTTCAAAAGTTATAATCATTTTAATGTTACATTTTTGCTAAAAAAATCAATTTTGCTTATCTCATGAGCCATAGGTGGCGCTATTCCCAACTTTGGCATGGAACCTCAGAACATGCTTCCGATGAAGTGTACCAATTTTCGTTTCGATTTATCAAACTTTGGCCGAGATACAGCCTCTTAGCCAATTTTGGGTGGACCTTGTTAAGTTTGCAAAACCATAACTTTTGAAGAAAGAAAAATAAAAAAAATCTGTTCAGTCATTTCTGTGTGGTTCAGTCTGAAGATCATTTGAGCAAATTTTGGACAAAATTGAACAAAATTTGAAGGAGGAGTAGCAAAAAAACTGAATACTGTACATTTCAAAATGGCCTCTACTGTAATGGGCGGGGTCTTAACGTAAGATATTGGTTGTGATCAGCATGATGAGTGGAATCAGGTGTACAAAGTTTCATGTCTCTAGAGCAAAGGGTTCAAAAGTTATAACCATTTCAATGTTGAATTTTTGAACTGGTGGTGGCGCTATGGAGTTGGCCCTAAAGACTCAAAACATTTTTCCAATTACTTTTCATTATAATTACTAGAAGTGTACTAAATTAGAACATTTAAAAAGAAAAGAAAAACTGTTGTGTCAGTAGTACAAGTGAAAATAACCTCAAAATTAAGATTTTTTAAAATATAAATTCGCTGCATGTTATATTTTTGGAATTCTTTCTCACACACACACCACGTCTAGAACTGAAACAACTTCTCCACCACTTAAGGCCACAGTACCTCTTGCGGTCTGGGCATGTGCCACACAGGATTCGAACCCACGACCGCAATGGTTCGGGATTCATGACACGTGGTTTAGCAGCTTGCGCCACACAGAGGAGGCGAAGAATAGAGCTGCAGAGGAGAGGCTTCAGTATAAGAATAAGCACACAAAATCATGTTAACACGATTAGCATGCTAAGCTAACTCAATGCTAATGTAGCTTATGGTTATCCTGATAGCTAAAGAGCCGCATTCAAAAGAATTGCACGTGGTTAGCATGCTAAACAATTATTATGCTAAGCTAACTAGCATAAGGCAACAAACACAGGCTAGGTCAACTTTGGAGACAAATATCTCTCAAACGATAGTGAATATCAAAAAGCTGTTCAGTCATTTCTGTGCGGCTCGGTTCAAAGATCATCTGACCAAATTTTGGAGAAATTTGAGCAAGATTTGAAGGAGGAGTAGCGAAAAATGGTTTTTCGTTTGCTCCAATATGGCGGACAGTCACATTGTTGGAAAATGAAAAATGAGACATCGTTGGAATTGGAATAAGCCAAGGAACATATTGACATAAAGAAATTCAATTTTGAACAATATTTGCAAAAGTTATAAGCATTTTTACAAAAAACCTTATAACTTTGGAACACTAGGTGGCGCTGTAATAAAACTTCTCATGTACCTTCGGGTCATGCTAATGATGATCCATACCAAATTTGGTGAAGAAATTTCAAATAATTTTAAAGATATTGCAAATTATGACAAAATTCAAAATGGCGGACACGAGGTACATCCCATCATGGCAAAATCGATATCCACGGATTCAGCATGATCCAAGGAATCCATAGATACCAAATTTTTGATTTTCTGATAAACTGTTCAAAAGTTATTGACCAAAATAGCAATTTTACATATCTCATGACCCATAGGTGGCGCTATTCCCAACTTTGGTATGGAACCTCAGAACATGCTTCCGATGAAGTGTACCAATTTTCGTTTCGATTTATCAAACTTTGGCCGAGATACAGCCTCTTAGCCAATTTTGGGTGGACCTCGTTAAGTTTGCAAAACCATAACTTTTGAAGAAAGAAAAATAAAAAAAATCTGTTCAGTCATTTCTGTGCGGCTCAGTCCGAAGATCATTTGAGCAAATTTTGGACAAAATTTAACAAAATTTGAAGGAGGAGTAGCAAAAAAACTGAACACTGTACATTTCAAAATGGCGTCTACTGTAATGGGCGGGGTCTTAATGTAAGGTATTGGTTGTGATCAGCATGATGAGAGGAATCAGGTGTAGTAAGTTTCATGTCTCTAGAGCAAAGGGTTCAAAAGTTATAACCATTTCAATGTTGAATTTTTGAACTGGTGGTGGCGCTATAGAGTTGGTTCTAGAGGCTCAAAAATTGGTCCAATTACTAATAATTACCATCATTACAAGTGTGCCAAATTTCATCATTTTCCTAATTACGGTTCATAGGGCTGCCATAGACTTCCAATAGGCGGAAGAAGAAGAATAATAATAATAATAATAATAAGAAAACTAACAGATACAATGAGGGCTATCCCCTCTGGGGCTTGGCCCCTGAATTATTATCCATGTTGAAAACAGTTTTTTACATTTTTATTTCAGGATTCTCTGATGAATAGAAAGTTCAAAAGAACAGCTTTTATCTGAAATGGAAAGCTTTTGTTACATTAAACACTACCCTTTAAAAAGTTTGGGCTCAGTAAGAATTTGTATTTTATTTTTGGGGGAAATAAATAAGAAATCAATACTTCTATTCATCAAGGATGAGTTACATTGATCAAAAGTTACAGTAAAGACATTTATAATGTTAGAAAATATTCTAATTAAATAAATGCTGTTCTTTGAACTTTCTATTCATCAAAGCATCCTGAAATAAAAATGTAAAAAACTGTTTTCAACATGGATAATAATCATACATGTTTTTGGAGCATAAAATCATCATATTAGAGTGATTTGTGAAGGATCATGTGACTCTGAAGACTGGAGTAATGATGCAGAAAATTCTGCTTTTTTCAAAGGAATAAATTACATTTTAATATATATTAACATAAAAAAGTCATTTTAAATTGTTCATAATATTTCACAATATTACTGTGTTTTTTGTGTATTTTTTATCAAAAATTTGCAGCCTTGGTGAGCAGAAGAGACTTCTTTTAAAAACATAAAAAAATCTACCGACCCTAAACCTTTGCAGTCGGTAGTGTATATTTATATGCAATAAAGTAAAATATTAATGGAAACGGAGAGTGCAGTTAAATCAGAAGAAAAATGCATTATAATAAGGAGAATTTAAGCATTTTGGACAGAATGAAGCTGTAATGAAATTAAAGGAGCATTGCGAAAGTTGTGAAATTTCTAACCGTTACTGACACCAGTGGCCGTTAGAGGAACTGCAGCCAGTCTCGTGCTCGTTCTCGGTGCGCACGCTCGTTGGCCGCACTAGATAAGGCTTTTTTTTTTACTTGCGTGTCTGTATTGACAGGAGGCTGATCGCTTGCTTCCTGAATCGCTGCCGTATGGATGTAAGCCCAAGTAGACAAGACGCGCATTTTGTCACATTTTGTGAATTTTTACGTAAATTTCGGACCTGACTCCTTCACACTCAATTGAGATTGTGGCAACTGTGGTGGACAGTCAAGGTGTCATTCTTTCTATTAGATTATGGTTGGCTCATATTTGTACAAATTAAGACTCTATCATTCTCTAAGTAAAAACCTACATATAGCCCCTTTAATTTCACAATAGAAAAGTCTTAAAGGAGTTGTTCACTTAAAAAAAATTTTGCTGATAATTTACTCACCCCCATGTCATCCAAGATGTCCATGTCTTTCTTTCTTCAGTCGAATAGAAATTAAGGTTTTTGATGAAAACTTTGAGATTTCTCCATATAATGGACTTCAATGGGGTCCAAACGGTTCAAGGTCCAAAAGAGAGTTTCAGTGCAGCTTCAAAGGGCTTTAAACGACTTCAGACGATAAATAAGGGTCTTATCTAGCGAAATGATCGCTCATTTAATAAATAAATAAATAAAAAATAAAAAAAGTTTAAGGTTTATAAGCACAAATGCTCGCCTTGCTCTGTTCTGTGATGCACGTTCGTGACTCCGGTCCGAACTCGTTAATCAAAACGAACAAATCTTTTTTCGAGTCATTTCGTTCATTTTGTTCATTTAATGAACGAAATGACTCGAAAAAAAGATTTGTTCATTTTTCAAGCCCTTTGAAGCTGCACTGAAACTGTCTTTTGGACCTTGAACCGTTTGGTCCCCATTGAAGTCCATTATATGGCGATAAATCCTGTAATTTTTTCATCAAAAACCTTAATTTCTTTTCGACTGAAGAAAGAAAGACATGGACATCTTGGATGACATGGAGGTGACTGAATTATCAGCAAAGTTTCTTTTTGTTTTTTTAAGTGAACTACTCCTTTAATGATCTTTAAAACAGGCTTCATTTTATTTTAGTTAAAATATTATTTCTATTATTCTTTTTTTATTTATCCAGCTGACGTCTATTTTTCAGTACAGCTTGTTCATGCATTTAGAGAAAAAAAATCTGATATTTTTGAATTTATGCGCTGACATACTGTCGTCATATTTTTTTCTCTTGTTTGTTTTTGTGCAGCTAAAGGAACCCACAGAGTATTCTGGGATGCTTCCCCACACAATATCTGCTCCCGGCGAAATGAAGAGGTAGATGAATCAAATCACTTTACAAAATATTGAAATTTTAATGAAGGATTTTGCACTTCAGTCCCTTAGGCACCCAGTCTAAAGGTTCAAACTTGAACTAAAACAACTGATTAACAACTCTATTAAGTTGGTTTATTGGAATCATCAGGTCAGTATTGTTCATGCAGAATATATCTTGTATAATATCTGAATAACATTCAGATGGATCCAAAAACAGCACCCCTGATACCCTGTGCTCATGAAATACTAATGCCGTTCAGTTGATGTGGCATCAGTTTGGAACAAGCGGAGATGAACATGTCTGTATATACTTATGTCATGTTGAATCACATTCAGAAGTGAGGCGGTTATACTTGATGTTGCGTTTAATTTTAAGTTAACCAGGGCTTATGTCACCAAAAGTGAAAAGTGTGTCCCAGATACTTGGGATATGGTGGTAAAATGCCCCGGTTATGAAAGTTTTTTGGTCCACATGGGTGAAAATACATTGTGTGTGGTCTCCAACATTGCAGTCGTGTAGAAAATGCACTGAATATGCAATATGCACTTTATACACATAATGCACACATCTAATGTTTCTTGTCTTGGATGCTGATTGGTCAATACAGTGTTCCAGCTTTGTATAGAAACCAACAGTTAACTTTAAATTACATGTTAGCAATTGATATTCCAGCAGAAAGATGGCACTTGATGCTAAATAAAATACTTTTTAATGATAAATTGTTATGTTTTATGAGGGAACTGCTATGTTGAAAGCAATAAGGCACTCAGCTTTTATATTGTATGATTTTTTTTAAAGTTCACTGCAAAAATGCATATGCTTTATCTAATCAATAGAATTGTGGCAACAGATTACAAGCAATATTTTTAATTAAATTTAACAAATTAGAATTGAGTAATAAGTAATCAAATTATTCCTTACAAGTTAACCATTTAAAATGAGTAAAGTTTACACCAAAAAATTTAATAAAAATATCTCACTAACAGACAGACGTCAAATATTAGTTTAAGAACTCTATTTAATATTGCCAACATTGAAGGCATCTGATGTTAACAAGCAGAATCACTGAAGGAGAAAAACGTAATTTTAAAACAAACACTGATCATCATAATGGTGACTTAAATTTATGTTTTTTTTTGTTTTTTGTTGTTTTTTTTGGTTGTTGTTGTAAGTTTTACTCATTTTAAAAGGTCAACATTTACAGAATTAATTTGATTAATTATTACTCAATTCTAATTTGTTAAATTTAATTAATAATATTGCTTGTAATCTGCCACAATTTTTTGGATTAGATAAAGCATATTAATTTTTTACAGTGACTTAGTTTAGTTATTTACTTAGCTGGTTACTTATTTTGGTTGTTTATTTATTTACACAGTTTGGTTATTTACTTGGTTTAGTTATTTACATAGTTGAGTTAGTTAGGTTGTTTACTTAGCTTGCTTATTTGCTTAATCAGTTATTTAACTAAGTTATTTATTTAGTTTAGTTATTTACTGTACATAGTTTGGATGTTTACTTAGTTTGGTTATTTATTTATTTACTTAGTTTAGTTTATTTACTTGGCTAGTTACTTATTTTGGTTGTTTATTTACTTACACATTCATATTTTAATTTATTTAAATGAAGTAAAAAAGTTCCTTTTAAAGTTGGTTATTTACATAGTTTGATTATTTACTTAATTTAGTTAGTTAGGTTCTTTACTTTTAATTAGATTAGTTATTAACTTCGCTAGTTATTTATTTTTCATTCCCAGTGAAGTGTGAGTAACTAGATATTCTGGATAAAGTTATTTGTTTTTCTAATCTTAATGCTTTTTTTATTATTATTTTTTTTGCATTATTATTTTGAAAGATCCCAGCGAGACATTTGACTTTTCTTTCTCTTTCAATTAGTGAGAATTTTCTGGACACTTGGCAGGAAATCCAGGGGACTTTCCAGCGGATTCAGACTCTAACCAGACGGCAGAAAGATCACCTGAAGAGAATACACAAAGGAAATGAGACATCTAATGGTAAAATCATTTTTAAGAACCTAATTTGAAATTCCGGACTAATATCCTTTATTAAATTATAGCTGTTATACCACCTCACCCAAGTGCGTTTCTTCCCATTCTAATTAAATTAGGTTTGAACGAAAATAGTGGAGTTACAATTACTTTAGAAATGTCACAACAAATTAGTAATTACATAGCTAGTAGCGTAATGCAGCTTACTAGTAATTACACATTTCATTGTTTGTTCTTTCACGCAATTAAAAGCAGAAATACTCCACGCAAAGCCATAGTGTAAGGGCTTCTTGCTCCAATGACCTCTGACCTCCATGTAGCATTAAAATAGTCTGAGCTGATGAGCGTGTTCAATTATCACTTTGATAAATGTTGTTTTGAAGCAGCACACTGTTACACACTTATGTGTCCTCTGTGAAATCACTTGGAAAACAATACGCTAGTGAGATGTATTTTTGGACGTGGTTGCATGACGGAAAGCACGGTGTGTTTTGCCCCATACGTATATTAAACGCAATTATGAGTGTTTGCTAAGGCAAGCATTACTAATAGCTGATACTATTGCTCATACTCATGGTTAGGGCTTCTGGAAAACCATACTGTAAATATATCAGTGTTTGTCATGTAATAAAAGTTAGTTCACTTTAAAAAAACAAAACTTTTGCTGATAATTTACTCACCCACATGTCATCCAAGATGTCCATGTCTTTCTTTCTTCAGTCTGAAAAGAAATTAAGGTTTTTGATGAAAACATTCCAGGACTTTTTTTCCATATAATGGACTTCAATGGGGTCCAAACGGTTCAAGGTCCAAAAGAGAGTTTCAGTGCAGCTTCAAAGGGATTTAAACTATTCCAGATGATTAATAAGGGTCTAATCTATCGAAATGATCGCTCATTTAAAAAAAAAAGTTTAAGGTTTATAAGCTCAAATGCTCGCCTTGCTCTGTTCTGTGATGCTGACTCTCCTGTTCGAATTCAACGAGCGAAATGACTCTGAAAAAAGATTTGTTCATTTTGATGAACGAGTTCAAACAGGAGTCACAAACTTCTTTATTTATTTTTTAAATGAGCGATCGTTTCGCTAAATTAGACCCTTATTCATCGTCTGGAATCGTTCAAAGCCCTTTTGAAACTGCACTGAAACTCTCATTTGGACCCCATTGAAGTCCATTATATGGAGAAAATCCTGGAATGTTTTCATCAAAAACATTCATTTCTTTTCGACTGAAGAAAGAAAGACATGGACATCTTGGGTGACATGGGGGTGAGTAAATTATCAGCAAAAGTTTTTTTTAAAAGTGAACTACTTAGATACCAAATAGATACATCCTGGCAACTGTCTGAAACACTGGCGTTGTGGTAATTCTGGTAAAAGTCCTTTTGGTCACATCACAGAACAGAACAGTGAAAATAACAGTAGATTTATCGGCATCACTGTGGATATGGTGTGAGGTTAATTGTTGAGGGATTATGGAAATAACTTTTGAGGTCAAATAAATAGACATACAACGTCCAGATCCATCGAACTATTTAAAAATCAACATATGCTTTTATTTTAAGATTATATTGTATGTTGTTACGATTTATTCACCCTAGTGTTGTTGACCTTTGCAAGTCAAATGAGATGTTATGCTGAATGTACAATATTGGTCAAAAGTTTAAGATCGGTAAGATTTTATTATGTTTTTAAAAGAAGTTCTTCTGCTCACCAAGGCTGCAATTTTTTGATAAAAATACACAAAAAACACAGTAATATTGTGAAATATTATGACAATTTAAAATGACTTTTTATGTTAATATATATTAAAATGTAATTTATTCCTCTGAAAAGCTGAATTTTCAGCATCATTACTCCAGTCTTCAGTGTCACATGATCCTTCACAAATCACTCTATATGATGATTTTATGCTCCAAAAACATGTATGATTATTATCCATGTTGAAAACAGTTTTTTACATTTTTATTTCAGGATTCTTTGATGAATAGAAAGTTCAAAGAACAGCATTTATTTAATTAGAATCTTTTCTAACATTATAAATGTCTTTACTGTAACTTTTAATCAATGTAACTCATCCTTGATGAATAGAAGTATTGATTTCTTATTTATTTCCCCCAAAAATAAATACAAATTCTTACTGACCCCAAACTTTTTAAAGGGTAGTGTTTAATGTAACAAAAGCTTTCCATTTCAGATAAAAGCTGTTCTTTTGAACTTTCTATTCATCAAAGAATCCTGAAATAAAAATGTAAAAAACTGTTTTCAACATGGATAATAATCATACATGTTTTTGGAGCATAAAATCATCATATTAGAGTGATTTGTGAAGGATCATGTGACACTGAAGACTGGAGTAATGATGCTGAAAATTCAGCTTTTTTTCAGAGGAATAAATTACATTTTAATATATATTAACATAAAAAAGTCATTTTAAATTGTCATAATATTTCACAATATTACTGTGTTTTTTGTGTATTTTTTATCAAAAAATTGCAGCCTTGGTGAGCAGAAGAGACTTCTTTTAAAAACATAAAAAATCTTACCGATCTTAAACTTTTGACCGGTAGTGTTTAAGCTGCTGTTTTCTATTCAATGATAGTGGGTGGTGATTTACAAATTCAAGCATTAGACTTTGAATATATTGCTATATTTTATGTCTTCTGAAACCAAATGATCTTCTCATCTTTAATAGCTCTCAAATTTAATTTGCTGTTGTGCATGTTTAAAATGAATGCATTCCCATGCGAGAATTAATTCTGTTTGTAGTCAATGATGTGAAACGATGCTTTTGAATTGAACACAAATATGAGAGTTTAGCATGACAGAGTTCATTAACTTTGGGTCTGTTCCTCACATAAAAGACTTTAGATGACTAGACGAATAATATTGATGTTGCGTTTTGATGCGTTAATGAGGCTTCACAGTATAAATCTGCACTTTTGTTACTGGAAAAGAGCAGCTCAAACATTCTGCCGAACATCTTTTGTGTTTCATAACCAACAAAACTTCAAAATAGTAGTCAGAAATAATAACAATACTGATGCTGCCTTTTAAATCAAATGCCTCCATCGTTTACGAGGAGGTTGAAAGCCATGCTTCGATGATTATTATTCATAATATGTTACATTACTAGCTCCACGTGTGATCGCAGACTTTGATCAGGACTCATTGGAGGTGAATGTGAGCTCTGTCTGGATGATTTTAATTGCTCTTGCAGTGGCAGCGGCTGACACAGTTGTTATGGTAGAGCAATTCTCACTGCATTGTTTGGTGCTAAAATTGACAGAGTTCCTCATTAATAGTCAGTGTTGCATGGTGTGCATATCACTGCTGTGCTTTCTGTGCATTTGCATACTAATGCACTTGTATCTATATGAGCGAGAGAGATATTGACAAGAGAAAAATGCTGTTCCTTCAGATCAGTTTATCTTCGATCTGGTTCTGATCGCAGGGAACATTTGAGACTTTTCTCCACTGTTTACACTGAGGCTTGTCCGTTTCCATTTGTGTTCCTCTTAATGCTTGAGTTCACTTTTAAAAAAACTTTTGTTGATAATTTACTCACCCCCATGTCATCCAAAATATCCATGTCTTTCTTTCTTCAGTCAAAAAGAAATTAAGGTTTTTGATGAAAACATTCCAGGATTTTTTCTCCATATAATGGACTTCAATGGGGTTCAAAACGGTTCAAGGTCCAAAATGAGAGTTTCAGTGCAAACTACAAACTGTTCAAAGGGTTTTAAACGATTTTAGACGATGAATAAGGGACTTATCAAGCGAAACGATCGCTCTTTAAAAAAATAAAAATAAATAAAGTTTAAGTTTTATAAGCTTAAATGCTCGCCTTCTTTTGAACTTTCTATTCATCAAAGAATCCTGAAATAAAAATGTAAAAAACTGTTTTCAACATGGATAATAATCATACATGTTTTTGGAGCATAAAATCATCATATTAGAGTGATTTGTGAAGGATCATGTGACACTGAAGACTGGAGTAATGATGCTGAAAATTCAGCTTTTTTTCAGATGAATAAATTACATTTTAATATATATTAACATAAAAAAGTCATTTTAAATTGTCATAATATTTCACAATATTACTGTGTTTTTTGTGTATTTTTTATCAAAAAATTGCAGCCTTGGTGAGCAGAAGAGACTTCTTTTAAAAACATAAAAAATCTTACCGACTCTAAACTTTTGACCGAAATAACATAAATGTTCTGTTCTGATTCCAGTGCAGTTTTCCATGCCCATCCAGTGCACCGACGACACGGCCGAACAAGCCGAGGTGCCGTTTTCCTCGCCGCTGAGGTCAGAGGTCGACGAATCCTCGAACTCCGCGTCCTCGCATCTCGTGGCGCAGTTCCAGACAAAACGTCTTTTGACCACCTTTCCCTGAGCGGCCTGAGCGTGAAGTTTCCCCCAAACACGGACGACGAGTGACGACTTTCTCAACAGTACGCCGGATAAACGGGTGGACCTGCCTCTGCACAGACTGGACCTGGGTGACCAATTACACACAATGAGGGAGGAGTCTTGTTCATTATACCCCGCCCCCTCTTCCTCATCTCACACATCTGCATCCGCATCTTCTGCCTCAGCACGAAAATGTACGAGGACCTCAACAGGTAAGATGGACCGTCACACCCAGGGTGCCTTGAACGTTTGCTGATATCCTTATTAAAGGATTAGTTCACAATGCATTTTATACCAAATGACTCGGAAAAAGATGAACGAGTCATTTGGTATAAAATGCAATGCATTGTGATGAGCTCAGGTTAGGTTACACCTTTTTTACTTCTACTGAGCTCATCACAATGCATTTTGGGATTGCCTGCAAAGAATAAATGCAATGCTGCCACTAAACATATTGTACAGTAGGAGTCCAATATTTTTAATTTTGGTTCTTTTTGAGCAGAAATGGTTAATCCGGCATTTATAAAAGAGCGGGAAATAAAGTTCCTTTTAAAGTGCATATGGACAGGTTAAAGCAATAGGGATCTTTTCTGTCTTCTTTATATGCGTTTAATTAGATTTCCTTTGCAATTTCACAAGCTGCAAATATATACAGTTGTTAATATGCAACTTTACACACCCCTTCCAGAAAATGTAAGATGTTTAGCATTTGCACAAGCTGTATAACAGATATTTAAATATATTCCACAAGACATTTTTTTATTTTTTATTTTAACATGGTTTAAAATATTTAATTTATATTTAAAAAATATTTTAAAATTTACATACGATTTTTATAATAATAAAAAAAATATGATCCCTATATTTTGTAAGGGGCATGAAAACCTACAAGTACTGTATATAATATTTAGCATGTGAATTTTGTGTCGTATAACGTGCTTAAATATAATGTGTAGATTTGTCTAGTTTACATAATATAACATACACATTGTTCTAAATTAAACCTAGTGAGTCACTTTTAAGGGATTGTCAATAAAACTGAACCTCATACAATTCAATTTACTTCAATAGTTTGCTGTTAGCATGTTGCTAAGCTAATAACACATTATTATTAGCATAAAAATAAATACAGTTGCATACAAAAATGGGTAAAATAGAAGTCTTTCTAATGCATTAACACAATGCTTTCATCACAATGCATTATGGGATTGCCCATTCTAGTAAGACTACATGCATTGATGGAAAATAGGTTTATGCTAACCGGCATCATGATTATGATGTTCACCTGTAGCGTCTTTGCTCTTAGAGCACCTTAAATGATGCCTTAAAATGAAAACACAACCTCATGCTCACATTCACTGTATAGGTCAGCGACATCATTACACATGCACTCATCTCTGTTTTGTTTGGTTTTGCATGAATAAAGATGACTGGTGTTTGATAGATTGCACATTTTACCACAGCATTGTCTCAGCACTTGGCACAGGACAGGTGAAATCTTTCCCTCATTACAGTGTGCGGGAAATGGATTCATGCAACAGGAAGTGGTGTGAATCTGAAAGTTTACTTGGATAAAGTTCTTTGGTCATTGGTTTTTAGGGAAAATTCCAGCTTTCACTTAGGAAACAAAACTATTTGTTTTCAGTTTTTGTTCCTTAAATCATTTCTAATCTCTGCATAAATGTCAGCATTTACTCTGGCTACTTTTCTCAGGAGTCTTCATGTCAGTGGTGTGTCTATGATGCCTTTAAAGGAGTAGTTCACTTTAAAAAAAAAACTTTTGCTGATAATTTACTCACCCCATCTCATCCAAGATGTCCATCTCTTTCTTTCTTCAGTCGAAAAGAAATTAAGGTTTTTGATGAAAACATTCCAGGATTTTTTCCATATAATGGACTTCAATGGGGTCCAAACGGTTCAAGGTCCAAATGAGAGTTTTAGTGCAAATTGCAAACTATTCAAAGGGCTTTAAACGATTCCAGACGATGAATAAGGGTCTAATCTAGCGAAACGATCGCTCATTTAAAAAAAAAAAGTTTAAGTTTTATAAGCTCAAATGGTCGTTACTCAACATGTTTTATTATGACAGGTTTTGAAAATAATGATATAAATAATGTCTCTTCTGTATTAAAAAAATGGATATATAAATAACTAAAAGAAATACCCCAAAATGGAACAAAAATAGCTCTACAACAAACTAACAAAATATGTGTATCTTTAGTTTTCTTCCTATTTATCCTGTTTTTCTTCCTCATCCTCCTTGTTTGCCCATCTATATTTAGCTGTAGAGCTGATCTTTCCCAGCAGTTTTTTGAAAACCAGGACATTTTTATCACTTTACCACCAGGACATGATGTGAAAACAGGACTGTTTGTCACCCTAATCATGTGCTAAACGCTTATTCTAAAGCCTGACATCAAAAACATAATGTGAGCATGAGGTTGTGTTTTCATTTTAAGGCATCATTTAAGGTGCTCTAAAAGCAAAGACGCTACAGGTGAACATCATAATCATGATAACGGTTAGCATAAACCTATTTTCCATCAATGCATGTAGTCTTACTAGAATGGGCAATCCCATAATGCATTGTGATGAAAGCATTGTGTTAATGCATTAGAAAGACTTCTATTTTACCCATTTTTGTATGCAACTGTATTTATTTTTCATGCTAATAATAATGTGTTATTAGCTTAGCAACATGCTAACAGCAAACTATTGAAGTAAATTGAATTGAATGAGGTTCAGTTTTATTGACAATCCCTTAAAAGTGACTCACTAGGTTTAATTTAGAACAATGTGTATGTTATATTATGTAAACTAGACAAATCTACACATTATATTTAAGCACGTTATACGACACAAAATTCACAAGCTAAATATTATATACAGTACTTGTATGTTTTCATGCCCATTACAAAATATAGGGATCATATTTTTTGATTATAAAAATCATATGTACATTTTTAAATATTTTTAAAATAAAAATATTTAAAATAAAAATAAATAAAAAATATATGTATATTTTAAACCAAATGATCATGTTAAAATAAAAACAGCATATATAAAAAAAAAAAAAACATTTTTAATTAAAAAATGTCTTGTGGAATATATTTAAATATCTGTTATACAGCTTGTGCAAATGCTAAACATCTTACATTTTCTGGAAGGGGTGTGTAAAGTTGCATATTAACAACTGTATATATTTGCAGCTTGTGAAATTGCAAAGGAAATCTAATTAAACGCATATAAAGAACACAGAAAAGATTCCTATTGCTTTTACCTGTCCATATGGAGAACCGTGAAACTCACACCTATTATGTAAGGCTCACATCTGCACAGGAATTCAGTGCTATTCCATTTAGGATGTCAATTAGGATGTGCTAAGACCACAGAGAGCTGTGAATCACATATTACCTCGTCTTCTGTGCTGTCGTACTATTACACTTGTTTCTGGACTGTTCTTTTTCGCGCTCTTTCAGCTCAGAAGCATTGCAGATACCTGGCCTCATCTGTTGTAAGAGCAGGAAAAAAATAGTGTTGTTGGCAAAACAGACATTTTGAACGGAATGGCTAAATTATGAAGTGTAAATCTGGTGTCATGATAAAAAGAGCATATTTTTTTTCATCATTGCATTAAAAAGAACAACTCAGTTTACGTTAACAGATTGATTATGAAGTCAGGTGTTTTGGTTATCATATGACTGCGTCCAGAATGTGAGACAAGTAAGGATAAAATGCTTTTCTCACTAGAAGAAAATCAAAATGAAAAGTAAAAGCTACATTCTAAAAAAATGCTTGGGTTTCAACCCCAAATGTTGGGTTAAAAATGTCATTAAAAATAAATAAATTATAATATATATATATATATATATATATATATATATATATATATTTTTTTCTTTATTTTCACATTTTTAACCCAACATTTGGGGTTGAAACCCAAGCATTTTTTAGAGTGTAGCTTTTACTTTTCATTTTATATATGAAAAGTAAAAGTACATTATTTATATATATATATATATATATATATATACATACATATATATATATATATATATATATATATATATATATATATATATATATATATATATATATATATATAATCGTTGGATTTTGAATTGTTTAATTCGTTTAACAGCCCCAATATGTTTTACAAATTTTAATCTAATAAATAACAAGATGTAGCGATTAATTAATTAAATTGATTGCAAATTTGGCTGAGAAAATGATCCCAAAAGATTAAGAAATTATTAAGTGAGAAATAGACATTACAAAAATTAGCTTTAAAAAGAAAGTATTATATTTGATATCAACATTAGAATTTATTACACATCAAATTTTAATGGGTTCAATGGCCATGAGGGTAAATGATGACAGAATTAAACTATTGGGGCGGACTATATCTTTAATGTTTTTTTTTTTATTAATATTTATTTTTATTTTTTTTATTAAATAATACTCTAAAATAAGAAAGTAACACTGCCAGTAGGTGGTGGTAAATTCGTTTGATATTGCGTATATTACTCGTGTGAAATATGGACAAACCCAAAAGTTGGGTTAAAAATGCAAATTAAAAAATGTACAGCTGAAAGTGACAGTTGAAGTGGGTTCAAAAATTGAAATGACATTTTTAACCCAACATTTGGGTTTTTCCATATTCTACCCAAATTTGGGTTAAAACAACCCAGCATTGTTTAGTAATGAAGTAATGCAATATTTAATTTAATTATTTTATTTGATTGGAACAATGCATTTTAATAAACCCACATGGTATACACACTCAAAAATGTTGGGTTGTTTCAACCCAAATTAGGGTCAAATATGGACAAACCCAAATGTTGGGTTAAAAATGCAATTAAAAGATGTACAGCTGAAAGTGAAAGTTGAAGTTGGGTTCAAATTTGAAATGACATTTTTAACCCAACATTTGGGTTTGTCCATATTCTACCCAAATTTGGGTTAAAACAACCCAGCATTGTTTAGAGTGTAGTAATGAAGTAACGCAATACTTAATTTAATTATGTTATTTGATTGGGACAATGCATTTTAATAAACCCACATGGTATACACACTCAAAAATGCTGGGTTGTTTCAACCCAAATTTGGTCAAATATGGACAAACCCAAATGTTGGGTTAAAAATGTAATTAAGTTGAAAGTGGAA
>JAQIUQ010000641.1:162500-237500 GCA_030378365.1 Hybognathus amarus
GATATTAAAAATAAAAATTCAACAATAATAATAAATTACTTTGTAATTAAAAACTTTAAAAATTCAAAATATAGCCTAGCCTATATATTTTATTTAAAATAAAAAGAGAGAGAGGAGACCTGCACAAAACTGTGTTGGCTCAAGTTCCAACTAACGCATAAACAAGCCAAAAGGTTCCTTCAAGCTAAATAAGTTGCATTGTTTGAATTGCCTACTAATTTAAATTAGGCTATGTCTTATTTTAACAATCTGCCTATACTAATATATAGGTAATGTATACTGTAAAAATGGTAGGCAATGTGCAATCTAATATAGGTCTGTTAAATCGATTATTCGCATCTAGCATAAAAGTTTGTTTTTATATTATTATATGTAGCCTATATGTTTATATATATATATATATATATATATATAGGCTAGGCCTACATATAGTTTATAGTATGAGTGTGTGTGTGTATATATATAATTATAATTTATAATAAATATATATATATATATATATATATATATATATATATATATATATATATATATATATATATATATATATATATATTATATATATACATTTCAATTTCAACTTTTTTACAAGTTATTAAAGTTACAAAAATATTTTTAATGTATATTATGTTGAAATTACTTAAAAATCCAAGTTGATTGTACTTTATTATAATTTAAGGCAGCAACTTCGTTTTACAGTATAGGCTACAAATAATAACACACACATATACACACACATTATGTAAACTCAAACTCTTATGTTATGCGCATATGTTATCGATTTGACAGCACTATACATTTTTTCCTTAATATACATTATATAGATATTTATGTATAACAAGTTTTTACCTTTCTAGCGCGAGAGAAAGGAAAAATGTTTTTTTAAATGATGTGAAGAACAGATTAATCTGCTCCTCTATCTTTTTGTCTGCTCGCCTCTTGTAATACGTTTAGGCTATAGCATATAAATTATTTTATTTAAATAGGCTATATCATGGCTATATTCTATATTAATAATATAAACTATGAAGTCACGTTGGAAATGATGCTTCCTAATTGAATTAATATACTCGCTTCAATAAATGGGACACGGATAATTACATTAAATTAGCATCATTTGAAACATCTGTTGCTATTTCATTTGTTTCTAATTAATGTTTCCTGATGTCCTATAACTGCAGAACATCTTCATGGGAATTTCCCGCGAGAAATTGATTTTTAGGCCCTTACTAGACCACATGAATTCTACTACTAATAAAAATTTACCCAATTATTATAGCCTAATTATTATTATGTTTTGAGAATCATGAAGATTTTTTTTTTTCGGAAATGATTTACTTTTTATTTTACCTTGCTAAAACTCTTTACATTCACTAATTTTTTTCTTATTGATTATTATTATTATTATTTTTTAAATGTAGACTTAAAGTGTTAATGTTTTACACGCAAAAAGAAATTACAAATAAACATGTCTGGAAAAACATGTCAGCTGTAAACTCGTTTCGTTTACAGCTGACACTGACGACTTTTAATTGCGTTATTGTTGCATCATAATTTTCTTTAAATATTCCTGCATCTCAGTTATTATGACATCACAGAATTTACTGAATGTATCGAAATCTAATCGGCTATTGCTATGACGTGATTAATTATTGGATAGCATATATATAACATTTCGTACAGGCAGATTGTGCGTAAAGTGTTATCCCAATTCCTTGACCAGTCCTCGACAACCATTGCTGCTAAAATAAATAAATAAATATACAAACATAATAATTCTAGCTAATATTTAGTAAATAAATGACTAAAACATCGGAAACTCTCTTCGTTTACACATTAAGAAAAATAATAGGCTACTTATCAACATGATCTTATTTCTTTTCGTACCGCCAAATACACAGTCTGAGTAACGAGGCTGACTATTGCCAAATCACAGTCTGGGAGGGGAGAGGGGGGACAAGATGGAGGAATTAATATGTAGTGTTAATTAACAGGAAGTCAGAGACAGTCTCAGCATCACTGAGAAAGTTTGATCAGAGGAAGTATATTCCCACAGTATTGTGTGCAGTGTTTATAACGAATGCGAATGTGTTGTCGTCTTTTACTGCAAACACCTGAGATCTGAGGACACGATTGTAATGTCAAATTAGGTTTGTTGTGAAGTCAGATTCGACTTGTCACGTGTCTTTTTCCCCCATTACGTTTCGCTTAAAAATGCAATGATGTTATTTTATTTTAGGCGTTTCTAGACCTATTACTCTCTGAAAAATGCTGGGTTGTTTCAACCCAAATTGGGTCAAATATGGACAAACCCAAATGTTGGGTTAAAAATGCAATTAAAAAAAAATTACAGTTGAAAGTGAAAGTTGAAGTTGCAAAATGTAAAATTACATTTTTAACCCAACATTTGGGTTTGTCCATATTCCCAAATTTGGGTTTCAAACAACCCAGCATTGTTTAGAGTGTAGATGCATGTTGTTTCCCCCCCCATCTCAGCTATTTATTTAGGAGATCTATTTTGTGTAGCCTACTTTGTATAACAATATGCACCTGTGCGCGCTCGCGTTGGACCCCCAGCAGGTGTTGTAGGTCAGTTGGCCGGTATCTTCTCTCCTCCCGATGGCTCGATGGCCATCTCTCCATATCAAAGTCGTGCAGACAATCAACAACTTCCTACATAAACACATGCGAATATATGGGATGCAGACCAAATGTAAGGGCAAGAGAGGAGAGGGCCACCCCGCAGTTTACATGTTACCCAACAAGCAACGCGACGGTCCCTCTCGGTTCAGGATGCGACGCGATTCCTCCTCGTGTCAGGCGAAATGTGTTGAAGCGAAAGGCTTCTTCCGTAGGTCTCTGAGCAGTCCTGTCTGCTGTGTGTGTTTGTTTCGAGAACCCCGATTCTGGAGCACGGATTTGGCAGTCACAGCAAGTGATGACAGAGGCATTGGTGAGATCGCACCCGGAGCCCCAGAGGACGCTACCGTTTCCGAGGAGAGGAAGGCCTCTTAGACCGGCACAGGCTTTGCTTCAAGATGCTTAAAGTCAGGATGCTGGTTCTTCAAAATAAATGTTCCAAAAAGCGAGGTTTCGCAGCGATGCTATCATAGAAGAATTCCATTTTTCTTTTCACAACGTTCCATTCAGTGAACCGTTCGTAAAATAAACAATTTTGGTAACACTTTACTTGAAGGCGACATTTTTTAGGCAGAAATTACAAATATAACAAACACTAAACCAAGCCCTAACCCTAACTGTAACTTTATATTGATGTAGTTAATAAATATTACTGTACGTCACCTTAAAATAAAGGGTTACACTTTATTTTTAAAGTTTCTTTGTCACACTGTAATTATACTGCATGTTGAGTAATATTTATGATATAAGAGTTTGGTTTGGTTTAGTTGCATCATGCATAATTAGTTATAGGCCTACTAACTCTAACACGTAACAGTCACATTGTAAAATAAAGTGTAACATTTTTTTCTTTGTAGGCTATGTAAAAAAATATTAAGCTTCCGTGCATGGATTTTCCCTGCTCGGCTAACAAAAATCTGAACTTTAAGTTCTTGAAATATTATTTATGAAGATTCAAAACACCAGTTTTTTATGTTTTAAATGTTCATGTTTTTGTAATGCGAACGTTAATGGAAAATTCCATTTTAGAATTATTCAAACACACCTGTTAATTCCAAACGCGCATGTTAATTTGAAATGTTCTGAAGTCGAAAATAGCAACATATACACGCTTTCCAGGAACAATATAATAACATTATTTCTGCTAAATTATACGTTATTAAAATTCAGATAATGTCGAATAACGAATTTCACTTGTAGAACGTTGTCATATCATGGATCCAGGCTATGCCTATAAATAATCTTTATGTTTAGGGTTCTATTTTCAGTATGCATATTTGTGCGTCCTAATCAAGGCCTTTGCCATCTATCCATCCATCCATCTCATTTTATTCATATTCATAACCGTTGCAAGCTACAGTTGACCTTTCAAAAGCAATAATGAAATAATGATGCACGTTGTTATATGTTGCATATACCTATATGTTTTTTTCCCTTTGCTTTAGATAGGTTAAAAAAAGGAGGAAGGGAGAGATGCAATGCGCCGGCAAGGGTTAAGGCAGCATGAGAGAATCCATTCTCGGCTTAATGACCTCTCCTAGCTGGGCGAGGACGGCAGGGAACACGCTCTTGACTTGTACCGAATTTGCCAATTAACACCTCGGATAACAGGCAGCCTCGGAACATCAGGCGCGTTGGGAGGAGAAGCTCACATGCACTTTGTTTTTCATTCTTGGCCTGCTTCCTATGGCTGGCATGCGTGCGTTTCAGCATCTTAAGGGCTTCGGGACGACGCTTCACTCATTCACATCGCGTTGTTCAGCACAAAGATCGCTCGAAGCAACGATTAGCGTTTAGCGATTCAGGAAACGTGTTCGTTTTGTCCCTACAGCTGGAGAGAATTGGCTCGGAATGCATAGTGCATATCTTCAGATATTCTTCTTTCCTCCCTCCCTTCCTATTTCTCCGTTACTGATAGCGTTTGCTATTTTCACACTAGCCCATATGGCCGCTTGCAGCCTCAATTAGATCCACAACTCTGGTTTCCAAGACTCTCTCTCTCCTCTCTCATGCCTGGCTCACTTTCCGTCTTCCTCTCCATTGTTGCTCCTATTGAACAAATGAAGACTAACAGACTGATATCGTCTTGATCACAAAGTTAATTATTCAAAAATCTCGATCTTGACTCTGGTCTCCTTGGTTGAAGCACCCACTCCTCTCCAGCCTATTATTTTCTCACATGTTTATCAAGACGCCTAAACAACACCTTGGGCGGGTGTGAATTTTCAAGCCCCCAGTGAAATTCTCCACCGGGCTCCGTCACTGTTTTTCCTCCGAGTCCATTTACAGGTAGGAGAGAGAGAAACACCGCTGCCAGGTCCTAATGACTGGAAGCCCGCATGAAACACCTTTCGGCCCGTGTGTCGCGCGCGCGGACGTCCTCGCGTCAAGCTGCGGAAATTGAATACGTTTACGCGCGTTGTTTTCACCGTTCCACACGTCGCTTCGCGATTCATTAGCAGCTATTCTAACGGAATGCGATCATCAAAGGGAAGATACGTAATTGATAGAGGTTCACACCGCAGACAAAGGTGGTGCAATCTGTCTAACAATGTTCGCAAATGTGTGTCTCGTGCATCTCAGAAGGATAACACTTCCTTTAAGCGGCCGCGGACCTTCCCGCGCGGTTCCGCTCACCTCCGAGGTTGCGAGATCGTTAACTCGCCTCGTCTTCAAGACGAGCAGGGAGAATGTGATCCGTGCTATGGAGGTCCACACACCCGCATTCATTTATTTATGCAGTGTGAAGAAACCATCTGGCCGTGCAGAAATTGAAAGTGGATGTAATCTGGCAGGCGCAGAGTGTATGACTGACACCTCATGCGGTATTAGTGGGAGGACAAAATCATTAATGCTCCTTCTGAACCGGCACAAGACATTAAATGACTGACTAGAAAAACCTTATATTGCTTGAAAGTCTCCCAGACAATGATGATTCACTTACATTCACAAAATAGTAGACCTGGTCAAATTTACTCTCAGTGAGTCTGAAGGTTTTTTTTTTTTTTGTGGACATTGAATTTTCTAGCGTTTTATTTTAAGCTCCACAGCTGTTGTTTTTTGGCCCAGTTTTCCCTTTTCACTGGGTTTATATGGAGTTTAAAGCTGCATCATTCATAAAACCTGGCCAAACTGTTCCGATCAGATTAAAAGATCACGAATCTTGCTTTAAATAAACTTCAGCTGCTCACTTTTATTGTAAGTTCTTCAGGAATAATATCTTCCGATTGATGATCACATGCGCTAATCTGGTGTCAGTGACATGCACAATGTTCAGAATGGCTCATTTTTGCAGTTTTTGTTTGCATTTCTTTTTCATTGGGGAGGAACAACAGTTTGTTTCATTTATCTGAAAAGATAAAGGAGATTTTTGTTCCTCATGATATGAACGCTTTACTTTGCATTCTTCTATTATCTTTATATAAAGGGATTGCATTGGTGAACTTTAGTGCTAAACATCCTAAATGTGGCAAGTGACACTTTTACCTCAGAAGTGTTTAAAAACAAAAAACAACTGAAAAGCAAATAATTAGCTTGGTTATGTTGGTGTCACTCGATAAAGCAGTATGGAAAGATACAATAGTGCTTTAATTAGTACAAAATAAAAATATGTATATATTATTGATTTATACATTTTCATTTTATTAAGCAAATTAAACGCCATATGTCTACAAGAACATCTAGTGTTTACGTAAAGTAACACTTTATAGTAGAAACATTGTTGATTTGTGCTAATGCAAATTTTACATGGCACGCTAATGCAAATAAAATATTTTCATGGCGAAGTAAAATAGTTTGAGCAACAGATGCACTGATTATATAGACAAATTCATTTGACTTTTTCTTTTTCTAAGGTCTTTTAATTTAGTGCAAAACAAAATGTGTTGCCTACTCTGCTACACACTCCTCTATCTGGGGATGAGCTAGTGCAATTCTCCGCTGGCTTTTCTGCGACAACAACCTGCAAAGTGCTCCCAAAACCCTAATCTGCACGTCAGGGACCCCACACCTCCTGAGCAGCGACGGCTTCTGTTGTTGTCCTGCGAGTCCTGCTTTTCTTCTATTGTCGTTTGCGTCCTGTAGGTCATGTCAAATTCATTGGATGTGTTCACAATAGAGTGAATGGAAATGAGAGTTGTGTTCATTTCACTAGTTGTGGTGATGAAACAACTCCAAACATAAATGCCAAGTTTGGATTTAAAGCTGAGAAGCACTAATGAGAAATCCATTATTTCTCTTTCGAAGTTCTTTTTAAAGGACCTTTGATTTCTGTAAATGTAAATTAGCACTTTTCCTCTTCCTCTTAAGTACAGATCTGGCAGTGCCAAGCTTGTGGGTTCAATTTGCAGGCAACAAAAATACTGCGAAAATATACATTAAAGGGATAGTTCACCCAAAAAATGTTCGTTCATTTTCGAAACACAAATGAAACTCTTTTTAATGAAGTCTGAGAGATTTCTGTCACTCCACTGACAGCTACGCAACTACCACTTTGATGCATCAAAAAGTTCAGATCGTAAAACGAATCTATATGAATTAAGAGGTTTAGTCCAAAATTTCTGTAGAGATTTGATTGCTTTATATGATGAACAGATTTCATTTAGCCTTTTATTCACCAAGACAGTCTTATGAAAATGCGTATCTATTGCTAATCTAAAACCATTTTTGGCGTATAAATGCCACGAGAAAGGACATTCGTGGTATAGATGTCCTTTCTCGTGGCATTTATACGCCAAAAATGTTTTTTTGCGTTTATATGCTACACACTAAAAAATCCTGTGGTAGGTTTAGGGGGAGGGGGTGGACAGTTTGTGCGTATTACACGGCAAAAAGTGCGTATCATATGCACACGAAAACTCTTTTTGGCGTATAAATGGCACGAGAAATGATTCATGCTATAAATACGAACTTTCATGAGATTGGGCTCAAAAGCTCAAACGTGCTTCGTAACATGAGAACGAACCTCATTGGTTCTCGCTAAAGCTCAAACTCGTAACACGAACGAACCTCATTGGTTCTCGCTAAAGCTCAAGGTGCTTCGTAACACGAGAACGAACCTCATTGGTTCTCGCTAAAGCTCAAACGTGCTTCGTAACACGAGAACGAACCTCATTGGTCTGTCGCTAAAGCTCAAACGTGCTTCGTAACACCGAAAACGAACCTCATTAGTTCTCTCTGAAGCTCAAATGTGCTGTGTAACACAAGAATGGACTTCATTGGTTCTCGCTAAAGCTCAAACGTGCGACACGAGAACGAACCTCATTGGTTCTCTCTGAAGCTCAAATGTGCTGCGTAACACAAGAATGAACCTCATTGGTTCTTGCAGAAGCTCAAACGTGCTTCTTAACACAAGAACGTACCTCATTGGTTCTCGCTAAAGCTCAAGACGTGCTTCTGTAACACAAGAATGAACCTCATTGGTTCTCGCTAAAGCTCAAACGTGCTTCTTAACACAAGAATGAACCTCATTGGTTCTCGCTAAAGCTCAAACGTGCTTCTTAAACACAAGAATGAACCTCATTGGTTCTCGCTAGAAGCTCAAACGTGCTTCTTAACACAAGAATGAACCTCATTGGTTCTCGCTAAAGCTCGAACGTGCTTCTTAACACAAGAATGAACCTCATTGGTTCTCGCTAAAGCTCAAACGTGCTTCTTAACACAAGAATGAACCTCACTGGTTCTCGCTGAAAGCTCAAACGTGCTTCGTGAACACGAGAACGAACCTCATTGGTTCTTGTGCTGCATAAAAAATACTGCTAATTAAGTTACTAATATCAGAAGTTTAGACTAATATGGCTAAAAATATGGCTTTAAAATGCATGCAGATAATAAACTTTCATGATAATGAAACTGCAGTGTCGCATAAACGGAGCAGTGATAGAGATTTTAATCAACCAAACAGATGTTTTAGTTTTTGGCAGAGTATCAGAGGTTGGAGCCGTAAAGGCTCCGCCCTCTCCTGGATAAGAGGTGGAGCAGCAACTCATTTGCATTTAAAGATACATGCATGAAAACAGCATGTTTTTCCTTCCATTAAAAAAATGGCATTTACAACATGGTATAATAAATGATCTGTGAGGTATTCTAAGCTGAAACTTCAAAGACACATTCTGGGGATACCTGAGACTTATCTTATATTACAACTTGTAAAAAGGTGCATAATAGGTCCCCTTTTAAAAGTCAATTGATATCGGCAGTAAGTTTGTGCAGCCATTTACACTTTCTCTGACAAGCGGGTGCAATGGAGACCCGTTTTTTTGTTAATGTGATGTTTAGCATAAATGCTGCATTTATGCTTTGTTATAATTGCATAAAAACACGTTCTACTCGTAGCTCTTTAAGTCCTCGGACTGGGAATTAGACAATTCTATGGCAACATTATCAACACCTAAATTAATCTGCAGCTGTCAGTCAGTCATCATGTGGTACAAGAAAAATTCCCAGATAGCATGTTGTAATCACAAGCTCTGAGGACGGTACAAATCTTGAAATTACGACATGCTTAAGGTAACGCAGAAATTGCTTTTTGAATTTGAAAGCGAGGAATTAAAATGTCTAATATCCGGTTCAAAAAACGGTGTTGTAGCCAGCTTAATTTGAAAATAAACTGAAAGGGAGCAAATCATTTAATTCTGAATTTTGCATGATTTTTTATGCATCGTGCTACATCGTGTGCATAATGTGTCAGGCTGCAATGCAATGCAAGTGTGCTCAGTTTTCTCTTTCAGTTCTTCTGCAACTACTGTCGTGGGAGAGCAACAGTTTGAAGAGTATCTGAGCAGGTGTGTTAAAGTCACATTTACTAAAACAACTTATAATGATAACACATTTGATTTAATGGCATTTAGAGGAAGCATCTGATGCCTGATTTACAACAGGACAGTGTGCTTGTTTTTCTTGGCGAACATTCACGTATGCATTAATGCACTTGAATGAAGTCACTTTGGATAAAAGCATTTGCCAAATGCATTAATGTTAAATACAGATATATAGTATATAACTATTGCACACTTTAACTTAATAATGTAACATGCATACTAGTGGCATTCATGTGCAACTGACATAAAATATATACAAGCAAAAATAAACGCAATAGAGTTGATTTTAAAATGTTTGTGCCTGCTTTATATTTTTAGGTTCGCATGATTGCAGATATCTGAACGGCACATAGACGCTGGACAGCTATCAAACCACGGCTTATGTTAGTGCCATCCAGAAATCTCAGCTTCTCAGCCATTATGGCAGAGAGAGAGAGAGAGAGAGAGAGAGAGAGAGAGAGAGAGAGAGAGAGAGAGAGAGAGATGTGTGCTGGCAGCCTCTTCCATCTGCATTACTAAATCATACACTGTCTCTCTGCAGGGACAAATAAAAACCTCAGTGCTGAATATTTCAGCAATGGCTTGGATTTCATCATGGTAGGCCTGACAATATTGATAGAGGAGCCAAAAAGATGCTAAACCTAAAGCCAATGACATGAGACTTGTTTAGTAGCATCAGTTTTAGTAATGCAAGAGAAGTTTTTAATCATTCATTTACTTTTACTCTTACGGATATTTCTCAAAACAATTCAGCCAAAATAGCTCGATTCAAACTTGATTTTGTAGATTATGTCAGTGATACTTTGTAAACTTGATCAGTTCTGATCACACTTGTTCCCCATTCAAAATGAAAATGCTTGTGATTGGACTCAATTTTACGGTAAAAAAACGGCAGCTGTGGTTGGCAGAACTTTACCGTTAAAAATAACGGTAGGAACGTTAATGGTTTTACAGACTTATATTAAAACTTACAGTAATAAACCATATTTAATTTTCTGATAAAATGTGGATTTACCAACTTATTGACGTATTGATGTCTACTTTGGACCATTGTAATACACTGGTAACCAATAATCATCACAGCAGTGATGAGAGTTACACGAGCAACAGCTCATTACAAGTAAATACTTGTATAAAGCAATACGTATTTAGAGAAACTGCACAATGTAATTCACACAAACATTAAGCACCATCATGGTAACACACATAAAATTTAAAAAATGCAATAAACATTAATTTAACAACATTAAATGTAACATAAAACCCTAATGTACATAACTGATTAAAAAGAAAACAATAAATCTATGAGGAACCATAGTTATTTCAACAAAAATACATAAAATGTGAAGTGCACACAGGGAATTGTGGGAATGGATACGGTTTTTCACTGTAAATTATACAACGATTTGTTCTTTTTCACTTTCAAAAACTGTACATTTAACGGTATTTTACTGTAAAATTATATCACAGTTATTTACCGTGTATAGTACGGAAACTTTCTGTTTACCAATTACCAGTTTTGCACTGTAGCATTTTTACAGTATTTTACCGTTAAAATCACAGATATTTTTTACAGTGTACTCTACTTTAAAATGTGGTTAAATTACAATATGGTTAAACATATTGTTAAACAAAGTAAAGATCTATCAAAATTAGGATGAAATTGTTATGTCATTAATATGAAATTTTTTCAAATCAATAAAAATGTCACGATAAAGTATATGTATAATGAGTATAATAAAAAATAAACTTGGCTGTACAAGTCATTTGAACTGAAATTGTATTACATTGATTAAAAATATTGAGTATAACTTTTTAAATAAAAAAGTTACAATTGCTTAAGTTGAATATAAGTTTCTGACTTCCTGATCATATCATTTTTCACTGATACTTTTTCAAAATATTGCAGAAACATCATCACATGCATTTTAAAAATAAAGTATTATAACATAAAATGTGCATAAGAAAAAGAGAGAGGAATGAAGATTATATGGTGTATTTTTTATTTCTTCACTGTAAAAAAAATTGTTATCACAACATTTTTTCTTTTCAAATCAACTTAAATAATTTATTTAGTTTAGATAACTTTATATTTTGAGTTTTTGATGATTAAATCAATCTCCTTCATTGTATTAACTCCCTTTTTCCATTTGAATCCACTTACAATTTTAAGGCACTCAGGTTACTTATTTTTTTAAGTTAAACCAACAATATTTTTTTGCAGTGTATGTAACTAATTTGCCATTCATACAGATATTCAGGCTGACTTTTGGAGAGAAATCAGATTAACATACGGTTAATAATTTGTAATTTAAGTTGTCTGTTTGAATCTCAGTATTGGAGCGTCTCGGAGAAGCATTCAGCGTCGCTGAACACGGTGTGTGTGTACGAGCTCTGGAGGTTATTGATCGATCCGCCTCTGAAGGCCCTGTCATGTCACCTCTGCGTTCTGGTGATAACTCGTTGTGAGATTCGGCTCCTGTAAGATGAATGTTGTCTCTATGACACATGTATGTCGGCTAAAAATGTAACCTGATTTACTTCTTTTCTTTCTTACATAACCATGAACTACATTGTACAAAAAGTTGTGGCATTGCATGGTGAGGTCACGGGTTTGAACTAGCATGAATAGCTTGAATGCAATGCAAGTCGATTTACGATATAAGAGTATCTTGCAAATGCATCAATGGAAATGCACGCATACATGCATGTGCTTTCATGTGCTCGCCTCACATGGTTTTTGGGCTTGTTTGTGCTTGTGCACCATCGATTATCTGCGTTTTAGTATGTCTAGCGTGTTAGCACGTCTGTATGCGTGTGCGTATTCGAGCTTACGAACAGGAAGCGAACTCTAATCTGTTCAAGCACCTCAACAGTTCAACTGTGCCCTTCAACAGTTGTCATTTGCTTCTTCAAATACCTCTGTCATCGAAGAGAGATTAAAAAAACGCCTCAAATGAATGCGAACAAAGGCACAGCAGAGGAGCAACGCAGTGCAAATTGCCTGATGATGAGGTGGCTAATCCCACTGCTAGTTTAATTGATACTTAAAGGCCTGCTATCCACTCTGAAGTGCTGAGAGGCTACAAACCGCCTCGGCCAAGGTGTGGTAACAGGGTGAGGAACTGCAAGCGCCTTCTCAGTCTGCTAATGCTCTCTTGCCTTCCTCTGCAGTCTCAACTCGCTCTTGCACGTTTGCACTCGTGCATTTTAGGTGCCACTTTAATCACTGTCTATTGTTTTGGGCTTTCTTTTCGCACCCCTGTGATACCTCAGACCTTGCCTGCCCGCTTTATACCAGTTGTCTCAGACGGTGTCTACTCATTCGCAGGGTGGCATGAGTCCAGAGTGTTGTTGTGTGTTGACAGGCAGAGCTGGCCACTGTTATCTATGGAAATATGCATGCACAAATGAGCACAACGCTTTCGGACAGTGACAAAATCCTTCCGGAAGCAATGCAGTTTGATCAAGGTAAGTTGATCATGCTTAAAGATATTTCATCTGCAATTTTAATGTCACTTGCAGCACCAAACTGAATGACTGTTCAAATTTTTAAGCAATTTTGCAATATTTGGCCAATGATTGCTCAAATAAACCCACTGTAATTCCGCTTGGTGCCACTAGTGGCACAATAATTGCATTTGCATGCTTGCTAAAATAATTGAATAATGTGGACAAAATGCATCATAGGAGCAATTAAATACTTATGCAAAATTATCATCACGACCCCTCATATGGCGTTTGATCTCCAGAGTGAAAGTTGCATCCAATTTGACTTGTTTGAATTGGACAATTTGTTTGTATTTGATGCAATGTAATTGTTGCAATGCATTCTTCAGCATTTGATCTAGTTAGCATGCCAAGCTCATGGGTTCAATAAATGCATGAAATTATCCAGTATTAACCCTGAATGCAATGCATTCTTGCAAATGCATACATGTAAATGTGCGTAAACATGCATGTGTGCATTTGCTCCATATGTGCATGTAAGTATAGCCAAACAGCCTACTGTATCAACGTTTGGCTAGATTGCTCAAATAAACCTAAACAGACTGCAATTCCGCTTGGTGCCACTAGTGTCACAATAATTGCGTTTGCATGCTTGCTAAAATAATTGAATAATGTGGACAAAATGCATCATAGGAGCAATTAAATACCTATGCAAAATTATCATCACGACCCCTCATATGGCGTTTGATCTCCAGAGTGGAAGCTGCATCCAATTTGACTTGTTTGTATTGGACAATTTGACAATTTGTTTGTATTTGATGCAATGTAATTGTTGCAATGCATTCTTCAGTATTTGATCTGGTTAGCGTGCCAAGCTCATGGGTTCTAATAAATGCATGGAATTAAGTATTAACCCTGAATGCAGGGTTATGCATTCTTTGCAAGAATGCTCAATGCATTCTTGCAAATGCATACATATAAATGCGTGTAAACATGCATGTGTGCATTTGCTCCATATGTGCATGTAGTATAGCCAAACATAGCCTATATCAACGTTTGGCTAGATTGCTCAAATAAACCTAAACAGACTGCAATTCCGCTTGGTGCCACTAGTTGAGAGCAATAATTGCATGCTTGCTGAACTTACTGAAGCTGTTTGTCTTTGTGCATAATGTGGACAAAATGCATCACCAAAGCAATTATATACTTTTGGCTGCAAAATAATCATCACGCCATCCTCGTATGGCGTTCGGTGGCCTGCATTCGGAAGGGGCATCCAATTTGACAAGTGTTTGTTTGAAGGTAAGTCTCTGAAACAAGCACTCGATTCTTCCTTCCCCTTCCCCCACTCTCTCAACTTCAAGAAGACTTTCTCCCACTAGAATTCTGGAATGATCATTAACCTTTCCTTCTGCCCCCTCCCTCCTCCTTGCCAGCCTGTATCTCCTGTTCTGTTTGGTTCCTGGCCCCATATGCCACTTTCCTATTTCCTGGCTGTCAGACAGCAGGGAGTAGCTCTATTATCACCTCCACTGAGCTGTCTTTGAATGTGAGAGGCAATTCCATTCCACTTTGCCACTGGGGAGGAGGAGGCAGGCGTACTACCCAGCTCACAGAAATTGGCTAAGGGTTCATTTTTATAGACCGAGCGCAAGGACACAGCTTTTCTGCTGGTGTTATAGAGGATTTCGAATGTACTACACTAATGCCATGATTGCTATTGTGAAAATTGCTCAATATGGGTTTTGACAGGTGCACAGATTCGAGACTGTTTGTTTGTTTCAGAGAGGTGTCGTTGCATTTGAATATTGCACATCCAGACGTTTACTCATATACTGTATATATGATTGATGCATCGGAGCGTTTTTGAATTTTTTTTAACTTTGGTTTGTTTGAATCAAAACGTGCTTTATGTAGGTATTTGAACTTTATTTTGTGCAATGATTTCGAATGTACGACAATCCCATGATTGCTATTGTGAAAAGTGCTCAAGATTAGTTTTGAGGTGCATTGATCATGACTATTTGTTTGCTTCTGAGAGGTGTCGTTGCATATAAATATTGCACATCTGAGCCATGATTTATCTATATGATTAATGCATGCACCATTTTTGTATTTTCACTTTGGTTTGTTTTATTATTCCAAAGCATATGCATGCTTTAAGCAAGTATTTGAAGTTGATATCGCACTCTTTATTTTGTGCATTGTTGCATTTCTGAAATACGTCAGACCAATTAAAGTACACGTTGCATTCTTGCCATTGCCAATAGCCCAAGTTGTTTCTTGTACTGTCAGAGTAACAGTTTGAATTATAATCTAGTTTGTTAATCTGTCAATATGTTTAAATAATAACACAGTCATTTAAGGATTATGCATCATGCATTTGAGCACTGAATCTTGGTGCACACCACTGTAATGCAATAATGCACATTAAGCTTGTAAAACAAAGAGTGGCATGCTTGTAATGCTTTGGCTAAACATTTGTGTACATATGTTTCTAGCCCAAGTGTCTTAGATTCTTTCATCCTGGTGCTTTGCAATGGGGTTTTTAGAGTGTTTTTTTGTGATGCGACAATGCTATTGAATGCATAATGTATACTGAACTGCAATTGTGCGAATGCATAATCTTTGCCAGCCATTTATTCTTAAAGGGATAGTTCACTTTGAAATTTATGTTTGGTATGTTGTAGCTTTTTGTAGCTTATTTTGATATTTTTAGGTCAAACCGTTCTTGTCTGTCAGTCATATGATGCAGGTCTATGCATATAATGCAGGTCTATGGTCACCACCTCAAAGAGCATGCACAGAGAAGTCCAAATTAAACATGATTTAATGACTCGTAAGTACACATTGATGGCCTAAGACATGAAACGAGCAGTTTGTGTGAGAAAACGAACAGCATTTATGTTGTTTTTACCTCTTGTAACTACAGCCACGTCCAAGTGATCTGAGGGTGCAGGCGCTTTGTGGCTGTGGTTACAAGAGGTAAAACGATATAAATACTGTTTGTTTTCTCACACAAACCGCTCGTTTCAGTGTCTTAGGCCATCAATGTGTACTTACATTTACGAGTCATTAAATCATGTTTAATTTGGACTTCTCTGTGCATGCTCTTTGAGGTGGTGACCATAGACCTCCATTATATGACTGACAGACAAGAACGGTTTGACCTAAAAATATCAAAATTTAAACTACTGTGGAAACAAAGACACCTACATCTTGGATGCCCTTGAGGTAAGATAAAACATACCAAAAAATGTATTTCAAAGTGAACTATCCCTTTAAGTTTTGTTAACATGTTTAGCCACATGTTTTTTTATATATTATGTGCAGGTTTGACAACCGAAAATCAAAACCTGGACTGCTCAGAACAGCTAAAACTATATATATATAGGGATCTGTTTCTTACTGGGAAAAATCAGCACAACACAGAGGCTAGAAAAGTTTTTCTATCGTTTAGGGTCTGGGCAGATATGTTGAAATCCTCTAAGGAGGCTGATGAAAAATGCACCCGCTTCGAGCCATCGCTAGTCCTAAGCTAAAATTGATGTTTTATAAATAATTTCGAACCCGCAAACATCAAAGGCCACAATCACAGCGTCTCAGTGATATTCATTTGGCATAAGTCAGTTTCATTTTTCCGAGCTTTTCATCAGAAATGGCTTAAAAAGTATCCTTGCTCTGAATCTTTCATGACTTGGGGCTTGCAGAGGACAGTGGCTGACGTCTGACAGCGCTCGGCAGCATCAACAACAAAATACTCACAAACCCCCGTTGCACTTCCTGGGTCATACGGCCTAATAAATATTTCAAGGGACTAGCGACACACTGAGCGGCTGATAACAGGTCAGTTGCAGGTGATAAAAGTCGGTTTTAGTTGGGACATTAGGCCTTTTCTTCAGTGTGTGATATTATAGCTTCACCTTCGTTTAGCCCTGTATTACACATCAGTGGTTTAGCTTGGCATCGCCTGAACAGTGATGTCACCTTTGAGTTTCATACAACAGTGTCATCATGCTAAACTGGCGAATCAAATGAACATTTAGAACTGTTCTGAGACAGTAGTGTGTTGTTGCAACATGACTCCAATAGCAATTTATTTCAGTAGATTGGCATTAACATGATGCTAAGCTAAAGACGTAATACTCGAATAAACAGTACAGCCTGTGAATATAAATATTTGCATTATTTATAATAATTGATTTATCCATGCACATTATTATTATTTTTTTAAATGATGTGTTCTCATAATCTTTAATCAAAATAACTTCTCCTCCCTCTTTCAGCAAAGTCTTCTTTTCTCTGATGATGAGGGTGGGTCAACCTGTCACTCACATGAGATCCCACCAATAGCAAACCACAACCATCCAATTCCCCACAGATAAAATTAAGCCCCGCCCCCTACATTTGTTCTTGTTTGAGAAGCCATTTTACTCTGATATACTTCACAATTGGGAAAAAAAAATCACGACTTTAAAGGAAACTGTAAACTTTAAACTGTAAACTGTCTGTAAATTTAGAAAAATACTGTATAATCTCTCAGATACAGTTACATAACACAAAAGTTGAAAAATACACTATAAAAAAATGCTGGGTTGTTTGACCCAAATTTGGGTCAAATATGGACAAACCCAAAAGTTGGATTAAAAATGCAATTAAAAAAATTACAGTTGAAAGTGAAAGTTGGGTTAAAATTTGAAATTACATGTTTAACCCAATATTTGTCCATATTTTACCATATTTTCAAACAACCCAGCATTGTGAGTGTAGTATAGAGTATAGAGCTTTTAATAAAAATAAAAAAATGTAAAAAAATTATTCACTAGAAGAGAGAGTACAAACCTGATAGAAACCAATCCGCTGTTTGGTTTTAAAAATCTTTTAATCAGTATTTTTTTTGTTTGCCTGATATGATTGTCTTGTTTTTAACTAACAACATTTAAGGGAGGTTTATGTTTAAAACAAGAAAAGAAATATACAAAAGATAGGTTAAGAGAACAAGTTAAAATGTTTTGCAATTTTATACAAAGTAATTTTTTCTTGTTTTAGCGATGTTTAAACAAATAAAAGAGCAAAACAAGCAAAAACACAGATTTAACAAAAGATTTAACAGCATGTATTTCGTTGCGCACACTGTAAAAATAATCCTGTAAAAAAAGGTTCTACTGGCAGCTGTGGTAAAAATACCGATAAAAATACGATGTGTTACTGTTTTTGTGTTAGAGCATATAGCTGTTAAATTAAAGTTTTATACTGTAGCTGACAATACGGTATTTAGCTGTTCATTTCAAAAACAGTAACACACCGTATTTTTACGGTATGATGCAGGCAACCACAGCTGCCAGTAATTTAACGTGTTTTTTTGGGTTTTTTTTTTTTACAGGATTATTTCTTTACAGTATTAAAATAGAGTAAATGCATACCTTTACCTACGAAGATCATTGTGTTTTTCTTCTTTATAGTGGATCATCTCTGGAGCGATTGGCTAAAAGTAGAACAAGCCAACTTTACAGACATATTTTATTAGAATTCCTAATTAAAATGCTAATTAATTTTAAGTCCATCGGTCTGTTGTTGCAGATTATACGGACACCATAATTAGACCAGGTTCAAGTTCAGCAAAGCAATACTGGCGCAAAGTGAACCAAACAGACCCTTTCCTATACCTGAAAGGCCATCGTCCTCATTAGCCTTGCTTTTGTGGTGTCAGGTGTGGAAAATAAAGCTAATAAATTGCCTCTAATTTACTCTCTCCAATGCACCTTTGTGTAAAATAACTTTATTGATTTACTTTTATCTTTAATTAACACCTCTTAAAAACTTAAGCAACTTAACGCGTGGCAAAACTCATAAATAAAATAATAATCGTAGACCGACTGAAACGAGGGCACAGATAATTGGCGACACGGGCACCTGAAACGTCAGGCATCATTTCAAGAGGGTATATGCAGGTAAATCTGGATCCTTACTAGGCTGAGACCATCGGTGACACCTGAGCAGGGGAGACCTAAAAGGACATCAATAATGAGAGGTGTGGGAGTGCGTCTTCAGGGGACGACATGGGGCCCGGAGTCGTCTGCACAGAGGCTAATAAGGGTTTAAAAGCCACAACTGTCCACAACCCACGCCAGCGCACCAGCCGTCTTTCTCTTCCAAAGAGCCGCCTGATGCTTTGTGACAGGCCTCAGCTGCGACGGGGGGACCGGGGCGGTCAGTGGTTATGTCAGCATCAAACAATACAGCCCGCGCCTATTAGAGAGCCGAGGCGTTGATTAGAACGAGCCCTCTCTGAATACTCTCCAATTGGACAAAGAAAGACGTCATATTTCGGCTTGACTTCTTCGTATGAATTTCATCTGGCATCTGGCAAACAACTTATAAATAACTCAAGGGCCATCTTAAATGCATTCCCATGAAATTTTTAGTGACACTGTAATGTAAGCCACTACCTGTCATGAATCGCAAATAACCTCGGCCTCTCGCCGTGTTTACTCTGTTGTCCATCAGCTCGCCGCCTTCCTCTTATATTCACCAAAGAAAGCAATCTCTTCTGACTGGGGCGGCCTTGCCTACGTCCCCGAATCCAGGCTGGTAATAATTTCGTTGTCATTTGCTGTGCGGTGACCACATCATTGATGTGACAGTGCCGGGCATTAGGTAAAGTCCCCAGACTAGTGCTCACTTACAGAAGCTGCCTCGATCTGTCATTGACAGTGATTAGATTAGACCTGGCTGGCAAACACGTTCCTTGGCGACAGGACTTCTGGATGTGTGTGCGGTCCTTAACCAACCTCTGAAAACTTCAATGTGCACATTTTTAAACGTTTACTGTATATATTTGACACTTTAACAATTGACTACGGTCATGCATGCCATGGGAATTGAACCCATTACCCGTTTTCAGAATGCTTAATTTGTGGAATTAATTGTTAGGTAATAATATTTCATCCATGGCATTGATTTGATTTAGGTCACGTCGGATGCATGCTTTTCAATCTGCTGTTTGGCTTCTTCATCAGTTATTAGCATTGCACGACTAATGAAAGAATGACAGCGGTCTGACCTCTATATTGATGTCATTAATACAAGCTGTTTTCGCAGGTGTTCTTTAACGACAGGACTTCTGGATATGTGTGGTCCTTAACCAACCTCTGAAAACTTTATTTTAAGGTGTCATCTGAGTAATTATAAGCAACTACATGTACTTACTATTGGGTTAGGGTAGGATTAGGATTTGGTTGAGGGTTAGTTGCATGTAATTTACTGTTATGTAACAGGACACTGTTAAATAAAGCGTTACCTTTAACAAAACCGACTTGCATTTAAAGGGATAGTTCACTTTGAAATAAATGTTCGATGTTTTAGCTTACCTCAAGTGCATCCAAGATGTAGGTGTCTTTGTTTCCACAGTAGTTTCAATTTTTATATTTTTAGTTCAAACCGTTCTTGTCTGTCCGTCATATAATGCAGGTCTATGGTCACCACCTCAAAGTGCATGCACAGAGAAGTCCAAATTAAACATGTAAATGTAATTACACATTAATGGCCTGAGTACACGAACGAGCGGTTTGTGTGAGAAAACGAACAGTTTTTATATCGTTTTTACGTTCAAGTGAGCTTTGTGGCTGTGGTTACAAGAGGTAAAAACGATATAAATACTGTTCGTTTTCTCACACAAACCGCTCGTTTCGTGCATGTCTTAGGCCAGACTGATCTCATGAAATTGAGTATGTATGACACGCGAATTCGTATTTCCATTTTGGCGTGCTATCATCACGCATAATCGCTTTTCTGTGTGTTTATGAACACCGCTTACTTAACGTTACATTACTGTATAAATATATGACCTACCCCAACCCCGTCCCTAAACCTACCCGTCACTGGGGTTAATACCATTGATGAGTCTTCCCTGAAAAAAAATCGCTCCCAGATGTAGATCTACTTTTTGCTTTGTTTTGCTCGGACATTTAACGGCGTGTACATATAGGCGAAGTCACTTACACAAAAATATCAAATCTGTAAAGTATTTAATTTGGACTTCTCTGTGCATGCTCTTTGAGGTGGTGACCATAGACCTGCATTATATGACTGACAGACAAGAACGGTTTGCCCTGAAAAATATCAAAATTGAAACTACTTCGGGAACAAAGACACCTACATCTTGGATGCCCTTGAGGTAAGCTAAAACATACCAAAAATCTATTTCAAAGTGAACTATCCCTTTAAGTTTATCAGTTCATGCATCCCATGGGAATCAAACCCATGACCTTGGTGCTGCTCAGGAATGCCTTCATTTGTCGGATGAGACCTAACTATCTCGGTCACATCGGATGCATATGCATTGTGTTTCAATCTGCTGTATGGCTTCTTCATCTAGGGCAGTTGTTGGGATTGCACGACTTAAGAAGAATCAGCGCTCCAGATTGATGTCATTTATACAAGCTGTTTTCCAACACAGTCTCATGAAAGTTCGTATATAGCACGAATGTCATTTCTCGTGCCATTTATACGCCAAAACTGTACGCATTTTTCGTGCATATGATTCGCACTTTTCGTCGTATAATAAGTACGAACTCCCCACCCCCTTCCCCCTTAGGTTAGGTTTAGGGGGGAGGGGGGTGGGAGAGTTCGTGCGTATTATACGCCAAAAGTGCGTATCATATGCTACGCGATAATCGCGTGCCATATACACGCAAAAACTGTTTTTGGCGTATAAATGCCAAGACAAATGACATTCGTGCTATAGATACGAACTTTCATGAGATCGTTTTTTCAGTATAGCATATGCACGCAAAAACTATTTGTGGCGTATATAAATGCCACAAAAATGACAATCGTGGTATAGATACGCACTTTCATAATCTTTCATATGTGATTTTCAGGTAGGTCTAATAATATTTCGTCCTTGGGTTGCAATTGTCTTTCAATCTGATGTTTGGCTTGCACATCTAGGCGGCCGTTGGCTTTGCATTAGAGAACTTTAAAATGTGATTTTTCTGGTTAATAATCCCCGTCCTTGGCATTGTCTTGATTGGGTTTCAATCTTATGCTTGGCTTGTTCATCTAGGGCGGCTGTTGCACGACTAATGAAGAATCTGCGATACTGACCTCCAGGTTGATGTCATCTACACAATCTGTTTTCGCGTGCAGGTGAGGCTTTATTAGAGGTTCTTTCAATATCATCACCTTCATTTATATAGTGCATATAGTGCATATAGTGCTTTCAGTTTCAAACAGTAATGCAAACTTCTGCTGTAAAGTGTCATTATTCAGCTAAAGTGAAATTAGTTAGAGAGCGCAACACAAACACAGCAGCTGCTGGCGTGGGTCAGTGTGTTTGTACCCACCTGATGATGGAAAAGCTCTCCATCCAACACAATGACTCCCCGAGGGAGCGGCCGGCCCTTACCGTTCTAATCACGGCGGCCCCTCGGCGATTGCGGCCACTGACTGCGCTAATAAGTGCAAAGTACAGGGGGCTAATGCACAACAAAAGGAGAGCAGAAAAAACAAGTCAGGGGAGAAAAACAAACTCTTCGGGTTGGCGCACGCACGGTTAATTCAACAATAAGGCCTTGGAGCAAAGCCTATTAAAGAGAGGAGAAAGGGAGGAAAGGCAAATAATCCGGTAATGAGGATGAGAAGATGGCCGCTCGCCCTGCTGGTAGGCTTCAGGCAAGCCCGTGCATGCATGTTTCAGGAGAATAGATTACTGGACCCCATTGCCCTGTTATAATGACCCTTCTTGTTAGCCTCAGAGATGGAAGCCTCTTCATTAGGACTCACAACAACTCACCTCTGCCTGCATCCCTTACCAGAACACAGGAGCTGCTTACACCCTTAAACACACGTTTTCTTTGGCTCGCGAATCAGTTGGGACATCTCAACCGTGTGGCTAAATATCCATCGCAATATCTAAAATACACACTCTCTCTATAAATCATGTTTTATGCAGATATGCTGGAGAAAAAACGATCTATATAGGCCTATATATAGGCCACACACCCACACTTCATCATATTTAATACTTAATCGTTTAGACCCCAAACAGAGGTAGTGGGTTGCAATAGGGAAAAACATAATGCAAACAATAACCAAGCATAGAATTGTGGGTTGCACTTTATTTAACTGTGTACTTACCTGAGAAAGTACTGGTTAAGGTGGGGGTTTAAGAATTAGTTATTACCAAAGTTATTATATAATAAGTACTATCATTTATTATTATTATTACTATAATAAGTAGGCTACTACATCGTATGTAGGCGGGGAACACGACTGCAAAATAAAGTGCACGGCAAAATGAATAGTCTTATCAGCCCTTCAAGAGAGGAGAAAATATTTCCCTTTCTTTTGTTGTTTACGTCACCAAATCAACTGGTATTTTGGCGCAAATTCATCTGTCACTTGGTAATACGGCTAATACTAAAACAATATTTGGCCCTGTGTTTGATTCTATGTGTTATGCTGTTAAATCACACTCATAGTGTTATGCATTCAAAATAGTCAGTTTTCTCATTCAGTTTTTGTCAGATTGTTGGGCTTCATGCAGTTCAAGGCAGGCCTAGGCTATATTAATTAATTTCAGTGTTTGATTTGTTTTAATCAAACCACTAATTATTTTAAATTAATATTTTTTTGTGTAATTTATAATCCGCTCTTATAAAGTTTTGAACCTGATACCGCAATGTTAAGTGTGCTTTCCCCTTATTTAAAGGGCCAGAACATGAAGATAGAGACGATCAGACACTCATCGAAGACTTCAGCGGTGTTTTCTAACCGGTCGTGTGGAGAGGCAGTTGTGGCAGTGAGACAGGTGAGATGAACTGATAAGAGGAGCCTATTTCAGGCTGGTGATGGAGAGGTCGATGTATGACCGCTGGGTTGCGGACATGCGGTGTGTTACTCCAGAACAGGCACGAGTGAGGGGTGATTAGGTAAAACTTCCAAAACTAACAAGCTATTTGATTTGTGAGAAAAACAAATTAAAAATGCAATAAAAAATCGCAAAATAATTTCACATATTACTAACTCGGCAATGCATTACCCCCCCCCCCCCCCCCCTCGAATCTTCACGTGCATTGCATTATTGTGCATTGAATAAATATAATATTATCCAGATTCAATGTATGCCTTTTAGAGTTATTTATAAGATGCGAATTAGACATATAGCCTTAGTAGCCTATTTTTTTTATAAAATCCTTTCAAGATATATTCTAAAACACATTTCGACAATGCAAAATGTGGTTGGTTGGATTGACTCGTGCCTGATTTGATTGTTTCGGGCATGTTTTGAAGCGTTGAATGCATAACTTGGAGTAGTCCATCCAAATCAAATATTTATATGCCTTGGGAGCAGTAAACAGATCTTCAAGAGAAGCCAATATTTCACGCTATAACGCAAACATTTTAGGTAGGTCGCGAGGCGTGTCATTTCAAGCGTTGTAAATAATAAATAATGAAGTTTTCGTGGTAAACCGAGTGACTTGTGCCGCATAGAAATACACTCAGCAGTCAGCACACAATGACCTCGAATGGAAGACAATAGGGTTTATTTGCACTACTGCTAAGATTCACACGAGCCTCAATATTCAGACTACAGTCTACAAACATGGATGACCAGCAGAAGTGAATACACTGTGGCGTGTAAGCCTGCTTGATTGCACTAATTAAGTTCTGTCTAATTAAATTACCGTCACGTGTTAACCAATAGCAAAAGTTGATTCATTAAACATGCAGACCGAGGACTGAAAAGCAAAGCCTTTCCTGATTGCAGGCTAGTGTCAATTGGCTAATTTGCTGTCTTGCACAAAGTAGCTCGAGCCGCAGGAAGGCGTTAGTTTTCTCTCGCGCTCGCGTTAATTGCTATTTGTCATCGAGCGATGCAGCTCGAGCGTTGCATCTCGCCAGCTCTCGCGCGCTCCAAGAAATGTATGATTGTGGGCTGTGGCTACCCGAACTCACACGCATCTGAGCTCGCCTTGCAGGACTACCCTATTATATCCGTCGGCGACAACCTGGAGAGAAGTTCACCTCTGAAAAAAAACTCCGCTGGGATGACGAATCAGTCAGAGGCAGACAATTTCTCCGACTCGAAGGACTCATCGGGGACGTCCAGCGAGGCAAACTCTCTCCTGATCTTGACGGAGTCGCCGACAGTCGTCACACTTTCGATGGATCTGCCAGGAGAAAGGTATCTCCTGTCTCAGTCCAGTCAAGTTCAGCCGAGTCCCACCAGCATGTTTCCCTACCCGAGTCAGCATGGACCGACGCACCCAGCGTTTTCCATCGGCAGCCCGAGCCGCTACATGGCGCACCACCCGGTCATCACGAACGGAGCCTACAACAGTCTCTTGAGCAACTCTTCTCCGCAAGGCTACCCGACCGCGGGCTACCCGTACGCGCAACAGTATGGACACGCGTACCAAGGCACGGCTTTCTACCAGTTTTCCTCCGCTCAGGCCGGGCTCGTGCCCGGTAAAGCGCAGGTCTACCTCTGCAACAGGGCCCTGTGGCTTAAATTTCACAGGCATCAAACGGAGATGATTATTACCAAGCAGGGACGGTAGGTCTTTTGCAATTTCGGGGATTACTGTGCGCTCTAGACACTATATTTTACACGCATTGAGGTTTTCGAGAACAAATTAAGGTCGTTGGAAAATTACATGGAGCACAATATTATTATTTTTTCGTTGCGAAAAATCCTAAAGCTTTTTTTTATTTTCATTTAGTCTGCATTATCCAAAAAACAAAAATCCATTGATTTAGGTCAACCTAGGCTATTATTTATTTTCAGCCTATTGCTATCTTTATTTTCTTTGTTTTTCAAACATTTAAACCTATTTAATATTCAGGCTATATCCTTTGCCTTTATTAATCGAAAGCATTTTTGTTTTTCGATTTGGTTTTCAACGATATTTACATTTGTTTTGTACTGATCCTTTTCGATTTTTTTTCTTTAATCCAAAATTCAATATATACATGTTTGGCTAGGAATTATACATTGAAACTTGGAATTGTATATACCCCCAGGCGCATGTTCCCGTTTTTGAGTTTCAATATATCTGGTCTTGATCCAACGGCGCATTACAATATCTTTGTGGACGTGATTCTTGCGGATCCGAACCACTGGCGCTTTCAAGGAGGAAAATGGGTCCCGTGCGGCAAAGCGGACACGAATGTAACAGGTGAACAACATATTCCTCCCCCAATTTATATAGTTTTATTACAAAATAATAAAGCAATAATATTTGCTTTATTACTATTATTAGCGTATTATAGAACTGTTTAAATGCCGTCGATTTGAATAAGACGCAGAAGAGTTTATTATTTATTAATAATAATAATAATTTTTGTTGTTGATGTTGTGCTACCTCAGCACTGACATTCCAATCATGATATTTATGAACAGGAAACAGAGTGTACATGCACCCGGATTCGCCAAACACCGGTGCGCACTGGATGCGTCAAGAGATATCCTTTGGAAAACTCAAACTAACCAACAATAAAGGAGCAACTAACAACACAGGACAGGTCAGCTATTGGTCGTTATATTTGTTTATTTCACTGTTTGTAATTTTGCATTCAGAATGCTTTAGGAATATCAAGAATGTTTCTGTGCATGTATGTGTTTAGAGAATATTGCATTAAATTGGATGGCTTTTGGAGAGAAAAATATGAGTTTCGTTAGGTTTATTAATTTATATTTTTGTAAAATATAAAATTGCACTATCTGTGGTAAGATTATTTTACTGAAAAAAATAATGGAAATATGCTACATAAACATAGGCTATAGGTTATGTTCGTTTTTCCCCAGACATAACAAAATTGTATATAAAATAAATAAATAAAGCAGTTAATTTACAAATGAGTTAATAAAACATTCAGTATAGAATTTAGCTTAATTAGTTCAATGTTGGAACCACGCGTGCGTAAAGACGCGTGAGGAGATGCTCTCTGACTGTCGTTTTTTCGCTTGAATTCCTGCAGATGGTGGTCCTACAGTCGCTGCATAAATACCAGCCTCGACTGCATGTGGTGCAGGTGAACGAGGACGGAACCGAGGACACGAGCCAACCCGGCCGCGTGCAGACCTTCACTTTCCCGGAGACGCAGTTTATTGCGGTCACCGCGTATCAGAAATACTGATGTAAGAAATAAAAAAAATGACTTCTAAAAATTCAATGGATTTATTGGAAAGTTTTAATACTGTGTATTTTTTTTGTTTGTTTGTTGTTGATTGCAGATCACGCAGCTAAAAATCGACCACAATCCATTTGCAAAAGGATTCCGTGACAATTATGACACGTAAGTTTTTTTTTCTTATGTAAATGCAGGGTCTGACACTTTCTAAGTCAGGGTTAATTATATTAAACATTATTGATTAAAACAAATTAATTAGTTGCACATGAAGTAGGCTACATTTTTGTTTTGCTGCCTAAGCTTCACCAAACCATATCCTGTATTTATGCGTGCGCATTTCTATTTTTTAGACTTAAAGATCACAGAACAATAACAAGTGCTCATATGTGGCATTGAATATTATAGCAATATTAGGAGTCGTGTGTGCAATTGTTTTATTTTAATCTGTGCATGTGAATAAGAGTACTTTTAAGTGCCAGTCAAATCACAAATAAAGGTTTTATTGACTCTGAATTCCCGTTGGCCGATTAATCAAATGTGTGTTTCTTATTTGGTCTGGCTAATCTCAAGACAAATTTCCATTCATATAAACAAACACATTTAAGTTATTTTACTAATTGTAATATTTATAAACTATCACTCTAAAAAATGTGTGGATCAAATATGGACAAATCCTTTAAATAAATATGGAAACTTTACACCCAACGGTTGGTTTTGTCCATGTTTGACCCAAACAATAGGCCTAATCATTATGGACAAATCCAATGGTTCGTTTTTCTTATTTGTTAATTTGCGCAATTACGCACAGAACGTTAAATTGATGTGTGAGTAGAATCGTTTGCACATTCGCAACGCTTTATTTACGGTTAGCTACGCATCTCATATGCAACATTAACGTGTTTGTCCATCATCTTTCTCCAGTGTCTACACAGGGTGCGACATCGATCGGTTGACGCCGTCCCCGGGTGACTCTCCACGCTCCCAGATCATGCCTGGCGCAAGATATGCCATGACTGGTTCTTTCCTGCAGGACCAATTTGTCAGCTCGTATGCCAAGTCCCGCTTTCACCCTGGCGTCGGAGGCGCTCCTGGCACGGACCGCAGCGTCCCACTTAGTAACAGCTTGCTCTCCCCGCAACAAACCGAGGACACCACGGTGGCCTCCCCGCAGCGATGGTTTGTCACCCCTGCCAACAACCGACTGGACTTTGCCGCCTCGGCATACGATGCTGCCGCGGCTGCTGATTTCGCCGGTAACGCGGCCACCCTTCTGTCGTACGCAGCTGCCGGAGTTAAAGCGCTGCCCCTGCCCGGGGCCGGGTGCTCCAACAGACCCCTGGGGTATTACGGCGAGCCGCCGGGGTGGGGCACCCGCACGCCACCGCAATATTGCAGCAAGTCCAGCTCGGTCCTGTCGTGCTGGCCGTCCAACTCCGTGGGGAGCAGGACGAGCTCCTCCAGTTACCTGGTCCCTGGCCTCGACGACGGAGACGCCATCGCGCCCGAGAGGTCACCGCTAGGCGGGGCGGACGAGTCCAAACCCAAAGACCTGTCCGAATCCAGCTGGATAGAAACCCCGTCCTCAATTAAGTCGATCGATTCGAGCGATTCTGGGATTTTTGAGCAAGCCAAGCGGAGGAGGATTTCGCCATCTGCCACGCCGGTTTCAGAGACATCGTCTCCATTAAAATCTGAAATGTTGACGCCGAGGGAATGCGAGAAAAACTGCTCCAAGGACATCGGCTACTACAGCTTTTACCCCCACAGTTAGAAACTTGGAACAACTAATGCATGGCTCGTGTGTTCATAAGGATTCACAAGTGACTTACTATCTATTTATGTGCTTATTTATTGGTTTATTTATTTATTTATTCATATATCCGGCCGATCTCGGTCGCCTTGTTCCAATGACGTCATCAACCGCGTCGCGTTTTTAACGAAAAAAAAACTTTGACACAAAAGCTTGAGATGATTTCGTTTCCAAATGACATTTTAAGGTTCTAACTGTCAAACCTATTGTAAGTATGAAAGTAACTGTACATAACTGTATTTATCTATCCATTTGTGATTTTTCTCGTTGAACGTTGATGTACAATATAGAAAACCGGATTAGGTTTAGCCTATATGTTTAATGTACTTAGAACTGTTCATTCCTTCGAATAGCTACATATATTAAATATTTTGATGTTTGAAAAAATAAGAATACAACTTATGTAGGTTCCCGGTTATGACAGAAACGATGGTTCTGACTGAATTGGAAGTAGCTGCTTACCAGTTGAAAAGCCCGCCAAAAAAATATTTCCTCTGACAGGAAATAAATATGGCGGCCGTGTGTGCTTTCAGAGGTCGTTTTTTATGTGAGCTTATATTGATGTTGCTTTTTAGAGTCAGCGTCGTCTGTTCGTAAGTATCATAGTTCGTAGTTTCATTTTGTGAATGTTGTTGTAAAGTTTTCAGAACATATGTTTTTAACTGCACCAGCGTAAATCCCGTTACATTTTTTTTTGTAGTCAAACAAATAGACTATCATATCACGATTACAACTAACCCAGACATTTTCATTTGTAGGTTATTTTATGGGCTGTTTTCTCATGAGAAAATCCGCGAGTTAGGCCTGCTAATGTGTAAAGGTAATGTAATTGTGGTGTGCTTATTTGCAATAAATATGACCGAATGTGAAACCCGGGTGAAGTAGCCTACACAGGATTCCAACTAAGCTGATTTCAAAACCAAATATTTCTGTTTTATTTTCCTCTACCTGTCTTGGAGCAGTATATTATACGATAATGCCAGTCACAATGTGAATTTTGTTGCCTGTGCGATGCATTTTCATAATAAAATGTAGTCATGCAATGCGACGAATAAGCAAATCGCCCATGAACAACCTTTTTGGTTTTCTATTGGTTTCTTGTTAAATTCGACTGTCATTTTAGATGGGGAAAGGCTACTAATAGCCTACATTAGTCCCAAAGGTAAACAAATCAGATGCTTAATGTATCAATTTCACTGCATATAACAAAATATCAAACCAAGTGGCATGCATACTGAAAAATAATTTCAGATTAAGAGATTCAAAGTTAAGATGGTAGTATTTGGACACTTTCTGATTGTTAGATTAGATGTTAGTGGTCAGCTACACCTATGGTTACTCTCAAGGATATCATGGCCAGAAATTAACCAGTCCTCATGAAATTTGGATTTCTTATGGATTTGTATTTTTTTTAATGGGGGTTGTAAATATAGACCTTTTCAGTTTGCTGATTAATTTGAAGTATTTGATTTGAATGGTCAACACACCCTCATTAAGCTATAAACTGCCATAAAAATGAATGTTGACATCTATGATAAACCTTGGCACCACTTAGGTAAAATTCATTGTAAAAAAAGCCCTGGAAATTGAAGTTAGTTCAGTTGATGTTAATAGAGTTATTTTCATATTTTATATAATGCAATTTATATTCAGATGTTTTTAATTGCGAATTGCATCCAAATACCTTTTGGGGCTACATGTTGCACACAATCTAAGACATGACGACATTAACAGATAATAATAGTCTTGTATCAAACAAATCTTTAATCCATTTCGGCTCATTTACGTCTATATAAATATGCAATGTGAATAAGCACTCGACTATTGCCATAAACAGACTTAACGCTATTCTGTAACATGCATTTCAGAGCATTTTACAATATCAACTTAGATTACGCTCTATCAAATGTCCGTGTTATAAAACCCTTAATTCTGGTCCTCAATAGCCCGGTATACTGCACATAAATTTATTTACATGTGAATAAATCATCAACTGCCTAGACAAGACCTGGACTGAATGGTTCAGAAAGGGAGACAGACAAAATGTGCTGTTCTCTGGTATTAGATATCTCCTTTATTTAATTTAATATAGGCTATTCATTCAAATAATCAGCTCGATTATTGCAAAACGTGCAGTGTTGTGGCAGCCCTTACGAATCATTTGGCTGAATTGAGAATAGCATATCAATTTCATTCTACTCTTACTTTTCCCCTGCCTTACAAAAACAGAAACACAGTATTGTTTTATCCTATTCTGAATTCAGATTTCCTATATGCTTTTTGATAGTTTGCTGCCTCCCTGTGGTTCAGTGATGCCTAGTAAATAAATTAACCTTTTAAATGAGTTATTTTAGAGCTCCAATGTACAATTGTGAGATTAAAGTAATATTCATTATTTGTTTCAAAAATCTAATGTCCGAGGAGAGAGCCAGTATATTTTACTACTAATCGATTCAATCGCTGTAAACCCTTAAACATGCATCACACAACTGCGAACACCAGATGGCGACAACCTCGTAAAGATGAAACAACACTCTTGCATTGTTATTTTACAGTATATCGTGATGTGATTAAACATTATGCTACGATATAATTATGTACATGTATAGACTATACAATAAATTATTTACACATAAGAATATTACAAAAATATGTGCACAAGTGAGAAGCAGCCCAAAAAGCATTGGGATAATCTAGAGAATATATATAAACACATTGATCATTTAAAAGAGACATAGCACAAGACAAATGATGAAGAAACGTGGTGACGCATGTGTGTGTAGCATTTGTGCACATGATACTTCCTTTGAAAATAATGGAGTAAAACTAGAATATAAAAGTTTAACTTAAATGTAAAAAGCAGCTTAAACATGGTCCAGGAAGTTTTCATTCTTACAATATCAGCTTAGCTAAGTTCACCCCGGAGTGCAGGCCTGGTACAGATGGCAGGTTTTAAAGGGTAGCTGGACCTTTTTGACTCTTACAGTAAAACCACTGCACTGAACATCACTTAAAGACTGTTTCTGAGAAAATATGAATGAGTCACTGTAACGAAGAAAGCATTAGGTGCATTACACATAAATGTAATAATATGACAGAACTTGTAATTATATATATACATGCATAGGAGAGACATGGGTTAGTTTACTCTGAGACACTTCAAACCTATATCAAGAAAGATTATTGTCACCATTACAGGAAAATGAGATCTATAGGATTTTGGCATTAAATAGGCTACTAAATGTTGACTTTCATATCGGCCAAGTTGACCTTTGTATGAATATCACATTTCTAAGAACAAGGGTTAGACACAGACCAAAAATAACAAACAAATTATAGATGCAAACCAAGTATTCTACTGAAAACCTGCATGTATTACTTTCCTTTCCTCTATGAAACACAAAAATATTCAAAAACTTGGACAAATCTTTTGTGTTCCACATTCGAAAAAGTTAGCAAATGATTGATGACAGAAATGTTTACGATTTTGGGTGAACTAGCCAACAAAGTGTTCAAATAAGCATGTTTATTGTGTAACTGGACTTTTAAGACAAAAACCTTACTGCCCATTCCAGACAAATGTGACCAAAGTCAAGTTACCTTTAATTATACAGTGTTTTATGCAATACACATCTTTTCAAAGCAGCTTGTGATAACAGGAAGATTATGCATTTGGGCTGTTAAAGTCAGTTCAGTCTGATTCAGTTTCGAATTATTTAATTAATCTAAAGCAGTTCTGCAAAAAAACGACGGAACAGTTCTCATACTGAATGAGAATATTAATATAAATATAACATTGGATATTAAATGTCCCCAAGCCAGCACTGTAAAATGAATATGCTTTATCTAATCAATAAAATTGTGGCAAGCAATAGTATGAATTAAATTGAGAACAAATTAGAATTGAGTAATAATTAATCAAATTATTCCTTAAAAGTTAACCATTTAAAATGACTAAAGTTTGCACCAAAAAATTAAACAGAAATATCTGAATAACACACTGACGTCAAAGATTAATTCTTTTATATTATCTTTATTTTATATTGCCAACAGAAAACCGTCATTTTAAAACAAACCTAAAACAAACACCGATCACCATAATGGCGAGTAAACATAGTTTTTTTGGTAACGTTTTACTCATTTTAAATGGTAAACTTTTAAGGAATTAATTTGATTAATTATTACCAATTGGCTTTATGCACAGCTGCACTACTTCCTGAACTTCAGCCAGCTCCTTTGTTTCCTGTCTGCCATTATTGGCCAAGCTTGATTAATTCAGGTGTGTCTGATTATTGTTGCCGTGACTACTGAGGTCAGGCACACCTGAACTAATCAATTTGTCCAATAATGGCAGACAGGAAACAAGGAGCTGGCTTAAGTTCAGGAAGTAGTGCATGTGCATAAAGCCAATTCTATTCTTTAATTTAATTAATAATATTGCTTGTAATCTGTCGCCACAATAATTTTGAGTAGATAAAGCACAGTCATTTTTACAGTGAGAGGTGATAGTGGCAAAAAACCAAACTCCACCAGGTGAGGTGACTAAGTCCTGTGGTCTCCCACACTTTCCCTAGTATTTGTTCAAAACGTCAGTATTGTGTGTTATAAGGCCCTACAGTGAGGCACTTTAACATAATGCCCCCTCCCTGTGGAGTTAAAGTCCTACTACCCACAACTGCGTCACACAGCAGCTACATGCGCCCTTATGAGTGAGCTCGTGATAACAGCACTGCACTAAACATGTGAGCAGAGCACATCATCTGCCGCTACACGCAGTACGCACTACACACACACACACACGCACTAGCTCTGTTCCACAGGTACAGAAGATGGACGTGAAGGATCAAGGCGCACAAATGGAGCCTCTGCTGCCCGCGGTAAGACCAGAGAATCTGTCCGATCACTGATCGTATGTTCTGATTGAGTGGATGTGTGCGAGAGCTTGACGTTGCGTGTGTTGCGGGTTTTGCGCATCTGCAGTGTGAAGGCGTCACGCGTGTTTCACGCGCATCGCATGTTGCAGATCTGGACGCGCGAGGGTCTGTTCGCCACAGGTTTTTATCGTAGATTATGTTAACATGAATGCGTATTTTTATTCAAGAAGTCAGGACAGGATGATGATCTTGATAAGAAAGTTGATTTGAATACCATTTGAGCAAACTCGCATATGAGAAAAAAAATAGCCTAGCCTACATAACATTTGCAGAATGACATGATGTTGTATAAAGAAAATTAAGCCTAAGTGCATTTTTTTCTCATGACAATTAAGAATACTTTAATAGTCTTATATTTAAAAGTATTTATACATCACACACATTTGTTAATTTTAATAATTTTATTACACTCGGTTATTGCTGTAACTTTGCCATACTGTAGAACTTTCTGTATTACAGTATAATGAGAAATTTATTAATGCAATAGAGTGTTTAATGGTCCTAAAATAGGATTTATTATCCAAAATATAATTTCTTTATTCAGTAATACTTTATATAGCAACTATAAAATATGCATATTTACATGCAACTAACCCTAAAACAAACCTAAGCCTATAGTTAATTATTATTACAAAGTGCTTACTGTAAAAAAAAAATCCTGTAAAAAACGGTAAATTTCTGGCAGCTGTGGTTGCCAGCATCATACTGTACAAATACGGTGTGTTACTGTTTTTGAAACTAACAGCTGAAATACTGTATTGTTAGCTACAGTATAAAACTTTAATTTAACAGCTATATGCTCTAACATAAAAACAGTAACACACCCTATAGTTACAGTATGATGCTGGCAACCACAGCTGCCAGTAGTTTACTGTTTTTTTACAGGATTATTTTTTACACAGACATAAAGAGTAACCCTTAATTCTTTCATTCGTTTTGGGGTGGAAGTCTACTACGCTTGTTTCAAGGCAGCTTTACACCACAAACAGCATCAATGATGTACAAATCAAATATCAGACCAATTCAGATTCTGCTGTCAAGCTCTAAACAGACAATAATGTCATTATTCAGCTCAATTCAGTTCAGTGTTGATTCAGTTCAGTTCAATAACTGTAAAACTGCTATGAAACACTGTCCAATTCTGCTGTAAAGCAGCTCTACAGATTATGTTGATTCAGTTTAGTTCAATAACTGTAAAGTTCATCAATGACAGCGCTATAAACAGCTTGTCTTTATTTAGGTCGTTTCAATGTCTTCTCAGTATATATTGCAGTTGATGATAGTCTGTGTTTAATCCAGGATCTAACGATTTCATTAGAGAGCAGTTTCGACAGCTGTCAGCGGCATTTTAATTCACAAATCAGACGAGAGTCGCTGTGACTGAAGATGATCTGTGACACTGGGGCAATAGATCAGGCTGAGATCAGGAGATCACGTGATCTATAGGGTTTCAATGATCATTCAGTATGAAAATATAGGATGAAAACAGCTCAAAGGCAATGACGACGTTAAGGCATTTAACAGATGCTTTGTAATATTAATATATTATTATTTGAGTATCTGTTTGCCTGGGCCCAGTGTCCTATTAACAGATAAACTGGCTGGTGTATCATCTTATCAAATTACAGTAAGATCACCAGGTATAAATGGGGCAGATGTACATGTTCAAATGTAGAAAATCAAACTTTACTCCTCTCTAGTTTGTACAGTAGTTTGCACAAGCGCTGCACGCTTCACATAATCAGCCCAGGTCTTCGCTCATGAAGCTGTGCTGGAGCTCACACAGGCCTAGTTTGATTGAGCGTGGGGCTCATTTGCACTTGTCCAGTTGCAGTGGACTCTATTTTTGTTTGACGTGATGAATGGCGGTGGTTCTGGCGGTGATTTAGGAGAGGTTGGCGACTGAGTGTATCTGAATACGTGTCTGAGGATGTATTTCAGGAAATATCATTTAAATGGCTTTGATTACATAATGCAATGCACATGTGATACAAATCAGACTATTAGCTTGTCTGGAGAGTGCAATAATACACAGAAATGTGTGTATCAAAACTCTTTAAAGGCCTCTTAATGATCAACATGATCTCAACTTTGCTGAAAACCCTGATTGATATTCATGCTTTTTAGCAAGTAATTGGATTTTTATAAAGTAAACAGAAGAATCACTGTATATTTCAAGATGAACACTTCCTGGACTGAAGCAGATTAGGTTTATTTGATAATCCATACATCATATTTTTTTTTGTTGAAATTTTTTTTCAAATTTTTTCAAAATTTTTTCAAAAATTTTTAACAAATAAACCTTCCTCAAAAATCACATTTTATCATGATTTTTCAGTTTCAGCTTTGATCATAATAAAGCATTTACAAAGCATCTTACTAAGATTATGATATAGATTGTGACCGCTGATATTTATATGCATTTTGCTTTACTGTTATAAAGATCTTATTGATTTACAGTACAATTTCATCTCACTTTTTAGCCATGTAAATTTTCTGCACTAAATATGATATTTTTGCTCAGTTTGGGCATCTGAATAAAATAGAGGTGTTTTTTTAGTATGAGCTCCATATTCTCACTAAACCATACTATATGAGACATAAAAGCCTCAGTAAAAACTCATATGGATACTTTTTATTTTTTTAGATTTCATACAAATGTACAGTAAACATGCATTTAAAAAAATCCCCTCACTATTACATATGCCAGGCTTTACAGGGTCAATGTTAGTATACTATTATATATTGCAAAAAAATAATTCAAAGTCCCTTTTAGACCAAACCCTAATCCGCTGAGTGTATTAATGTGTGCTGGAGACTTGTACATACTGTAGAAAGTGTATGTTTAATCATTCATGCAAACAACTCTAATCACTTAGGAACAAATCACATTATTCATCCAGTGTTGGCAGTAAAGGAACTTTTGAATGACCCTTAAAACTGTTCTGAGCAGGTTAGTGGTTTAAAGCACTTTAGCACATGTTTAATTAGGGATATCAGAGGTCTCAGAGTTGTTTGTTGGATGCTTTGTCACCTCATTCTCAGCACATATGATTTAAGGGTCAGTGATGTGATGCTCTTTCTGTCTAGAGCTATTTCTATCATGACAGCTCTCTGAGTGTTTGGCATGGTGGTGGATATGACAATGTTGATACAATAGATCTGCAACGCTGCTGCTAGTACACATACTAGTTTCACATACTAGTTCATTTTAGTCTGAGACTAGACTTAAAGGAGTAGTTCACTTTTAAAAAAAACTTTTGCTGATAATTTACTCACGCCCATGTCATCCAAGATGTCCATGTGTTTCTTTCTTCAGTCGAAAAGAAATTAAGGTTTATGATGAAAACATTCCAGGATTTTTCTCCATATAATGGACTTCAATGGGGTCCAATGGGGACTTCTGAGTGTTTGGTTGTGTGATGCACGTTCGTGACTCTCCTGTTCGAACTCGTTCAATCGAACGAATGAACAAATCTTTTTTCGAGTCATTTCGTTCATTTCGTTTGTTGAATGAAAAAAATTTATCGAAAAATGATTTGTTAATTTTGATGAACGAGTTCGAACAGGAGAGTCACGAACGCGCATCACAGAACAGAGCAAGGGGACCATTTGTGCTTATAAAACTTAAACTTTGTTATTTATTGTTGAAATGACGATCGTTTCGCTTGATAAGACCCTTATTCATCGTCTGGTGTCGTTTAAAGCCCTTTGAAGCTGCACTGAAACTCTCATTTGGACCTTGAACTGTTTGGACCCCATTGAAGTCCATTATATGGAGAAAATCCTGGAATGTTTCCATCAAAAACCTTTTTTAAAATTTTTTTTTTTAAAGTGAACTACTGTGTGAATTTGGAGGCTAGTTGCATTTGTCAGTACCATATTTAACTAGCACATCTCTTAATGTTAGATTTCATATTTTAGTATATATTGCAGTAGATGATAGTTTGTGTTTAATCCAGGATCTAATGATTTCATCAGAGAGCAGATTCGACAGCTGTCTGGCCATTTTAATTCACAAATCAGATGCGAGTCGGAGTCACTGTGAGTGAAGATTATCTGTGACACTGGGGCAATAGATCAGACAGTGAGAGATCATGTGATCTATAGGGTTTCAATGGCCATTCAGTATAAAATATAGGATAAAAACAGCTCAAGGGCAATGACGTCAAAGCATTTAATAGATGCTTTGTAATGATTCACAACTGGTTTTGCTTTAAGACTCAGTTAGACGTCTAGTGCTGACCCAAAATGTTCCCTGTAGTCAATCATTGTATCCCTAAAAACTCATCTTTTATCACCAAAATTACATATTTCAGCATTTTCTCTTTGAAAACAATGATTTCATGCATTAAAGGGTTAGATTACCCCACTCACCCCCTTTTTTAATTTTGTACACCTTAAAGACATGCTATTGGATTAAAATGAATATTTTATATATTATTTTTGTTTTAATTATTTTATATATATATATATATATATATTTTGTGGAGCTTCTACAAAGGTTTTAGGTGGTATTATCATCCAGAGATTATATTAAGTGGTGTAATTATTTATTTGGGGAAAATCTAATTTATAATATTAGCAATATTAAAACTTGTGTATGCTAAATCGCAGTTAGTGGTGTAACCAATATATGCAGGTTCACACTTTGGAGTCATGTGACAACCCCCTTAATAAAACAGGAAATGACATCATAAAAAGGACCCATGAAGACTCTCATAATTGTGTGTTAAGGTCAGCGACTTTCTTTAAAATACCATATATTTTGACCTTTTTCTGTCGTGGCAGTTGAGATAATTATATTCATGATTTAAAAAGGACATGATATAATATAAAAATTTCAAGGTGTAAGGAAATATTTTATCAGTGAATGGATACGCTGAAATAATTGATGCTTGTATTTTGAAGTAGACATGTCTAAACCAGAGACAATTTAATATTAAAAAAAGGACTTTGTCTAAACTCAGCATGCATGATGTTGTCTGGTATCACAGGACAATATAATGATGGCTTTTTCAAAGCTCTCTGCTAAGACAAAGCTAAGCTTTATTATTCAGATTACACTGAAAAACATTTTCCGCTCAGCGCTGAGTCAAAGCTGCTTATTATTGCTTAATGGAAAATAAACAGAGACATACATCTGTTGGTGGCGATGGTCACGCTGAACCAGGTAAATGTGCTTTCAAGACAGAGATAGATGAGAGCCAATTATGTGTATTGTTTGGACTGATCTGTCTAGAGCTTGTAATCTCGATATGAATTCAGTGAATGTAGGCTACTGATCTGTATAGTAGAACAAAAATATGCTCTAAGTCTTCTCCCTCTGTTTTTGGATAATCCTCTAGAGATGCTCATGTAATGGCCTTTAGCAGAGATTAAGCATATATGGCAGGCTTCTGAGATTGTTTTAAAACTAATTGGTGCTCTTTGGATATCCAGGATTATTGTGTTTGAGAGGCAAGATGTCCTGGTATCTCCTCTGGTAAAAATATCATCCCCTTCCGGGTGTAAAATTAGACCCAGAAGAAATCAAACTCGATGCCGTCAAAAACAACAGATGTGTGCGGCTGTAAAGGTACAACAGTAGGTGTGTTTATATGCACATAATGATATTAAAGACGATAAATTAAAAACGTAAAACGACACCGCGAGCAGACCGTAGACTGTAAAAAATATGGACAAAGCGTCTGTGACGTCACCCATAGACTCTCTGAAGAACGCGTTTGAAGCTGTTTATGGGGGGTATGGGTGGCGCCATACTGGAAAATCTTGGAAAATAAAATACAAAAGTTTCAGAAAGGATACAGAGGTGGTATGATGTGTTGTGTCAGATCATGGCCGAGACGGTAAATTCACTGCGCAGCCCGTTCTCAGCTGTCAATCAAAGTTAACCACCCTTATTTGTCATACATTTTATATCTAAGTATGATCTAAACTAACGAGTTAGAAAAAAATTCACCCCCTCACAGTTGTCAGGCACGCGGAACATATTGAAGATTACAATAAAAGTCCATGGGACCAAACTGTAAACATATGAATTTATGCTGTGAAAACGGAGATTTTAACATGACATCTATGGATATTTGCTCCCTTTTGGGACCGGCCTCTAGTGGATTTGAGATGTATTGCAGTTTATCGCACTTCCGGGTTAGGCTTCATCTTTCAGATTAGAATGTTGCCGCTTGGACCAGACCATAGACTGTAAAAAAAGATGGACGACGCCCCTTTGCTCTTTTCCATCAGAGAGAACTGAAGCCGCCAGTGTCTCGATATGACGCTGACATCTTGGGACCTGAGTCTGCGCACTCGCGTGTTTCGGGACCAGTCATGCGCAGTCGTGAGCAGGAAGTAAAGCTAATTATTTTTTAATTAGCAATCACATGAAATACAAAGAACAGAGCAAACACCAGAGGAGACAAAAAGAAAGAAAAAATAATAATAATAAAAAATAACAATAGAACAAATAATGCCAGAGAGGATAATCACATACATAAGGGAGATACCAACAATGGTACTTTAAAACAATTACACAATTTTAGAAGGGGATTTTAAAGAAAGCACAACAAGACAATGTTTTCCTAGCTTTGGATTTCTCGGAAGTAGAAAGCGTTTAGAAAGTAGAAAGGTCGATAAGAAAGACTTTGAATAATGGCTTATGATTGGAGAATTTACACTTATGAATATGAAATTTTGCTGGGAGGAGTAAAAGATTTATAAAGTAAGATTCTTTCTCAATTTTTTTCTCCATATTAATAAAACCAAATAAAACATACTTCCAATTTAAAGAAAAAGCCGCGAAATCAAGGCCGCGCCCTCATTCGCGCTGAATCAAACGCAAGCACACGCCGCACTTTCATTAAGTGGCCTCTGTCTGCTTCGTTCTTCTCCAATGATGTCTGCTGATTGCAGAACCTCGTTAAAATAAGGTAAATACATCTACTAGCCACATAGTCAACATTATGAAAAAAAAGTCCGCTGGTGCTTCAGTGATTACCTCGCACAGAGAACCTGTCAATCACAGCTGTCAATCGTGACGTCAGAGCACCGTTTTTATCATCACATAACTAACTAAAAACAAACTTATTTTAAAAACGAACACTTGAAATTACATCAATGTGACATGACAGAAACTATCTTTGGAAAAAGGATATGTGAAGTGTAATTTAATTGTTTAGTTGGTTCTCGCGTCCCATTGAATAACATGGGGAGGCGGGGGTTATGAGCTATACTAGGACCGGTCACAGGGGGGCGATCGAGACGTTTTGGCTTCACTTTTGAGGGCTTGTGCGGGCCAGCAATAGACGCTTTCAGCAGTGACAACATAAACACACGGTACTGCGCATGTGCATAAAACTGGCCCAAACTTAACTTCCGGCAAACTTGCGCAGACAATCCATAACAAGTAAATAACCATAGTAGCTGGTATTTCTTGACAGTCAAAGAAAATAAATGTTACCTGGCCAAACTGAAATGTGACACTACCAGACCCGTTGAACAAAAATAGGAGACAAGATGTTTTTCTACCGACGTGTCTGATTTACCGCAGTGTTAAAAAACTGTGGCGAGCGGAGCGCGCGACGAGGCTTTATTAGGTGAACATATCTCTCCTTATTAGCTTCTTACATGCTTGCTAACCTTTTTTTAAGGCGGGTCTCCACATGACAGGATGTTGGATGGATCTGTGCAGCGTTATGATACATTCTGCTCCGCTGTTAATGTGTTTGTGAGAGAGAGAGAGAGAGAGAGAGAGAGAGAGCTTGCGAATATGCGCTACACGCAACTCTGCAGTCAAATACAACTTTTCCTTAAATTGTAAAAAACACGGAAATCAATATGTGGCGGTCAGCGCTGATAATGAGTTGGGCTGCCACTAATAAATGCATGGGAAACACTGTACCGGATACTCGGATAAACCTAGCTATTTTAATATAGTATCTAATACAGTCAATGCCGTATTATCCAATAAACAGTATAAACTAACAGAACGGAAGTTAACTTTGGGCCAGCTCATCACCATGGCAACGCGTCTGATGAAAGCGTCTATAGAGTGCCGAAGTTACGACGTCACTCTGTAGGCCAAAACGCGGAAGTGAGCTAGCATTTTAGCATTACGGTTCCCTCGCTCTAAAGCCTATGGGATTTTTGAATGGGTTTTTGCTAAATCGCCTGAAATAAGGTCTGTGGTGAACAGAGCCTCTAAATATTTTCACGTTTTGATCTATGACATAGAACACACAGTTATAACTTGCTTGTGGTTTTTTAAACTTTATTGTGTCTGATTGTGTTTTTTAAAATCTTTATATAGGCTTAAAAATGTATACATTTTGGATTAACTTGTAAAGATTATCTTGCTAGACAAAACGTGTAAAGGTCACAACCCTTTGTTAAACACAGATCTTGTTTTTTTACGATTTTCCAAAAGTCTATGGGGAAAATGCATTGCTTTTCGACTGAGGGAACCCATGCGCCGCTAGCTTCCGAGTTGTCCTACAAAGTGACGTCATCACTTCGGCACTCTATGGGCCAAACCAATTGTGGGTGGGCCTTAAAAATTAAAGACGATAAATTAAAAACGTTATCCAATCACTGTTTAACCTAATAACAGTAGGCATGTTTCCATTACAATTGCGATATTTTCTAAATAAATGTCGATAAAAAAACTATTGCAAAATGAGTGTTTCCATGATGTTATGTGACTAAAACGTATTTTTTTTCCTCAAAGCAATAACGTTACCATATAGAGAAGGCTACTTTTGGATTATTTGGGCTCGTCGCATACCTGTCTCTCGTTCACTAACTAGCTTGTGTTCCTTGTGTGTCCTGTCCTTTCCGACTATGCGTTATGATGGGTCGTTCGCAATTCTGTAAGCCGTTAGTGATGATGGATCGACTCGTTCGCGAATGAGCTTTTGATGGGTCGTTCGCGATTCGCGAATGAGCCGACTCTAAGAGCCGGCTCTTTTAGGTGAATGTCGGGAGCTGGCTCGCATATCTGAAGGGCTGCAACGATTAGTCGACATTGTCGACAACGTCGACAATAAAAAAATGTCGACAAATATCTTTGTTGTCGAGTAGTCGTTTGATCTCACGTGACCTAATGTAAGAGCGTGCAATATCGCGATTTGACCGCTACGGCGCTTTGGCGCTAGAGTGTAAATGCAGCCCTTTATAAATGCAAGTGCGGTAAAAGAAAAAAGAGCGCGAGTTATGACGGAGTGCAAACAAATCCGAGGTTTGGCAAAGTTTTACAAAACTTAAAACCAACAATGCTGTCATGTGCAATACATGCAAGGCAGAACTTGCTTTTCACGGGAGCACAGCATGCATGTTGGAGCGTTGAAAGAGGAAACATCCCCTACACAAGAGGAGCCGGTGAGAATCGAGTGTTCTCCAGCTGGAGCTAACTAAACTAGTGGTAAATATCTTTATTAGATCATGCAATACTACTAATAGTAATAATATCATCAATAATAATATAATTACAGTAATGTGATGATTTATTTTGCATAGAATATAGCTTGATTGAGCTTAGGAGTCAGGGCTGCTTTTATTACTATTTGGTATTAGTCTTATTAACTTACTTGCCTGTATTTTGTTCCATAATTATGAAGACTTACAAAAGGAGATGTTAGGAAGAATATCATGGCAGTTACTTTTTCTTTTTCATTCTGTAAATTAAAAGGTGAATGAAAACGTCATCTCTGTCAGCTCAATTCTCATGTAAAAAAACGATTGTAATTGAATATCTTTATTGGTTTGGAGATTAATATTTTGACCCTTTTTGTGTTCTGAAGTAATGACCCTCTTTCTGTTTCAGTTCTATGAAAAGCAGTGAGCTTATTAAACAATGCTTAGAGAGCATTTGTGTGTGATTTGAGTTAAACTTAACTTTTTTATATTATAGTAAGAATATGTATAACTCAATGTTGTAACTAATTGAAAAAGCTGAATACCAAACTTAATGATTAGCTGGCAAAATAATCGATGATTAGTCGATCAATCGTTCTAATAATCATTAGATTAATAGATTATCAAAATAATCGTTTGTATGCAGCTCAGTCTCTATTTTCTTTTTTACAAATTTAGCCTATAGAAATTAAATAATTATGTAATAAAAATGTAAATATTATAGTCAAAGTCATTTAAAGAGCCCAGTGATTCTCAATCACGAAAGCTGTGATTTAACTGAATGAATATATGTGCTGCATGTTTCAGAGATGTTCCCTGTGTTCTTACACTTGAGCTGTGTGTGTGTGTGTGTGTACAAACACGAAGAAAACTAGAATTTTTAATAAAAATTCACATTTTAAAGGCGAAATGTCAGGATATATTTAGCACAAAATAGAACGTTTTCTAAATGTGTGTGAATGCTGTGTGCTAATCTATGAAGAATTAGTAATTAGTGTATTTAATCTGTAAATATATATGTGTTTTTTTTGCAGTCGGTCACCTCTCCTAGAAGACAAAGTGTGGTGAGTAGAAATGTTTAATAGACTTCATATTTTCTGATGGTCGTTATAATGCCATAATTGAGTCTCACACTGGATCATACATAGATTAATTGGATTAAATTGACAAATAAACTGCCGATATATTTTGATTTGATGGTCCTGGAATGCTTTTCTAAATTCTGTCAGCATAAATGATTTGTTAATTCTAGAAAAGAGGAAAGACTGGCTTATGCATTCGTGTCAACAGATAACACAAATCTGTCATCTTTCAAAGGACACTGCTCACCACATGCTCATTTTGCTTCTTTTCTGCATGTTTTTAGTCAGAAAAGACCTTGAAACGTCAGCAGTGCCACAATGCGTAGTTACAGTAATCTAGCGGCGTATCAGAGATTTACATCACATAAACCGCAGCATTAAAGCGTGTTTCCAAATCATTCTCCTCTGATCTTACAATGCAACATTAGATGAGATGCATTGGCTTTTTTGGGAGGATTTTCATTAAATGAATCATTTATGTATTGTTTTGGGAGATAGCACATTTTTAGGAGATGAGCAGCAGCAAAAGATCAGTGAAATGCTTCACATGACACTCAAATCGAACCTGAGAGCTTTTGATCTGCTTCTGTTTGTTCTGAATCTGTGTTACACAAGCTAACGCCTGCACTAATGACAGACAGGAGCGGGGAAAGCTGAAGGATTGCTTTTTATGCAGGATAGTGTGTCATTTTAAAAATTGTGTTTTCCAGACCTGGGACAGCCATCAAAATAGTCGATTTTGGATAAAAGCATCAGCATGAAAATGTAAATATTTTTAGTAGATCTGTTCATAAACCATGTTCTGTCATCAGCTCCAAACCCATAAGACTGTAGATATTTTTAATAAAGTCTGAGAGGGAAATTTCTGTCCCTTCAATAAACACCTCTTAATCCAAAACTGACTCAAAAGTCTTATGGCGACATGAGGCAGGGTTTCCGTGGGGTCTTAAAAAGTAAAAATTCTGAACTTTAAATTTAAGGCCTTAAAAAGACTTAAAAACGGCCTTAAAAAGGTCTTAAATTTGATTTAGTCAGGTCTTAAAAAGATTTTACCCTCGTTCATTTGCCAAAACTCTGTATTTTAATGTTTATGTAAACAAAAAAGTGCATATTGATGCTAATTTTATTTGTTGGGTTTAGACATACATTTGGCAAATTGATTTCATAATAATCATGAAATGAAATCATGAAATGTTCATGCCATTTCATCTCTGGGTATGATCAACTAAAAATCAACTATCATTTTTTACAGTATAAAATGCAAAGTGCAAAGTCACTTACACACACACTTAAAATAATTTTTTTCCGAATATGCATTTTGGTAATGCGTCGTGTAGGTCTTAAATTTCAATGTTTATGGTCTTAAAATGTCTTAAAAAGGTCTTAAATTTGACTTACTGAAACCTGCAGAAACCCTGTGAGGGATAGAAAACAGTACTGTAAAAAAAAAAGTATTGTAAAGAAATAATTTTCTTTAAAGTTTATTATCCCATACATGCACACACACACACACACGTAATGGTTTTTATACTGCACTGTAAAAAATGAATACGACTGAATATGTTAAATCTAATCAATAAAATTGAGGCAACAGATTACAATCAACATTACGAATTATGTGTGTTATTAATGATTATATTAAAACATAAACAACACTATCAGATCACCTTTTCTGTTTGTTCATCTGGCTGTTATAATTCACATATAGCAGCCATACAACATCTAAAGTCAATTGCTGCATCCCAATTCGCATACTATCCGTATTTGAAAATAGAATTAGTGCGTCCCAAACCGTAGTATGTTGAAATGAGTGTTTCAAAGATACCCGGATGGTCTACTTTTTCTGGTCAGAATCCGAAGTGTAGATCGATGCACACTCTAACGGCTGATATTGCCCACAAACCATTGCGCGTTGGACGAGGATTTGGTTGGAACTACAAACACGAGTAAAAAGTGTTAAAAAACTACAGACATGGAGGTCTGCTAGTCCCGCGGTTATGTTGAGAGGTTTAGATAAAGAGGTTTGAGTGATTAATTATCACTATCTAACCTAACGAAAATTAATTTATTCAATGTTCTCCACATTATATTGCATCTGCAGCAGCATTGCGAACTTTTGTAAGGATACGTTTAGCCATTACTTTTTAAATGCATCATTATATTCAAATTGCAAAACGCGAGGAAAGTATCCGCCGCATTAAAAACCCACAACTGGCAGGTGAACGTGCTCCCGAAACGGTAGGAAATCAAATTAGGTTGAATGGAGGATTTTAACTGTGACAAGATGATTGACAGGACAGTTACGGTGACAGGATGCTCACACCACGCGACAGAGCCGTCCGTTAAAGATGACGTGATAGTACATCCCAAAGCTTGCCTACTCTTTTGCTACACACTCAAAAGTATGTACTTTTTCTTCACAAAAAGTGTACATACTTTTAGGGCGTAGTATAAGTAAGCGAATTGGGACGCAGGGAATGACTTGAGGGTTAAGAGCCCAACTAAACACACACACTGATCATCATAATGGTGACTTAAAAATTACAGTTTTTCTCCTTCAGTGATTCTGCTTGTTAACATCAGGTGTCTTCAATGATGGCAATTAAAAAAGAGTTCTTAATTCATCTTTGACATCAGTCAGTTTTGTTTAAGTAACTGTCACCGTCCCACAGGTGGGACGTTTGACACTATATTTTTAAATCAATTATATCTTAGTAAATACCTTTAGTAATATTGACAAACTATATATCATTTGAAAGCTTACAATCTCTAGTTTCCATATTTGGTGATTGATTTTCAAAATATATTACAGAGGAACCATAATTTATCAATATGAAACAAGAATATTTTCATATTCATAAAGCGAGTTCAGACCTTTATTTTAAAATAGCAGTGAACATGAAAAATCATGAAAAAATGGTAGATACCTCAGTTTGTTTTCATGCCAAAAGTTCTAAAGATAGCATCCATACAATTATTTTGGAAAAAAAGGACTGAAAAGTTTGAAATATCAAGAAAAAATAATGGAGGCGCCCTTATATAGGCAGTAATGGAGTCTGATTGTGCCCTAGTGAAAAAGTTTGGTACTGCGCTCAAAAAAAATCTTACTGAAAGCTTATTTTTTGAGATATCAACCTAAAATTTGAAACACAACTTGTTTAGATTTTTGGCTTTGATTTTTTTCTGCAGTTTTAGAGTAGCCCAGGTTTTGAAAATATATATTTTATGTAAAATATTAATAATTAATATTTGTACATTGTACATTTCCATAAACTCAAACTTCTATAACTTTTTTTCTGTTTAACTATCTTCATTTATTTTACTTCTACAAAAATCTGCCAAATGTCTTCTTTAAAACAAGACCAATCATATGTCTATATTCCAAAGCATTCTTGAATTACAACCATTTAAGTTTGAAATGTGCATTTTCATGTCTATTCAAAAAAGGGTGGGTGACAGTTAAGAGGTTAAAAAATGTGTAAATGGTTCACTTTTAGGTAATTAATTTGGTTCATCATTACTCAATTCTAATTTGTTAAATTTAATTAATAACATTGATTGTAATCTGTTGCCTCAATTGTATTGATTATTTTCAACACATTCAGTCGTATTCATTTTTACACTGTGTACAAACTGTATATCCTCCTCTCTTACACAACCCCGAGCCCTAAATCTACCCATCACACAAATCTTTCTGCATTTTTACATTTAAAAAAAACTTGAATTAATTTATTTTTTTACAGCAGATTTAGAAATGAGGACGTCTCTATAGAGGTTTTGGTCACTTCTGGGTACAAATTTGTCCGCAAATATAATTAAGTAGGTACACACACATTAATATTATTATTAATATAGACTCATATTCTCCTGTCTGTTGTCTGTGACATCACAGCTCAGGATAGACAGTGAAGGTGTCAGTATTTTCATGATGTTCCTCAGATTGATTAGCCTGATTAGTCATATCTTCGGCTGAAGTGATGAGACAGTTTTCTCCTGGTCTGTTAGACCTCCTTGGTGAGAACCGTGAGTGTAAAGCAAAAGAGAAAGAGAACAAGGTCAGGCTTCTTCTGACAGGTCAGCAGTTTATTCCCAGCATGCCTCTGGATAGGAGGCGGGCAGTGGATGAGAAGCAGTTCCTCCCTGTGAGAGAGAGACAGAGCAAGATAACCACAGTGTAAGTTTGCATGCGAGAGACGGCTGCTGATGTCCCTGCTGTAATCGCTAGTGTAAGCTGCATGTGTGTGTGTGTGTGTGGAGATCAGTTGCAGTGCATGCTGCATGAGGAAAAGAAAGACCAGGGATATGCAGAATTTGGACCTTTACAGCCGACTGGACTCTCAGGTATGACCGGGATGCTTGCATGCAAAAGATTTAGTAAATTAGTGGCCTTAAGTGGTATTGTCGGATAATATGCATTAAGCATAGAAATTAGAGAGTTAAAACTGCTTTATTTATTGTGCATTTGCGTTGTAAGTAGTCCACTAGAGTTGTGTGTGTGTGTGTGATGCAGTGTTTTCTGAATGTCATTGATCAGAGGGTTATTGGTGTGTGGAGGAGGGGTGCTGCAAGAGGTTATAATTCTGCAGATGACTTCCTTTAATCCAGCACATCTCTGACACGTCATCCCTCGCTTTATATAGCTTCTGTCACCATCCCGTATACTGGAGATCTAACTTTACTTCGCTATATTACTATTAAATCCTAATCTAGTAGTCATGACAAACTGTATATTGTTGGAAAGGTCTAAGACTGCTAAATAGATATTTGATTTGCTGTTTTTTGCTACAAATTATGTAGGAAGAGTAACCGATGATTTTTTGACAAGAGTGCGCCTCAAAACAGGGTTTCTGCAGGTTTCAGTAAGTCAAATTTAAGACCTTTTTAAGACATTTTAAGACCATAAACATTGAAATTTAAGACCTACACGACACATTACCAAAAATTTTAATAAAAAAAATGTAGGTGAAATTTGTACTTTGCATTTTATACTGTAAAAACACAATTATAGTTGATTTTAGTTGATCATACCCAGAGATGAAATGGCACGAACATTTCATTTCATGATTACTATGAAATCAATTTGCCAAATGTCTAAACCCAAATAAAATTAGCATCAATATGCACTTTTTTGTTTACATAAACATTAAAATACCATTAAAAATGATGGCCAGATTTTAAAGGAGTGTCTTGCAACAGGTTATCTATAGTTAAAATAAAGTCTTCACAAAAATAGTTTTATAAACAGATAAACCTCACGTATTTCAGCCTTTAAATGATCTTTTATAAAAAGACTGATAAATTACTGACATTCACATCCCCTTATCTTTTATTATTAATAGTAAAATTTGGGACGATTTTCCTGTTGCGTCTGTCGTTGCTATGCAACCATGCACTGCGCTCTCCATAACGACAAAGACGTTTTAGTAGCCAATGGATTTCCACCACTGAGAAACACTTGGGCTGCGTCTGAAACCGCATACTTCCATACTATATAGTATGCGAAAAACAGTACGCGAGCCGAGTAGTATGTCCGAAATCATAGAATTCGAAAAACAGTAGGCGAGAAGTACCCGGATGACCTACTACTTCTGGCGAGATTCTGAAGTGCGCATACGATGGACACTTTACTATCCCATGATGCCACGGGAGAGGAGTTGTCGTTATATTTGAAAATGGCGGAAGGCGGAGACGTGGGAGTTTTCAAGTGTAAGTACTATATAAAACACTTTTTATTTATTTGTGGTTAAATTGTGTTTGTTTAACATCATATAAGTAAACGAATGACTTGTTAAACGTTTAAATAATATAAATCGCGGGTACAATTTTCTGATTTGGCTGCAAAATGACACTTTTATCATTATTACCGAACTGAATGAGCTAATGCCTGTCAGCTAACGTTAGATAACTCATGTTTCTTTGAACAAAGACGTTTGTTGTTTCGCAGTTGAATGAGATGGCTCGCGCTGTTATGACAGGGTATGTCACGTGACAATAACAACATGGCGCATGTAGTACGTCCGAACTCATTCATACTACACGTATTCATACTATATAGAACGTACTTTTTTAACGGTTCGAGAAGTACGTTCTTTTTTAAATGTAGTACCTACTCGCATAGTACGCGATTTCGGACGCAGCCTTGCTGTAACGTTAGGTCTGCTACAAGATTTATTGACGGAGAGAGAAAAACACCGGCAGTGTTTGGGTGCACCGCGATCTTCATGTTGACTGAGCTTTCAGATGTCGTTACGGAAGGGGCTGATTGGTTGGTTCTTCGGTTCGTTTGCGGCATTCTGAATCTGAAATGGTGAGATTTTTTCAATCTCGCTGTGGATGCGACGCGCCTATATTTGAATGAACTTGAGCGCGCAAACCTGGTGTATGAACGGCCTCTTGGCGAGCTATCTTGTATCAAGCCACGAGCTAATGCTAGCACGCGAGCGGCGTGTTTGAACCGGTTTGAACCCCTGCTCTGGAGCTCCGCTTTGTAGGCTACGACTCAATACTTTTTTGCTACTTTGTAATAACTTTCTGCGGCCAGAGTTTTGGCAAATAAACGAGGGTAAAATCTTTTTTAAGACCTGACTAAATCAAATTTTAGACCTCAGGTAAAAATCTAGACGTTTTTAAGACTTTTTAAGGACTTAAATTTAAAGTTCTGAATTTTAGACTTTTTAAGACTCCGCAGAAACCCTGCAAAAAATCAGTTCTGACCTTTGTCACAAAATGTTGACACACACACCTTTAATAATTGAAACTTTGGGTTTTCATGCTAAAAGATGATAATAAAACATATAATCTAATGTTTTTCAATAAAAAATTATATTATTATTAGGGGTGTAACGATTTTCAAACCGAACCGAAAAACCGCGATACTGAACTCACGATTCGAATCGCGATACTGTCATTGCGTACCGAACACGCCCGCCCCGCCCCCTGCTACCCAGGCCTCGCCCAGCCCGGCTCAATGGACCTCATGTCTTATGTAAACCGTACACAACGAATTCAGTTTTGTAGCCTAACCACCATTAACACCAAATAACAAGCTCCGTGTTTTGTTACTTTCGATAATAAGCAAGGTGTAATCTTTCAAATTCTGTCTATTTGATCACGATATTCAAACAATAATGACGTTTTGGCGCTCTTTGATGTGACGTGACAGATCGCTTTACTAGGCTCCTCATTTCAAGCGGTCAGCGCGGCGCGCGAGTAACGCGATCATCTCTTCCTCAGTTACAGAAAAGACACCTGAAGGTATGTTGAAAGATACAGTATACTTACTGAAAGGGATCATAACTCGTGTAATCGCCCAATCAGTGTTTCAGCCGCGGAAAGACGTCAATAAAACAGCAAAGCTTTAGCTTGTCACTAGCATTATATTTACCCTCAGCCGGCAAGTGATTCAGTGTCCACAACTTCCTATAAATGAACCTTTGCACTAAATAAATGCACTATGTTAGCCTGTATATTATATTTTACTTAACCTGTTAATGATATCTTGATTATTTAATTTATGTTTAAAAATATCTTTAATGAAAATGACAACTGTGTAAATTATTAGAGTAAAAACACAAGTTAATGTAAAAACTGCCTTATGTTCAGTTTACATGTTTTCATACAACATGTTGTGTGTTGATTATTATATCTAAAAATAAATGGCATCTGAATTTAGGTTAAAAGTCTAGGCTACAACATTTAATGTTATAGTAATGTGCAGCCTTCAACATAGTTCACAGCATTAGTAGCATCAGCACTTGTGGAAATGTTTAATTGTTACTGAATTAACTTAAAGACAAATACCTTTTTTTCATTAAACCACTGTTTAAGAAAAAAAAGCCATTTTAGCTTTCTGAACCAAATCGGAACCAGAAACCGAGACGTCAAAACCGTGGAAAACTCGAACCGTCAGTTTTGTGTATCGTTACACCCCTAATTATTATCCTCTAAAAATGATAATAAATATATATTATCCTCTAAAATATAATATCTTTTTTATCGCCTTTTTATTATATCACATATTTTAGTAGTTATCATTTGAAAGCTAACAAACAGAATTCATACTGTGAAAACCGTTTTATAATTGAACGTTGCGTTACCATTGAAACAGTACTCTAAATTATTGTATCAGGCTCCTCCCCTTTTGGGCATCATTATATTTCAACATTTATGATCAAAATATATGATCTGACATATTGACAGAAAGGTCTGTGTCTCAAGGTTCCAAATTTTGTGACAGAATTGATATTTGGACAGAAATTTATTAATTTGTTAAGGCAGAATGTATACAACTAAATTCAATGGAATTCAATGACTATTTTTGGTACTACGCCTAAACAAAATCTGAAATTTTTGTGATATCAAGTTCAAATTTGGAACATAACTTGGTTAGATATATGGCTTTGATTTTAGAGTAATTTTAGAGTAAAAACTATTTTGTAAAATATATATTTTAGATAGAATAAAAAATATTTAATACAGTATATTTGATTTTGAAGTGTTTTCACTTCACTGTTTTATTCACTGTTTTATTTAAAACAAGACCAAACGTGTATATATTCTAAAGCATTCTTGAATTACAACCAAGTTTGAATAGTGCATTTTAAACCCCATTCTCAAAAAGGGGCGACAGCCAGATCCACATTTTAATGCATTATACGTGTAATCTGGATGTGCCCAAAATGTCCTTTTACCTAAAAGGCCATAACTTTGCTGATAAAAACTGTTGCACAAACTCTATTCAATTCAATTCATTCCAAGTTTATTTGTATAGCGCTTTTCACAATACATATTGTTTCAAAGCAGCTTTACAGAAAAGTACATGAAAAAACACATTTATTTTTCCATGTACTACAATAGTCTACTACATGCCTTGATAGAGTATATTTTTTTAGCAAATAAAAGCCTTTTAGTATAATTGTAAAATCTTCTATCTTCAGCAGTCTTTATACTGTGAATTCTTTAATGTTTTTTATAAAGTAAATGTTAGAAGAGCTTTTATATATAGTAATATTTCAAGATGAACACTTACTGGACTGAAGTAGGTTTACTTGACTTTTCATACGTAATTTCTTCTAGAAAAATCACTTTAAAAATGTGAGTATCAAATATGATCATCAGGCTTTTGAGGAAGGTTTATTTGTTCATCTGTCATTGCAGTATATGTTTTAAAACCTAAACATAAAACTAAGCATTTAAATATCATCTTACTAAGACATTATTGGCAGATTTTCACAACTGATATTTATATGAATTTTGTGATTGTATCTGCTTTACTGTTATGAAGATCTCATTGATTTACATTACAAGCAATCAAAATTTCATCTCACTTTTTGGCCATATCAGTATCAGTATCAGTGCACCAAATTGAACATTTCTGCTCAGTTTGGGCCTCTGAAACAAACTGAGGTGTTTTCCTCAAAATATGAGCTACACATTCTCACAATATCATACTATATGAGCCATAAAAGCCATATGTATCAAATATGATTCATACTGCATGTTTTTTCTGCCTTTATTTTACATGTCAGGCTTCTTTTGGCTAATTTCTAAGGCAGCATCACATGCTTTGATGAGACAATCCCATAATGCATAAAAAAGTATTTTTTAGATGGCAAACTAAGCGAAAGAAATGCTAACTAAAATATATGTAATAAGAAAAAAACATGGACTGCGTTAGATTAAATTGAGAGGGGTCATATAGCACTTGCATATTAGTTTAACTGCTTCTATTGTTCTCATTTGTAAGTCACTTTGGATAAAAGCGTCTGCTAAATGAATAAATGTAAATGTAATTAAATGCTGAAAAATATTGGTTAAAAGAGTTTCGTTGAACTTAAATTATTTATTTTTTTATAAATAAATATTCCAACCATTTTACATGGTTTATTTTCATCTTTATTTTTGGCTTGACATTTGCATAGATCTGTCTGAAGAAAATAGTTCATGCAAATTCAGTATAGCACCCCATTTTAGCAATGCTGATATTATTGCGTATTGCACATATTTTGTAATCAGGATGCAGCAAAAATCAGTCATATCTTATTGCATATAAGACATTGCATATCTTAAAGCTGGTCATGAACCACAAAACCACTGACAGGTTAAGATGTATTGCTTTATGTCAAGGTGTCATTACAAAGACATCTCAAACAATGTCATATTTGCATTAAAAATGTCATAATTTAAGCGAATGACACTTAATGACAGTTGCCACAAACATGCATAAAACTTCCTTCAGGTTCATAACGTATGTTATGTCATGATTATGAAGGTGTCATGTTAGTCTTATGCACACCCCTTCAAGTAAAGTGTTACTACGTATCTCATATCAAACAGCTATTTAAGTATTATATGCATATTCACCGAATGAAGTAACAAATTAATAATTGATAACGAGTTATACAACTACTGCAAGTATATCCGACCACCTGGACACATACACTCACGTTATGCATTATATAATATATAGCAAATTTGATTGTTTATAACATTGCAGAATTAATTATATACCATGCATACAATATACTCGCATTAAACAAAATAAAATAGCAAATCTCAAAACATGGAGATATTAAGAAATTATAAGCATCAATATTTCTGTAAAGCTGCTTTGAAACAATGTGTATCGCAATAGAAATATAATTGACTTGACGTAGTAAAAGAGCTCATCTCCATCTGCCACTTTCAGGATGCTCAATATGATAATCTGCTTCATCCAATTAAACCAATGCGAACCATCACGGGACGCTCGCTAATCTCTGGCCTCTCTGACCGCTTTAAAGAGATACTTTACCCAGAAATAAAAAGTTGATCATTTACTCAGTTATGCATTCTTATTTTGTGGAACATGTTGGGGACTAAACAACATTGGACCCCATTGACTTCCACTGTATGGACAGGAAAACAGATCTTTTCCAAAATAGCTTTTATCAGGTTGGGACTATTTTTTAACCCATGATGCATTGCAGTTTCAGGGCATTTTCAGGGCATTTATTGTCTATATCGGCAACGTTTTATATAGTCGCTTTGGATAAAAGCTTCCGCTAAATGAATACATTTGATGGCATCATAGATAACAGTTGAAGGGATAGCTCACCTAATAAATTGCAATGGCAAATTTATTCACCCTCAATTCATTACAAACCATGAATTTCTGAACACAAAAGAAGATATTTTGAAGAATATGGGTAAACAAACAGGAAAAAAATACAATGGAAGTCAAAGTCAAAATTTGTTTGGTATCATCAGTTCAAAAATATATTTTGTGATATATATTTTTTTAATTTAATTTTTTTGAGTGAACTATCGCTTTAAGGCTGTAGCAGCTGCATAGATCATCTATAGATTCAAAATGGCAAATTGTAACTCAACATTGTATTTATCTATTGTGGAGAAGGCAATCCCATAATTCATTGCGATTCGGGTTTTAAAGACTGTTTATTTCCGTTTTTTTTATTATTTAAAAAAATATTCATGTAAAAAAAAACGGTAAATTACTGGCAGCTGTGGTTGCCAGCATCAATCATACCGTAAAAATACAGTGTGTTACTGTTTTTGAAATAAACAGCTAAATAATACCGTATTATCAGCTACAGTATAAAACTTTAATTTAACAGCTAATGCTCTAACATAAAAACAGTAACACACTCGTATACTGCTGGCAACCACAGCTGCCAGTAGTTTACTGTTTTTTTACAGGATTATTTTTTACAGTAGTTATATTTATCCAATATTCATTTTTTTATATCATATTCTTTTATTATCAAGCCATTATCAAAATCTAACCTCCACTGAAATCATCTAAAATGTGGTTAGTGATTAAAATCATTCACTAATGATGTTGTGTTTCTATATAATATAATATAAATGTTCACCCTATAGAATGCCACTATAGGACTCGGCATCCCAGCATGCTTTGGGTCTGCTGTGTTTTCGGCAGTGTTGCATGTTACTTGAAACGTTCCATGCGTTTATCCTTTCACAAGGTTTAAGTGCACAAAAGACTAAGAGGATTTCATGTCAATTTGTGTCCATTTTTTTGTAAACAAGCATTAAATTAAGCTGATTGCTCTCTGTTATTTGGGGGGAAAATCCAAAGTTCTTTTTCTTTGGACATTTCCACAAAAGCGAGATTATATTCAGGAATAATGGACCTGTATTCTGAGAAAACAGGAGCTGTAATTATTCAAGTGTTATTTTTCAGATTCGTCTGCTGCTAAAATTATAGCATAGCCGTCTCTTTCCGCCAGCTGGAACCCCTCTGATCCACACGAGGATATGATGAGGAAAGAGATGGTGACTTATCTTATCCTTCTGTTGCCAGACTTTTGATTATCTGTCTTCATCTGGCCAAGAACTGAAACGTCTGTCTGACCGACGTGCTAACTGTGCAGTCACAGACTCTTTGTGCGGTTTTAAACGCCTGTATCCTGTACGCATGACTTTGCAGCGCATTGATCTGAGTGTTCAGGCCTGCTGAAGGATTGGGTCAGTTACATGGAAGCTGTTTATTGATCGGACAGGAAAGTGTTTTTTTTAACCTCTTAACTGTCACCCCCCTTTTTTGAATAGACATGAAAATGCACATTTCGAACTTAAATGGTTGTAATTCAAGAATGCTTTGGAATATAGACATATGATTGGTCTTGTTTTAAAGAAGACATTTGGCAGATTTTTGTAGAAGTGAAATAAATGAAAGTTAAACAGAAAAAAAGTTATAGAAGTTTGAGTTTATGGAAATGTACAATGTAAAAAAATTAATTATTAATATTTTACATAAAATATATATTTTCATAACCTGGGCTACTCTAAAACTGCAGAAAAATCAAAGCCAAAAATCTAAACAAGTTGTGTTTCAAATTTTAGGTTGATATCTCAAAAAATAAGTTTTCAGTAAGATTTTGTTTGAGCGCAGTACCAAACTTTTTCACTAGGGCACAATCAGACTCCATTACTGCCCATATAAGGGCGCCTCCATAATTTTTTCTTGATATTTCAAACTTTTCAGTCCTTTTTTCCAAAATAATTGTATGGATGCTATCTTTAGAACTTTTGGCATGAAAACAAACTGAGGTATCTACCATTTTTTCATGATTTTTCATGTTCTCTGCTATTTTAAAATAAAGGTCTGAACTCGCTTTATGATTATGAAAATATTCTTGTTGCATATTGATAAATTATGGTTCCTCTGTAATATATTTTAAAAATCAGTCGCAAAATATGGAAACTAGAGATTGTAAGCTTTCAAATGATATATAGTTTGTCAATATTACTAAAGGTATTTACTAAGATATAATTGATTTAAAAATATAGTGGCAAACGTCCCACCTGTGGGATGGTGCCCTTGGAACGGTCAGTTCATCTCAGGATAGAAAACATATAGAGCTGCTAGATACAGCTGTCACGCACACACACACACACATTATTGCTCTTTAATAGCTCAGGGGTAGTAAGAGTTTCGTCTTTAGTTTTTTTTTTAAGTGCCTTATGCTATTTTAAAGGTTTCTAATTTTTTGGGGGTGTCCTAAAACAGGTTTGCATGCATCCAAGGTCAAAAAACGTAATTTTCACAACGTGTGCCCGTGTGTATGCATGTGTGTGCACTTGAGTGTGTGCATGTGTGTGTGTGTTTGGTAGATCCTGTAGCTCACACAGAAGACAGCTCACACTTCACACACCCCCACACGCACTCAAGGAAACAAACCCAAGGGCACCTTTGCAAGACGATGAGTGTATGAAACACACATGTGTGAGAGTGTAACTGTGTGTAGAGCACAGAGACTCAGACTCGCATGTAAAAGCTCTTCTGTTTGACTACAATCATGAAATAGCACGATTATCATATTAATCCACACCGGAGCACACACACTCTCTCTCACACACACACGTGCACACACTCGCATGCGCACACACATTCACACACTTGCAAGCACACTCACTCACTCTATTACACACACAAACACACGCACGCACACACTCACTCACTCAGGCATGCATGCACGCACACACACACACATGCGCACACACTCACTCGCACACTCAGGCATGCATGCAAACACGCACGCACTCTCACTCACAAACACAAGCACACACACTCACTTACTCACTCACTCATGGATGCACGCACGCACGCACACACACACACACACTCACTCATTCACTCACATACACACACACACACGTGCACACTCTCACGTGCATGCACTCACACTCAACATACGCACACACAGTCACGTATACACACACATACACGCAAGCTCACACTCACTCACTCATACACACTCATGCATGCACGCAGACTCACTAACTCACACACACACACACACACACACACTCACTCATTCACTCACACACACACACGTGCACACTCTCACGTGCATGCACACACACTCAACATACGCACACACATACACGCAAGCTCTCACTCACTCACTCACTCACTCACTCACTCACTCACTCACTCACTCACTCACTCACTCATACACACTCATGCATGCACGCATACTCACTAACTCACACACACACACACACACACACACACACACACACACACACACACACACACACACACACACACACACACACACACACACACACACACACACACACACACACACACACACACACACACACACACACACACACACACACACACACACACACACACACACACACACACACACACACACACACACACACACACACACACACACACACACACACACACAGTTTAAAATGTACTGTTTAAAAATAAATATTGTTGTTTATTACTATTGTTGCATATAAATGAAAATAATGAAAAAAAATTCATTAAAAAAAAAATTCATTTTTAAATTTTTTTTATTTTAGTTCTGACATTATTATGAATCAATTATGAGTTTGCACGTGTGTGTGTGTATGTAAGTGAGTGAGTAAGTGAGTGAGTGAGTGAGTGAATGAGTGAGTGTGTGTGAGTGTGCGTGCGTGCATGAGTGAGTTAGCTCATACAGAGAAGATACACACACTACCGTTCAAAGGTTTGAGGACAATTTTTTATTTAATTTCTGGTTGTTATCAATGTTGAAAACAGTTACATATTTTTACAGAAACCATATTTATTTTCCAGGATTCTGTGATGAATGAACAGTTCAAAAGAGAACTTGAAATATTTTGTACTCTCACTTTAATAATTAACTGAATGCATAATTTTAGTATAAAACTTTTAATTTCTTTAAAAACAAACAAAAAACTGACCCCAAACTTTTGAATGACAGTGTAAAAATTGAGATATATTCTGAATTTAGTTTTTTTTTTTAATAGTTTAAGGTGGTGTGTGTGAATGTGTGAAACGCTCGTATTGTATGTTTTTTATTTGTGTTATGTAATTGCTCTGTGGGTTAGTGTTGGCTCTGCTCCATCTGTTTAATTCTGCACGCTTCTCAGTAATGAGCCGTTAAACACCAGTGTGTCCATTAGCAGCTGGCCAGTGTGTCTGCCTGTTGAGCACACACACACACACAAATCCACGTGTGTTATGTCTTAATGCCACATTGACATGAGGGGAATCTTGACTAGAGACTGCTTTAACCCTGTTTATTAGACTAGTTGTCATTCTGTGAAGAGACGCTAATTAAAGACTCGCTCAAGAGCTCATTATGACACTAATTTGTTTTGAGATGATTAATTGTATTTCCGCATGAACTTTATATCACAATATAAAGTTTGCTATTATAAAATCATGCTTATTCATTTCACATCATAACTCATGTACTTCTATTAAATGCACAACTGCGTTTTCATTAATAAATGATTTGAATTACATAAGCGACGCTGGTTCTCAGATGTTCATATTGTTGAAGGAAAGCTATGATATATAGCTTTAGTAAAAGCAATACTACTAGGATAAAGTATGAGGTCATTTATTTTATTTAGAAAGGATGCATTAAATTGCTACAATTTCCCTTTTTTTACATTTTATATAGATTATTATTATTATTTACTAGGGTTGTCAAACAATTAATCGTGATAATCGCATCCAAAATAAAAGTTTGTGTTTACATAATATATGTGGGTGCACTGTGTATAATTATTTTATATATATATAAATACACAAACATGCTTGTATATATTTAAGAAATATTTTCATGCATATACTGTATATAGATTTATATATAATTTATATTATATATAAATATTTTATATACACTGCCGGTCAAAAGTTTAGGGTCGGTAAGATTTTTTATGTTTTTAAAAGAAGTCTCTTCTGCTCACCAAGGCTGCAAGTTTTTGTTAAAAAATACACAAAAAACACAGTAATATTGTGAAATATTATGACAATTTAAAATGACTTTTTAATGTTAATATATATTAAAATGTAATTTATTCCTCTGAAAAAAGCTGAATTTTCAGCATCATTACTCCAGTCTTCAGTGTCACATGATCCTTCACAAATCACTCTAATATGATGATTTTATGCTCCAAAAACATGTATGATTATTATCCATGTTGAAAACATTTTTTTACATTTTTATTTCAGGATTCTTTGATGAATAGAAAGTTCAAAGAACAGCATTTATTTAATTAGAATCTTTTCTAACATTATAAATGTCTTTACTGTAACTTTTGATCAATGTAACTCATCCTTGATGAATAGAAGTATTGATTTCTTATTTATTTCCCCAAAAATAAAATACAAATTCTTACTGACCCCAAACTTTTTAAAGGGTAGTGTTTAATGTAACAAAAGCTTTCCATTTCAGATAAAAGCTGTTCTTTTGAACTTTCTATTCATCAAAGAATCCTGAAATAAAAATGTAAAAAACTGTTTTCAACATGGATAATAATCATACATGTTTTTGGAGCATAAAATCATCATATTAGAGTGATTTGTGAAGGATCATGTGACACTGAAGACTGGAGTAATGTTTTTTTTCAGAGGAATAAATTACATTTAATATATATTAACATAAAAAAGTCATTTTAAATTGTCATAATATTTCACAATATTACTGTGTTTTTTGTGTATTTTTTATCAGAAAAATTGCAGCCTTGAGTGAGCAGAAGACTTCTTTTAAAAACATACAAAATCTTACCGAACCCTAAACTTTTGACCGAGTAGTGTACAAATCATATTTTTTATTAAATATACATGCATGTGTGTGTATTTATATATATACAAAATAATTATACACAGTGCACCCACATATATTATGTAAACACAAACTTTTATTTTAGATGTGATTAATCGTGATTAATCATTTGACAGCCCTATTTACATATTTTGCTTATGTATATTAATCAATCCCTGGCATTTGGTAACATATTAAGACCTTACCCATCCAGCATTGGGGCTTTTACACTGAAAGTAAAGGTTGCTGTCATGTTGTGGTGAAGACTTTCTTTCCATGTTGAAGAACATGGGTCAGTGTGATGTCATGGAGAGGCCGCTGCGGTTGGCTAGATTAGTAACCATGGTAACTGTCTTGTGTTTGGACTGCACTTTCATCCCCATAAAAGCAGAGTAATATATTGAGGAACTGGATGGAAATGCACTTGTGTCCTCAAGCAATGCATATGAACGGTCTTTTGTTTTCTCAAAGCAATGCATTTGCTCATGATTATTGACTCACTCGCATGTTATTCCAGCCCTGTGTGGACTGTGGAGCTGCTTTATGTCTCAGGAGCAAGCACTCGCAGTATCCTTCAAAAGATTATTATACACTTAGATATGCAGTCTTAGGACAGCGAGCATCAGATTGTGTGTGTGTGTGTGTGTGTGTGTGTGTGGTGAGAATCTGTCTCTGTTTGATATGCTGGGACAAATGTGTCTGTCAGTGAGAGAGCGCATCCATTACGCCCTGTCGCTCTGAGACACACCTCCATACTGACACATTCTCTCTCTCTCTCTCTCTGTCTCTCTCCCCACAGAGGAATGATGAGGAGGCGGTTGTGGATAGAGGAGGCACTCGCTCCATGCTTAAAGCCAGGATTGGAGAAGGAGGAGCTAGAAGGTAAACACACACACACACACACACACACATAAATACTCGTATAAACACTTGGTCACATGATGATCAGTGTACGCTTCTGTTTGAGGTCATTAAAAAAGGAAATTAATACTTTAAAGGAGTAGGGGAGAGCGGGGCACAACCTAACGCTTTTTGGTTTTGGCTCAATTAATTAAGAAATAATTAGGTTAGATTAATACTTTTTTTACACAAGCAACATACACATCTCTGCTACAAATGACCACTTACAGTTTTTTTCTAGGACCTACCATTTTCGTACAGTTGCACTGAAAGTCACAGAAGTACAAATGTTACAACTTACCCCATATACAGGTACGGGGTAACACTTGTATGTAACACACATAATTCAGTACTATTTTATTTGTATAGTTTGATATTGTTTGTGCATCTGTATAGACAGATATCCATACATCCATCCCTCATCCAATCATCCTTCTATTATGGATCAATATCATGGATAGAGACATAAGAAAAGGGCTGCATAGTTTTGCAATAAATAATAATAAATAAAATTATAAATATTGTAATTGCAATTAAATTAGATTTGTGTGTGGCAGCTGCATGTACAAATATTATTATTAATAATAATAACAGTAATAATAATACAAATGAGCTTAAAATAAAAAAAATTAAAGGGTTTATTGCATTAAAAACAGGCCATAATTTTAATAAATAAACAAGTTATCATTCAGAGTACACTAAATTTTAAACATTTTAAATTCCAACATTGTTTGTGAAAGTCTAACAAAGTTAAATGTATAAATAAATACTCAAACCTGAAAAGTTGTGTGGCTCCGTTTTCATTTGATTATCATTGTACACTTGGTGGCTTTGTTGTTGTAACACTGTGTTACAATAACCCCGCTGTATATTACATATTTTAACCCTAGCTAACAGTCGCTAAGAATTGCTGACATGTTTCAAAACGGTGCTATGTTTGAGCCAACAAGACAGTGATTAAGGCAATATAAAGTAGGGCTGCAACTAACGATTATTTTAATAATCGATTAATATGTCGATTAATTTGTCGATTAATCGATGAAATCGGATTAAAAAAACATTATTTTCCAATCCTTTATTAAAAAACAGAACTAAAAGGTGCAAATTCAGTGATCCAGTGCAAAAAAATGGACTAACAAAAAACATACACATGTATGCTTTACATCTGCCAAATATATAGGCCTTTTAAAAAATAAAGTGCACAAAAAGATGCATATTTTCTTTTTTAAAGGGGCCTGAGCTGTCAGAACAATAAATTGATAAAAAAATACAGAAAAATACAAATCAGAAAACTTAACAGGATTTGTTTGAACGTCAGAACTTGTTCTCTACACCACACTCGCACACACTCACAAACTCACACTCACAAACTTGTGTTGTGTTTTTTGTCAAAGATGTTATAATCTTTAACAAAATGTTTGAAACTTTTTAACAAGCAAATGCACTTATGATCATTTTACCTAGGTAATAATAGCAATAATAATTGTTATATCAGAAGATAATATCTCTAGTTTATCCTAATATTAATTATAAATACAATGAATATAAAATATAAATACAATATAAATAATATATATATATCAAATACAATGGATTGACCATCTCCTATGGTGTAAGGTATTTTTCCGCTCATCCTTTCCGAGCATATAGTGAAGTCAGTGAGTCATTTAGAGTGAAGTTTGAACAATTCAGTGCTTCAAATTGTGGAAAAATATTCCCCTTTGTAGTGGTAGGCAGGCTACTTGGACAGACAAAGTGTTTTCATCTGTCTATCTGATTCAAATCACAGTTTGCTAATTCAGTGGTAAGAATTTAATTGTTGTTTTGATTTATATCTTATGTAATATGCCTAATTATGTATTAGTATCACAGAATGTCTAGTAGGCTATGTACCAAATTACTAATGCTCAGACACACTCGAGTCTCTCTCGTGCGCGATCTTGGACAAGCGCACGCGCGTGCGATCGCAGACACACTCGGTCTCTCTCTCGTGATCACGGACGCATACGGTCTCTCTCTCGCTCCCGCGTGAGCGATCTCGGACACATTCGATCTCTCTCTCTTCGTGATCACAGACACACTCGAGTCTCTGGCTCCCACGTGAGCGATCTCGGACACACTCGGTCTCTCTCTCGTGATCACGGACGCACTGCGGTCTCTCTCGCTCCCGCGTGAGCGATCTCGGACACATTCGATCTCTCTCTCTCGTGATCACAGACACACTCGGTCTCTCGCTCCCACGTGAGCGATCTCGGACACACTCGGTCTCTCTCTCGTGATCACGGACGCACTCGGTCTCTCTCGCTCCCGCGTGAGCGATCTCGGACACATTCGGATCTCTCTCTCTCGTGATCACAGACACACTCGGTCTATCGCTCCCACGTGAGCGAATCTCGGACACACTCGGTCTCTCTCTCGTGATCTACGGACGCATCTGGTCTCTCTCTGCTCCGCGTGAGCGATCTCGGACACATTCGATCTCTCTCTCTCGTGATCACAGACACACTCGGTCTCTCGCTCCCACGTGAGCGATCTCGGACACACTCGGTCTCTCTCTCGTGATCACGGACGCATACGGTCTCTCTCTCGCTCCCGCGTGAGCGATCTCGGACACATTCGATCTCTCTCTCTCGTGATCACAGACACACTCGGTCTCTCGCTCCCACGTGAGCGATCTCGGACACACTCGGTCTCTCTCTCCGTGATCACGGACGCACTGCGGTCTCTCTCTCGCTCCCGCGTGAGCGATCTCGGACACATTCGGATCTCTCTCTCTCGTGATCACAGACACACTCGGTCTCTCGCTCCCACGTGAGCGATCTCGGACACACTTCGGTCTCTCTCTCTCTCGTGATCACAGACACTCTCGGTCTCTCGCTCCCGCGTGAGCGATCTCGGACACACTTGGTCTCTCTCTCTCTCGTGATCACAGACTCTCTCGGTCTCTCGCTCCCGCGTGAGCGATCTCGGACACACTTGGTCTCTCTCTCTCTCTCGTGATCACAGACTCTCGGTCTCTCGCTCACGTGAGCGATCTGGGACACACTCGGGTCTCTCTCTCTCGCGAATCATCACGGACACACTCGGGTCTCTCTCTCTCGCGATCATCACGGACACACTCGGGTCTCTCTCTCGCGATCATCACGGACACACTCGGGTCTCTCTCGTTTGACAAATGCGAACTCCGCGATTGAGCGACAGTGCGTGAGAGACCGAGAGTGCTCCGCGCTCAACTCAAACTTTTTTTTAAATATATATATACACAAACATTTCCGTGTTCGCGCGACGCAACGAATCGATAATGTAATTCGTTGCCAACTCTTTCAGAAATCGATTTTAATCGATTTTAAGTCGAATTTGATTGTTGCAGCCCTAATATAAAGTTAGATTTGGAAACGTATACACCCAACTCAGAAACCGAAAAAAAACATGTGATGAAAAAAAAAACTTTCATGGTGTCAAAACACTCTTTTTCCAGTATCTGTATTTTTCCGTAAATTCAGGAAGACCGTTATCAGGCAGCAAGAAAAATAGCGGAAAGACAACCTTGATCCTGACGAACTATGTAAAACGTACGTGTTACATTTAACCCCGCGTTAGGTTGTGCCCCGCGCTCCCCTAGTTCACTTCTAAAAAGACTTTTGCTTTTTAGGCTGACCACAAAACTAGGCTGACCACAGTGCTTTACAGAACGACCAGATTAAAATATCGTACAACCTGCATTACAACACATATAACACAAATAAGAGCAGCAAAGCCTTAAAACAGACAAAACAGTGTCAGACTCAAATATGAAGAGATCAGTATACTCAGTAGCGGAGTGGCAATCGGGAGAGTCGGGAGTTTCCCGGTGGGCCGGTAGTGTTTCGGAGGCCGCGAGGGCCGGTCTGATAAAATGTATTTATTGGAAGTTCGCCATGTGCACTTGGGGCCCAAGCTAGGGGAAGAAAACATTTATTTTTTATTTTTTTTGCATCTTCTATAACGGAGCATGTATTTGCACTAAGTGTTTGTCTTTACAGCAAAAAGACACTCGTCCTAGAACAGTTTCAGTGGCGTAGATGTAGGGCGTAAGTGTTTGAAAGCAGCTTTTGATCCGCTGAATGCGAGTTCGAATCCGCCTTCAGCCGAACTCTTTCTTCTCCATTTTCCCAAAAGAAGAGTTCGGCAAAAGCGGACTTGGAACTCGCATTCAACACATATGTAAAGATGTAAAATGTCAAACCTAACATTAAGGTCTCTAGCGTTATATTTTGCCAACGAACTAAAATTGAAACCATGATATGGCGTTGTGCCATTACTGACATTAGAATAGCATCCTGTTTTTGCTGCGTGATTACTTTGCTCACGCGATCATGGTCATCTGGTGTTTTCTCCTAGAAATAAAAGCTCAAGGGTTTATTTCTTGCAAGTGAAGAAATTAGGACAAAAGTATTTAATTGTCCTATATTATAGTGTAATGTAGGTTAAAATATACTTTTGAAATACTCATTTTCATTTACATAGTACATTTATAGGCTAAATGGATTTTACAGAACGTCATAGGAATAATTATAAATCATTATTACATTATTATAATAATTGTTTGGCATCCTAAAACACCATTGATAATGCAATGCAGACTGAGACTCTCATAACTAAAAAGATGTTTGAGCACTCTTTATTGTCCTGGTACAAATTAATGCTTTTTTTTTGGTCAACGAGCAGTTCATGGGTTGAAGCCAGGGTTTCCCATACATTCATTAATTTGTGGCGGCCCGCCACAATATCAACACTGACCGCCACGCATTGATTTTCAGGTTTTGATTTTATTGTTGAGCTGCGCGCTCCTTCCCCTCCCACTCATACAAACTGACAACGGAGACGCGAATAGCCCCTCCTCTTTGAGCACGATTATGAATCAAAATATGATCATGCGTTGGAGGTCGGATTATTGCCGGTGCTTATTCCTCCAGAATCATTCCGGAGTTGAATGGTCAGTATAATGAACACTATAACTCTAAAAAGTTAGTCTATGTTAAATGCTGTCGCGTTTCCACCACAGATTCGCGCAATTTACTAAATAACGTCATTTTTTCCTCTCGCGATCAGTCATTCAAAAAATCATGGCAACGGACGTTGGTAGATTTAAATATATTACAGAGCCACCATATTATATTATTACTGATAAAGAGATGTAGGCCTAAGTGTGTTATCCAAGCTTTAATAGCATGGAAAGACATACTGTGAGCAGCACGTGAGGTGTTTTCTCACTTAGCTATTTCTGCTCCGAGGTCTTGATTATGGCATTTCTTTGAGGTTTAGAAGCCAGTATTCCTGTATTTGGTCTTTTATGAATTTAATAAATAACTCTGTCTCAGTATTCTGTCCAAATATACATTTTGGGTATCTAACGTATTTAGCACTGGAGTAATTATTTTTCAGCCGATTTTTTACTTCTACTCCTTACGGCTATTCACGCAATTATCTGTAGGCTACTTTCTACTCTTTACATTTTAATAAATAGCCTACTGTTATGGCATTTCGATTTGTTTTTATTTCTGCTTGACATCGTAAAAAAAAAACTATCCAGATAAAATCACGCTATCTAGAGTGTATTTGATTGTGGTTGGATGAGAAGTACATATACCATTCATCACACCTGCAAGAAGTGTCACGCATTGATTGTCACAGTCACTCGTTTCGGTCTTTTGTATTTATCTCGTGTAAAAACTGTTTATAATATATTTAATATGCCGCAGCGGCAGCGCATATACCGGCAGGAATGAAGCGCGTCCCCCCTGGAGTTCTGCAGTTAAGCCTGCCACTTATCAGCCAATGAAAAAAAAGAAAAAAGTACTACACAATAGCCAATCAGGAAATAGTATTATTGTATCTGGGTAAGATTTAATGCAAAAAAGAAAAAATTATATCCTAAAATTGTTCACGTGATTCTCTCACTCCTGCTGCCTTTCTTCAAAACTTGAGAGCCCTGTTGTACAATTCAGCATAGTACATACCAGGATGGTATCAATCAGGAAGGTATCAATCAGGATTATTTTTATTTTTTGATTAATCACTTTGATGAATAATTCAAATTGACAGCACTAATGTTTCAAAATGAAAAGTGTGAAGGGGAATCCATTGCATTTTTCTGGCCCTTACTTCAAATAGACCGCCAAACCGCGAACCACTTACTGAAGCAGTCACGTGGTACAGCCAGCTCGCAAGGCTTCGAACGTCACCACATACGTCACCGACACAAGCCTCGATACGCGCTTCACAGAAATCATCCCGGATTACTGGACACACGCTTCGAAGCTTCGATACGGGAGGACACATCACTAATTATAACATGCTTACAATACATATAGGCCCCTGTGGCACAAACAACCCCACCCCCTCCCCTCGGTACCAAAACCCCACACCACCACAAATAGAATCTAATTCTGTGGGAAACACTGGAAGCTCTTAATTTTGATCTCTCAGAGAGCACGAGATTGATGCATTTAACCTTAAAATGTCCAAAATTTTCTTGTGGGGAGCATACCCCCGAAACCCCCTAGATGAACAGAGTCCAACCAACATAGTTTTAGACATTCCTATGGGAAAGAACGTCCATTTATGAACTTTACTCCAGCATAATACAACAAAGTTCCTTTTAAATCAGTAAAACTGTAAATGCTATCGGCTATTAAAGTCGTGCCAGCGACGAGGGCCGGTGGTCTGTACGAAATTTCCCGGTAGATATTTTGGTCCCACTCCGCCCCTGAGTATACTAAAGGAAACAGGTATATGTTCAGAGAGCTCTGAATGCATGTTCATGCATTGCTTAACCATGCAATATTGATAAAAATAGTTCAGTCTAATTAAAATGTACCAAAATGCGTGCTACGTATTTTAGGCTAACATCAAAATCTATTGGAATCAATTGTGAATTGAAAGGATTTTATTTTCAACAGATTATTTCATAGTAGCCTAGCATCAAAATAAAAGCTTCCAGTGTAATAAATCACGAGAGCACGACATCGCTCACTTGCAGTGGTCAAGCTCTTCCCCGAGCCACGGTCTCACACACACACACACACAGAAATAAGCTTTTCAGAGCTAATGCTCAGAGAAGCTAATGCTAGTCTGAGAGGAAAGAGTGTGGGTGGCAAATCAAGAGCATGTCGCACCAGAGAGAGCGTGTGTGTGTGTGTTGTATCTGCCTCTGAAATGACATGAAGAGCTGTGGGAGGATGGATGGCTGGTATCTGAGAGCGTTTAACGGTGGAAAGAGACAGCTACTCGAAGCGTATTCTCACAGGACTGCATGACGTCAGCCGCGCCTCTGCCCCTGGATCGGCTATTTTTACATTCTGTCTGTGAAAAAGAGGCAGGGACAGGGAGAATAATTACAGTATCCAAATTATAATAATAAATGGGTCATCAGAATCTAAATAGAGGCTCTATATCCTACACAGCTCTGAAATGTAGTGCTAGACAACGATTAATCGCTTCCGAAATAAAAGTTTGTGTTTACATAATATATGTGTGTGTACTGTGTATAATTATTTTGAATATATAAATACACATATGCATGTATATATTTAAGAAAAATGGGCAACGATTAATCGCATCCAAAATAAACGTTTGTATTTACATAATATATGTGTGTGTAGTGTGTATAATCATTTTGTATATAAAAATTCACACACATGCATGTATATATTTAAGAAAAATGTGTTATTATAAAATATTTATATTTAATATAAATGATGTATGCATTTAAATAGAGTATGCTACCGGTTAAAAGTTTAAGATCGGTAAGATTTTTTATGTTTTTAAAAGAAGTCTCTTCTGCTCACCAAGGCTGCAAAAAATACACAAAAAACACAGTAATATTGTGAAATATTATGACAATTTAAAATGACTTTTTTATGTTAATATATATTAAAATGTAATTTATTCCTCTAAAAAAAGCTGAATTTTCAGCATCATTACTCCAGTCCTCAGTGTCACATGATCCTTCACAAATCACTCTAATATGATGATTTTATGCTCCAAAAACATGTATGATTATTATCCATGTTGAAAACAGTTTTTTACATTTTTATTTTCAGGATTCTTTGATGAATAGAAAGTTCAAAGAACAGCATTTATTTAATTAGAATCTTTTCTAACATTATAAATGTCTTTACTGTAACTTTTGATCAATGTAATTCATCCTTGATGAATAGAAGTATTGATTTCTTATTTATTTCCCCAAAAATAAAATACAAATTCTTACCGACCCCAAACTTTTTAAAGGGTAGTGTTTAATGTAACAAAAGCTTTCCATTTCAGATAAAAGCTGTTCTTTTGAACTTTCTATTCATCAAAGAATCCTGAAATAAAAATGTAAAAAACTGTTTTCAACATGGATAATAATCATACATGTTTTTGGAGCATAAAATCATCATATTAGAGTGATTTGTGAAGGATCATGTGACACTGAAGACTGGAGTAATGATCCTGAAAATGCAGCTTTTTCAGAGGAATAAATTACATTTTAATATATATTAACATAAAAATAACATTATCATTTTAAATTGTCATAATATTTCACAATATTACTGTGCTTTTTGTGTATTTTTTATCGAAAAATTGCAGCCTTGGTGAGCAGAAGAGACTTCTTTTAAAAACATAAAAAATCTTACCGAATCTTAAACTTTTGACCAAGTAGTGAACATGCAAATATTTCCTAAATATATACAAGCATGTGTGTATATTTATATACCAAATAATTATACACAGTGCACACACATATATTATGTAAACACAAACTTTTTATTTTGGAATGTGATTAATCGCGATTAATCATTGTGCATTTTTCTTAAATATAAACATATATGTGTCTTTAAATATATACAAAATAACACAGCACACACACATATATTATGTAAACTCAAACTTTTATTTTGGATGTGATTAATTGCTGTCTAGCACTAAAAATAAGAAGACATACTGTATTTGCTGAAAGGACAAGCTGGCATTATGTGGGTATTACCCATGCAGTAATGAGCCGACTGTCTATATACTATATATATAGACAGTGATTTATTCAGACACGTTTCATAACCCAGTGAACACTAGGCAGTGAACACTGTACGCTTCAATCTGGATTGGCCAGAAGCTCACAAAACGGGCACACTGTGCACATACTTGACATGTGAATGAACAACACTGTTCTGATATTTAAGTGTCATATTTTGTGTCTAAATGTCACGACTTTGTAAACACGAGTGGTCAACCTTATAAAGTCTAAAGCCTTAGAAATCGACATAAGCCCGTGTCATTGAGCCGTTTCCCATCGCAGGACGATGCATTCAGTCCTTCTCATAATGTTATGTCATTAAAACTCAACATTACAGCTTTAATGATGTAATTTAAGCCTCATTTTATCCAGCTTTCAGCTCCCTTTTAACTGCCAGGAAGAGGAAGATCTGTCTGTAGGTTAGCATTAGTCTATATATGTCGTGTGTGTGTGTGTGTGTGTGTGTGTAAGCACACAGACAGATGTTATGCTTTCTGCAATTAAACTCATGCTGTTGTCTCGACCTCTTAATCATTCAATTGCAATTACAGTGAGTGATTCCCGTTATATAGCATTTAAAATAAATAAATAAATAAATAAGGGTTGGTAAATTATTTTTTTTTGTTGTAAGGTCTTTATTTTACATTCCACTTTAAAACATAATGACAGCAATTTTAGGGATCATATGTTTAAGGAAGCATCCATGCCAAATGGTAGGCAGCCAGTATAATTATCGTATAATTGCTATTTTCATAATTATGTAGGATAATCATTCCAAATGAGCCACAGCATAATTACACTGCCTTCTAAAACACCTTCGTTTGGATGAATACTAAAGCAGCACTGCAAGGACCTGTTCTGGGAAAGACAAACCCATAATGCAATGCAAAATGTAAAAAATGAACGTTTAGGTCTATTATAAAAGTTGATTTTGTTACTGTTTTGTTTCAAATACAAATTCAATTAAAAAAAAACTTTATTATACACTGTAAAAAATAATTTCAAGATTTGTTATCACAACATATTTCTTTTGTCAAATCAACTTTATAATAATTTATTTAGTTGAGATAACTTATTATTTTGAGTTTCAGAGGATTAAATTAATCTCCTTCATTGTATCAACTCACTTTTTCCAGTTCTATCAACTTAAAATTTTAAGGAAACCCAGGTTACTTACTTTTTTAAGTTAAACCAACAATATTTCTTTTACAGTGTAGAAATCACAACATTTTTTTTCTTTTGTCAAATCAACTTAAATAATTTATTTAGTTCAGATAACATATAATTTTGAGTTTCTGATGGTTAAATCATTCTCCTTCATTGTATTAACTCACTTTTTCCAGTTCAATCAACTTAAAATTTTAAGGCAACCAGGTTACTTACTTTTTAAGTTAAACTAACAATATTTGTTTACAGTGTCAGAAATCACAAAAAAAAAATTCTTTTGTCAAATCAAATTTATAAGAATTTATTTAGTTGAGATAACTTATTATTTTGAGTTTCGATTATTAAATTAATCTCCTTCATTGTATTAACTCACTTTTTCCAGTTTAATAAACTTAAAATTTTAAGGCAACCCAGGTTACTTACTTTAAGTTAAACCAACAATATTTTTTACAGTGCAGTAATCACAACATTTTTTCTTTTGTCAAATCAACTTAAATAATTTATTTAGTTCAGATAACATATAATTTTGAGTTTTTGATGATTAAATTATTCTCCTTCATTATATTAACTCACTTTTTCCAGTTCAATCAACTTAAAATTTTAAGGCAACCCAGGTTACTTACTTTTTTAAGTTAAACCAACAATATTTTTTACAGTGTAGCAACCAGTGATATAAATTTGTCTTTTGTTAAAAGGCTAACATATACACAATACAATCACACACACATCACAATGAAAATAGTTACAAGGAAAAATTTGCTTTGGTACTTTTTTCACAAGGTGTACATTTTCACATTTGAACTGACCACACTTGAAACACACCTGATCCCATGCTTTCATTAGTAATACACATTCAGTCGACATAATCAGTTGTTTCAAAGATTATTGAAATATGTAATGAGAACACCGAAACACAACAGTATGATCTTCTTTCAGTTTAGTACTTTAATAGCAAAACAAACAATGCAAGAGACGTGTTTAAAATCATCTTCGTTGATGAAATAATTACAGTAATACAGGCTACAGTTTGCCCCCTAACTCATGTTATTGAATCCATAATGTTTGTAATGGTATCTATCTCAGTGTGTTATCGAGTTATGAAACTGCCATGAGGTTCTGTGCTTTTGTGCCCTGGAAATACAGTAAATGTTTTCACTGTGCCATATGACTGAATACTGCAGTTTACATTTACATTTATTCATTTTAGCTGACCCTTTTATCCAAATCGACTTAAAATTGCTCTATAGGTCAGAGGTGGCACGCCTCTGGAGTAAGAGGTTAAGTGTATTGCTCAGTCTCTACCATGGCAATCTGTTTACAGTATCACACGACATACACTCTTAGAAGAAATGTTTCTATTTAGAACCAGAAATGGTTCCATCCCCTGCTTCATATATGGAACTCCAAAATGGTTCTATATAGAACTATTTTTTGGTAAAAGGTTCTATTGGCCAAGTAAGGAACCTCACGATTCTATATAGAACCCAGAGGAACCCTTTTTTTAAGAGTGTATAGAACCTTTAGGGGTTTCAAATACGTAGAACCTTTTAAGGTTCTATATAGAACCTTTTCTTCTAATAGTACATAATTTAATGCACACATGTAATGTAATTTTAAAATGCTGTATTTGATGCCATAATCTCCCTTCTAGAGAATCAGATCTATAGCAATCTGTAGATGAACCGAATGGTAAATTGATTAACCAGGGGTGCATCGTTAGCCAACTACCATCGCAAGTTGGTCGCAATTTCCATTGAACTCTGTTTTAATGACAGAACTCCGACCAATGGTGCTCTAGAGAAACGCACCCCAGATCAGTTGGGTTAAATAATAGACAAATGTAGAAAACAGATGAAAAATTATTGTGAAATGAAACATTTATATAGAATCTCTGTGTCCCTGTGTGTTTGCTGTTGGTCAATAGGTCACAGGACTCTGTATGTAGATGTTCATGTTCCTCTGGGCAGAAGAACCCACCGACGCCATCGACATCACGGACACGGCACAGGAAGAGGAGCAAGGAGAGAGACTCAGGGGTCGAAGGACGGACGAAATCACCTTCATACAGTAACTGTCCATCCTTTCTTCAACACATGCTATCTTTAGTATGTTTTTCTTGTTTTTCAGTACAAATATCTAAACGTAGATTTGTTTGACACACAAAATGATTTTTACTTTGGCTTAATTCAATTTGATACATATTGCCTTTTGCATTTCAAGCAAATCTATCTTAAATTAAGCATGCTGAGATGTTTGTACTGTAAAACAAAACAAAGATACGGAAACACTTTACATTAAGCTCATTGATGCATTTAAAGGGATACTTCACCTCTGGATAGATGAATGTGTATTTAAAATGGTTAATTTATGTAGAAGAAGTGTGAAATTATTTTTGAATTTGGAGCTTTCGAGACTTGAGAAAAGCCAGAAAATGTATTTTTGGCTTATTTGGATGAAAGACAACAACTCCCAGAATGCACTTGCTTCGCTGCCCTCAGGAGGCCACG
>JAQIUQ010000641.1:242500-247500 GCA_030378365.1 Hybognathus amarus
CAAAATAGGCACAGATGAGTTTTTTGCTAAACATTTAGCATAGATTAGTCATTTGAAGAGCACATTAGCTCCGTATATCAAGACAGCGCTGGTCAGACACATGCCTGCGGGGAATTCATGCCTTTAGAAATTCATCACTCTATTTATTATTCAGGTTTAGTTAATAATTAACACTTTGGTAGAGCATAGAAGTTTAATATAGCATTTGACAGCTTAATAACTGAAGATCACACTGACAAAAAACCTGAAAAGAAGATTTCGGATGATTGGAAAACTACTTTTGTTGTGAATTTAAGTTTGATATATATATATATACGATACACTACCGGTCAAAAGTTTAAGATCGGTAAGATTTTTTATGTTTTTAAAAGAAGTCTCTTCTGCTCACCAAGGCTGCAATTTTTTGATAAAAAATACACAAAAAACACAGTAATATTGTGAAATATTATGACAATTTAAAATGACTTTTTTATGTTAATATATATATTAAAATGTAATTTATTTCTCTGAAAAAAGCTGAATTTTCAGCATCATTACTCCAGTCTTCAGTGTCACATGATCCTTCACAAATCACTCTAATATGATGATTTTATGCTCCAAAAACATGTATGATTATTATCCATGTTGAAAACAGTTTTTTACATTTTTATTTCAGGATTCTTTGATGAATAGAAAGTTCAAAAGAACAGCTTTTATCTGAAACGGAAAGCTTTTGTTACATTAAACACTACCCTTTAAAAAGTTTGGGGTCAGTAAGAATTTGTATTTTATTTTTGGGGGAAATAAATAAGAAATCAATACTTCTATTCATCAAGGATGAGTTACATTGATCAAAAGTTACAGTAAAGACATTTATAATGTTAGAAAAGATTCTAATTAAATAAAAGCTGTTCTTTGAACTTTCTATTCATCAAAGAATCCTGAAATAAAAATGTAAAAAACTGTTTTCAACATGGATAATAATCATACATGTTTTTGGAGCATAAAATCATCATATTAGAGTGATTTGTGAAGGATCATGTGACACTGAAGACTGGAGTAATGATGCTGAAAATTCAGCTTTTTTCAGAGGAATAAATTACATTTTAATATATATTAACATAAAAAAGTCATTTTAAATTGTCATCATATTTCACAATATTACTGTGTTTTTTGTGTATTTTTTATCAAAAAATTGCAGCCTTGGTGAGCAGAAGAGACTTCTTTTAAAAACATAAAAAATCTTACCGAAACCCTAAACTTTTATGACCGTAGATATATAGTATATATATATATATATAGTAATTATAGTAATTAATTTATATTTATTTATGCATTCATTTAATTAATAATAAGGTTAATACATTTTTTACTTCCATATTGCACTATTATCTTCTTATCTGCTGCTGATCATTTGTGATGTTGTGTGTTGAATTCCTTAGATATGGTTCTGGACCAACAGGAAGTGGCTGGGCATCTTGAAGATGATGTTAGAAGGAAGGTGAAAGAGGCTCTTCTGAAGCAGCATCATCATCAGAACCAGAAGAAACTGGCCAATCGGATTCCCATCGTCCGCTCCTTCGCTGATATCGGCAAGAGGCAGTCTGAGTCCAACTGCGTCGACAAAAACGGTATTCATTTGTCTTAACACACGAGGTCTGATTCTGCTGATGACACTCAAATTAAACACACTTCAGCTCAAAAGTTTGGGCTCAGAAAATGAATACAAAGTTTTTTCAGTAAAGGATACATTAAATTGATCAGTCACAGATTTATATTTCAAGTAAATGCTGTTCTTTTCTCTCTATTCATCACGAAACTAAAAAAAAAGAGTAGTTTGCACAAAAATATCAGTTTTTCAACATTGATAATAATCAGAAATGTTTCTTGAGCAGCAAATCAGCATATTACAATGATTTCTGAATGATAATGATGCTGAAAAATTAATGTTTGCATCGTATGAATTACATTTTAAATAGGGCTCTGCAAAAGTTAATTGCGATTAATCGCATCCAAAATAAAAGTCTGTGCTTACATAATATATTGTGTGTGCTGTATATAATTATTTTGTATATATAAATACCAATGCATGCATGTATATATTTAAGAATTATTTGCGCTTAAATTCTGTATATATATATATAATCTATATTATATAAATATAAATATTTTATACATGAATAACACATTTTCTTAAATATATACATGCATGTGTGTGTATTTATATATACAAAATACTTATGTACAGCACACACAAATATATTATGTAAACACAGACTTTTATTTTGGATGCAATTAAATTTTGCACAGCCCTAATTTTAAAACCTATTACAATAAGAAACGGCTAATTTAAAAGTTATTTTGATCAAATAAATAGTAAACATTTCAAAAGCATTCAACCAGCCCCAAACTTAGTGTATAACAATATGCAATGTCCAAACAACCTACACATTTATTCCTTATAATTCACAGAGGTGTGTAAAATATCTTCAAATGCAGAACCCCAAAAAATACACACAAAGTATTCTGTACACAAATGGAGAAATATTTTGCATTTAATTCTGTAACTCTGCTTAATGTTACTGTTTGTTGTTTCTGGTTTCATTAGAAATGTCCGATCCACCATGTCAGAGTTTCAGCGTCTCTGTTGTCTTGTGTGTGTGTGTGTGTGTGTGTGTGTCTGACAGGCGCTTCATCTCATCTCTTTAAGTCTTCTCTGTGGCGATCAGTTGTTTCAGATGGGAATGATGGGCAGGTCTCATCTTGTTCTCCATGTTGGCCTCAGTGCTGCTCGTCCAGTGTGTCCATCACTTCACCTCTCCCTCCTCCATCCTCCTCATCCACACACCCAAACAAGAACCCCACCGCCACCTTCAGCCCGGACCGAGAGGACGGCTTGGATCCAGGCAACTTTTAACTTCAGAGGCTTTCCCTTCTGCTGTAGCGCTTCCTAAAACATAACATGTAAAGGTGGTTATCTCAGAGAACAGGTTGCACGTCTTAAATGGTGGAGGAAGCTTTTCAGGACATGTGCGGCACACTTGATTATTGTCATTTGCAGTGCTTCGTGAGATGGGCGGCACAAGTTTTTTTGGCGTGAATTGCTTGTTACGATTTTATGGTGGAGATTCTTTGCAGAATCATGGCTGATTTAAACTTGAAGTTGAAACGCAGTCTGACGGCTTCAACAAAAGCAAATTGCCATCGATTAACAACATCGTAACTGATATTAAAGGAACAGTGCACTTTTGAAAAAACTTTTGCTGATAATTTACTCACCCATGTCATCTAAGATGTCCATGTCATTCTTTCTTCAGTCAAAAAGAAATGAAGGTTTTTGATGAAAACATTCCAGGATTTTTCTCCATATAATGGACTTCAATGGGTCCAAACGGTTCAAGGTCCTAAGGACAGTTTCAGTGCAAACCACAAACTGTTCAAAGGGATTTAAACGATTCCAGACGATAAATAAGGGTCTTATCAAGCGAAATCGATCGCTCATTTAATAAATAAATTAAAAAGTTCAAGTTTTATAAGCACAAATGCTTTGCCTTGTTCTGTTCTGTGATGCACGTTCGTGACTCTCCTGTTCAAAATGAACAAATCTTTTTCCGAGTCATTTGGTTCATTCAACGAATGTGAAGCGAACTTAATTGACTCGGAAAAAGGTTAGTTCATTTTGATGAACAGGAGAGTCACGAACGTGCAGTCGGCAGTACAGAGCAAAGCAAGCATTTGAGCTTATAAAACTTAAAGCTTTGTTATTTGCATAACGTTCTCATTTGCATTTAAAGGGCCAGACACAAAACGGTGTGTTTTTGCTAAACCTCAAAAATTGACAACTTTAACATGCTTAAAAACAGCTGTCTGTAGAGAAGCGCTTCCTGGACTCAAGTGTATAAGTTTAAGATGCTCTTTGGATAGGAAAAAACATGGAAATTATCAGGAAACATCCAAGGCACTCTCTTTAGAAAAGTAAAAAAGCCTTTATTACTATGGCTTGGTCATAATCAACATTAAAAACACTCCGACACGTTTCGGCATGCAAGCCTTCGATCCGGGAGTCACTCGGAGAGTGCCTTGGATGTTTCCTGATAATTTCTACGGTGGCGTATTGCATCCACTTGAAGAAAGAAAAATCTACTCTGTTTTTCTGAATAAACGAGTTAATTATCTCAGAATAACGAGATAATTTTTCATGGAAAAAAGTTTTTGCTCTGTTTTTCTGAATTAACGAGTTAATTTTTCATGAGAATTTTTTTTTGCTCTGTTTTTCTGAATTAACGAGTTAATTTTTCATGAGAAAAAAATTCTGCTCTGTATTTCTGAATTAACGAGTTAATTTTTCATGAGAAAAATTTTTTGCTCTGTTTTTCTGAATTAAAAAAAGTCGTCAAAAAATTAAGTCGTTAATTCAGAAAAACAGAGCAAAAAAATTTTCTCATGAAAAATTAACTGATTAATTCAGAAATACAGAGCAGAATTTTTTTCTCATGAAAAATTAACTCGTTAATTCAGAAAAACAGAGCAAAAAAATTTCTCATGAAAAATTAACTCGTTAATTCAGAAAAACAGAGCAAAAACTTTTTTCTTATGAAAAATTAAGTCGTTAATTCAGAAAAAACTGAGCAAAAACTTTTTCTCATGAAAAATTAACTCGTTAAGTCAGAAAAACAGAGCAGAATTTTTTTTCTCATGAAAAATTAACTCGTTAATTCAGAAAAACAGAGTAGATTTTTTTTCTTCAAGTGAATGCAATACGCTTCTGTAAATTTCCAACTTTAACATGCTATTTAAAATACGGTGGTGTATTGCATTCACTTGAAGAAAAAAAAACTACTCTGTTTTTCTGAATTAACGAGTTAATTTTTCATGAGAAAAATTTTTTTTGCTCTGTTTTTCTGAATTAACGAGTTAATTTTTCATGAGAAAAAATTTTTTTGCTCTGTTTTTCTGAATTAAACGAGTTAATTTTTCATGAGAAAAATTTTTTTGCTCTGTTTTTCTGAATTAACGAGTTA
>JAQIUQ010000641.1:252500-265000 GCA_030378365.1 Hybognathus amarus
TGTTTTCCATATGCTTGTGTATTTCTCACCTAGTGACTCCTGCATAATAATGTGTGTGTAGATAGACCTGCACTTCATGAAGAAGATCCCTGCAGGAGCGGAGGCCTCGAATGTCTTAGTTGGAGAGCTGGAGTTTCTGGACAGGCCTGTGGTGGCGTTTGTCCGCCTCTCTCCTGCCGTACTGCTCAAACGGCCTGGCAGAAGTGCCCATTACCACCAGGTGAACACCATGGGCCCTATCACACACCTGGTGCAATGCAGCGCCAGGCGCGACGCAAGTGTTTCTAACTAGTTTCAGCCTGAAGCAGTTTTCATTTGCATTTCCTGCGCCATGTTGTTTAAATAGCAAATGCATTTGTGGCCATTTGTTCTTCCCAAAATCAGCGAGGAAATCACTTGAGTTGCCAAGTGCCCCTTTAAAGGGATACTCCACTTTTTTGGAAATAAGCTCATTTAACAACTCCCCCAGAGTTAAACAGTTGGGTTTTACCATTTTCGAATCCATTCAGCCGATTTTCAGATTTTTTTTCAGTAACCAGACAGTTTCTGGTCTCATTGACTTCCATAGTATTTTTTTTCCTACTATGGAAGTCAATGAGACCAGAAACTGTCTAGTTACTGATATTCTTCTAAATATCAGAAAATCGGCTGAATGGATTCGAAATGGTTAAACTCAATTGTTTAACTCTAGGGGAGTTGTTATATGAGCTTATTTCCAAAAAAGTGGAGTATCCCTTTAAGTGAATAGGAACCCTTTTAGACAATCTGACCATTTTTCCCGCGTTAAACTAGTAAAAATGGATTCGGACTCGCCATAAGTGAGCTTGCGCTGTGTGCTTTAGACCATAGGCTTAGATAGATGTTCACATAGGGCCCCAAGTTTGCTTCGTGTAACTCAACATAAGAACACCGCCATGCTGTTTTGTGCTTGATCTGTCAGATTCCTGTTCATCCTGCTGGGGCCTCTGGGTAAAGGGCCACAATATCACGAGATTGGCAGATCAATTGCGACCTTGATGACAGATGAGGTAAGAGAGCATGGGATTATTTCACAGTTGAAATGAAAAATTCTGATTGGATGAGCTGCATTTGAAGCCTCTGTAAATTTTTTTATTTTTTTGATGTTTTTAAAAATTCTATCATTCCGATTTTTGTAATTTAATCAAACTGGCTTTTGTTGGTTTTACAAAAGCCAATGAAAAGGGAAAAACCCCAAAATTTAAATTTACTTAAAATGTACTTGTTTACTGAATGGCGATTTAAAGAAAAACTAATGTGATTTAAAAATTTATAATAATTGAATTTCTGGAGAGCACCAAAGGTTTTCTGTTTTCAACGTGTGTGTGAGCAATGAAGCCATTAAGCCAATCCCAGATATATCTGTTGGTCTCTTGAACGCAGTAGCCAATCAGAGACATTTAACTTCACCGCTCGCGCTCAAAACGCCAGTTTTGTTCAGTTTTTGTTCTGAGTTTTTGTTCAGTTCAGAGTTCTGCACTCTCGCAAATACTCTCATTATAACAAACAAAGTGTAGAGAAAACATAAATAAGGCCACTAATTGAGCCTGGGTCGACCGTGATTTTAAGATGCATGATGGAAACATTCAAATGTACACATTAATATCAATAAATCATGAACGTTGGTGTCTTTTATCATGTTGCTCTGCATTGCATTGTATCCAGAACACCCCTACAAATTCACCACCTTAAGTGTATTATTGTTGCTTTAATGAAGCGTGTTTCATGCAGACTGAAGATGAGAGGATAGGAAACTCCTGAGGTCTTTCACAGCTCAGCAGATTCTCCTCACTTAGTCTTTGAGGTGCAGAGGAGACTTACAGAACGGCCCTAATAACATGCAAATGACTGCTATTTAGACAGAAAACCACCCTTGTGCCAAGCTGCTGGTTGATGTTGCTAAGGCAACACCTTAAGACATTAAATAGCATGATAATGTGAAAATGTACTTTTTTTCCAGGCTTCCTGCACTCTTAGAAGAAAAGGTTCTATATAGAACCTTAAAGTGTTCTATCAGCGCTACATTTTTGGAACCCCTAAAAGGTTCTAAACAGAATCCTTTTTAAGGGTTCAATAATAGGAACACTTTAGGGTTCTTTGTAACCAGGAAAAAGGTTCTATATGGAACCTTTTTGGTTCATTCATTATCATTTGTTTTGTCCTTTCCGAAGGAAATTTCATATTATTGACAAACATCAAGACTCTAAAATGTATTTATGAATGCATGTGAATGATCACAAAATTCAAGATATGGGGGTTAAAAAATGTAGATATTTATATCATTTTATGTAGTTAATCAATATCACACTGAAGAGTTTGCATTTTTGTACAAACTATTCCTGTTTCTTCTTTCATCACATCTTATTCTTAATTTTGACTGAGAATGTTCTGGGTTTTTTTTTCTCATTTGCAGGTTTTCCATGATGTGGCCTATAAAGCTAAAGACCGCAATGATCTGATTGCTGGAATTGACGAATTTCTTGACCAAGTTACAGTTCTGCCACCCGGAGAATGGGACCCTTCCATCAGGATAGAGCCGCCAAAAACGTCCCGTCCCAGGTCAGTGAAGCAAGATCACAAACCTGAGAAACTTCCAGTACGACCACACTCAGCTGATGTAGGATTGAAGTTTTGCACTAGCCAAAAGTCTGGACACACTTAACTAAATTTATGTTGCTCACAATCTTAAAATACTTTTAATCTAAAGACTAATGCTTAAATGTTTCAAATGAGTTTTTTAGATGTACATAATGCACGTAAATATGCATTTCTGAACAAGATTAAACGTTTAATTGCATTGAAAGGGATGAGTTGCAGTACATAGTGAAGGTACTTCCTTATTCCTCATTCACTAGTTTAAAAGCACCCCATGATGCACCTCATTAAAGTCCAGAGTGAGCAGAGCAAAAAGTTATCTATAAATATATAAGAGTTTGTCTCACTACATCATTCCCAGACTTCCATTGTGTTATTTTAGAGTTTTCATCACCTTTAATAATTAGGTGTTTTCAAATCTTCGGCTGGTAATGTAGTTTTACATAGATATTATTTTAGTTTATATTGAATGAAAAACTCTTCTGTTAAGTAAAATCAAGTGTGTTTTCTGCCATGTGTGTATGTACAGTAAGTCATGTGATGTAATGCACATGATTTATAAAGCTGCCATCTGCTTATAAAGATTAAATCAGAGTGTTTACTGTAGAATCTCGATCTAGAAATATTGAAGAGAGGATTAACTGTAACTGCACTGTAAAATAAATGAGCAAAAATAGATCCTTTTTATGTAAGCACTGACATTAAAATGAGACACAAATGAGCATATTCATCTCAACTATATTATACTATTATATTAATTCACATACTGTAAGCCAACTTACACGGTTCGCTCATTCCATAGTGTGACGAAAAAGAGCCGCGAGTCTCCACAAAATCCGAACTCAAGTCGTCACGGATACCAGGTGGAAACAGACTTTCTCTCTCACTCGCTCGATTTCCTGGATATTATATATATTTTGCAGCTATTAATATGCTGGATGTTCACATTATTCATAAAATTGTTTGTTTGGGTGTTGATTTTCAACAACATTTCTCAGAAATCGCTTACTGCACCTTTGAGCTGTTCAGGCTTAATTAATTGCAAGTATCAACAATATATCCAATAATTTGGTGAATTGGTATGTTTCGTCAGGGCGTGAAGAGGTATAGAGCTGAGTATCATCAGCGTAACAGCATACTGTATCTCCCAGCATGTACAGGGTGAAAAGCAACGGTCCTAGTACTGAGCCTTGTGGTACTCCATACTGAACTTGCGATTGATACAACACCTCTTCATTTACTGCTACAAATTAGTTTGCAGTAGTTAAACACTTTTGATTACAGATTTAGAACAAACACTAACATGAGTTGCGTTTCTCAAAAGCATCTAATAGATTGTAGAACCATTGGCACCAATTATTATAAGCCTCCAAAATAGAAATAGTGTGGAGTGCTCGGTTAAAGTCTGCTCAAAAATTATTGGACTCCCGATTAGGGCTCTTTCTATTATAAGTGAACAGCAAATGCTGAGATTGGCTGTAAGGATTTTGCAAGGCACTTCACATGTAATGTTCTCTGTTTTTCGAGCGGCTTTTTTGTCCATGTTGTAGGACACAAAGGAGGAAGGCAACCTTTGTTCCCAAATCGGTGCTGGTTTTAAATTCTCCACCGTCTCTAGCCCCCTTGTTCATCATGCCTTAATTTTAATTATTATTTAATATATATTAGGTATTCAATAACATGTATTCCGTGCACATTGTGTCTCTCTCACTCGCTCAATTTCCTGGATATTATATATATTTTACAGCTATTAATATGCTGGATGTTCACATTATTCATAAAATTGTTTGTTTGGGTGTTTGATTTTCAACAACATTTCTCAGAAATCGCTTACTGCACCTTTAAGCTGTTCAGGCTTAATTAATTGCAAGTATCAACAATATATCCAATAATTTGGTGAATTGGTATGTTTCGTCAGGGCATGAAGAGGTATAGAGCTGAGTATCATCAGCGTAACAGCGTACTGTATCTCCCAGCATGTACAGGGTGAAAAGCAACGGTCCTAGTACTGAGCCTTGTGGTACTCCATACTGAACTTGCGATTGATACAACACTTCTTCATTTACTGCTACAAATTAGATTGCAGTAGTTAAACACTTATGATTACAGATTTAGAACAAACACTTACATGAGTTGCGTTTCTCAAAAGCATCTTAAGCCTAAGTAGATTGTAGAACCATTGGCACCAATTATTATAAGCCTCCAAAATAGAAATAATGTGGAGTACTCAGTTAAAGTCTGCTCAAAAATGATTGGACTCCCAATTAGGGCTCTTTCTATTATAAGTGAACAGCACATGCTAAGATTGGCTGTAAGGATTTTGCGAGGCACTTCACATGTAATGTTCTCTGTTTTTGAGTGGCTTCCTTCACGGCTGCGGCTTCGTTGTCCATGTTGTAGGACACAAAGGAGGAAGGCAACCTTTGTTCCCAAATCGGTGCTGGTTTTAAATTCTCAACCGTCTCGAGCCCCCTTGTTCATCATGCCTTGATTTTAATTATTATTTAATATATATTAGGTATTCATTAACATGTATTCCGTGCACATTGTGTTTTTTATTTAATGTAGGATGTTTTTATGTATAATGTTTACGTTACTCTATATGGCCTCATCAATTGCAAATAAAGTGTTTTGAAATTGAAATGAACTTAGCTCACGATGCTTTTGAGAATATTTGAGGAATGTCTCTTGCAAACTCTGTCAATATCTCCAAGTCCTGTCAGAACTCCTCTCACAGTTTTATGCTAAGGGTTCTGCTGTATCCCTCCATCGTCGTCTCTGTGTTTGAACAGGAGAAGAGAAAGATCCCTGCAGTGCCTAATGGAGAGCTGGCAGAGACAGAGGAACACGGTGGACATGGAGGCCCTGAGCTGCAGCGCACCGGAGGTCAGTCTGGAGTGTGTGTGTGTGTGTGTAGACACATCAGAATCGCATGTCAATTATCTAGCGAAACGATTGCTCGTTTAATAAATAAATAACAAAGTTTAAGTTTTATAAGCTCAAATGGTCGCCTTGCTCTGTTCTGTGATGTGCGTTCGTGACTCTCCTGTTCGAACTCATTCATCAAAATGAACAAATCTTTTTTCGAGTCATTTGGTTCATTCAATGAACAAAATGAACGAGTTGACTCAGGAAAAGATTCGTTCATTTTGATGAACGAGTTCGAATAGGAGAGTTACGAACGCGCATCACACCCTAACCCTATAAAACTTTTTTTTAAATGAGCAATCGTTTCACTTGATAAGACCCTTATTCATCGTCTGGAATTGTTTAAAGCCTCAATTTTAGTTGCGAAGCTGTCAATAGAGGGACAGAAAGCTCTCAGATTTCATTTAAAAGATCTTCATTTGTGTTCCGAAGATGAACGAAACTCTTGCGGGTTTGGAATGACATGAGGGAGAGAAAATGGTGACAGAATTTAGTTTTAGGTTGTTTATTTATATTCTTAACTATCCCTTTAACAATTTTGCCTATATACAGTACCAAAGTCTGAGATAACAATCTGAACTCACTAATTTCTCATCAAATTCTTCCAAATTATCTCAGCTGTTATTCACATTTTGTTGGTCTATACTCCTATTTCGAAGTTAATACTTACTACTAAATTCAATTGAGTCTCATAAACCTTGAAAAAGTTTAAAGATCCTCTCAGAAACCAAAATAATTGAACCGGTCATGTTCAGTTAAAGAGCACACTATAATGCAGATCATTGAGGATGAGGGTTTGGTTGTCTGCTACGACGTAACCGAGAGCCGTGCCACTGAAGACCAGGTTTTCAACTCTCCAGTGAACTGGACAGATGCCATGTTTGACATTTGGTCACACTCTTCCTGTTGAGTGACAGTTTTCACAACTTTGAGTGACTTCTCTCTTCTCACAACAATAATCCCCTTCTGTTCTCAGATGGCTCTTTTCTCCCAAATGGTCATATCTGATCAGCCCTAATTAATATTTCTTTGTGGTTTTATAGTATGTCCGTCTTATATAGTATGTATTCTGTGCACAGTATGTGGATTTTCTGAATGCATGGAATACTCGGATGATCTGCTATATTGTTTAAATTGTGCAACGTCAGACACTATGTAAAATATTGAATGCTTTGGACTTCTGCTGTGATTTTATCATCCCTTTTTCAACTGGACTCCCAAATATTAAGAGGTTTTTTAAATACAAAATTGAATTAAGAGTGTTTTACCATTTTATCTTTATATGTCTACCCACACTTGCACTCCTCACAACTCAGTCTTGGTAAGGATAAACACTATTTAGTGCACTTCGTACTAAATTGATCTCAGTTTTATATATTTATACATCATTTTTGCCAGTTAAAGCGCGGAGAACTGTGAAAATTCACTGTTGTATTTCTTACAAAATATGACGTTGTATTTAGCATTTACAAAAAAAAATACATATACGTATTTTTGTCGCTATAACAGTGCAACTGTTTTTTCATATGCAAGACGCGCCAGACTTACTGTGAAACAGCCATGCTCAGAAAACCTGTGACTTTTCGAGAGGAATATTCCACATATGTGTCGAAGCATGGAGAAAAAAGCCATCATATAGATGCAAGCCACACATCTTCTATTACAAGAAATTCTTTACACAGTAAAAAGAAAGAAAAGAAATAATAGTTTGAAATTAAGCCTGTTTTTTTGTGCATTATTTTCATGAGAATTAAGTTCCATTATTGTAATGCATATAGATATTGTACAGTATTTCTGAATATATCTTTTTAATTCCAGTTATTCTTATTAATTATAATACAGTACTTTTTGTAACTTACAAATGGAGAAAAGATACATAGATACACTTTTTTTACTTGATTAGAAATGAATTAATTTAATTCTGAAATGAAATAATTAGAAATATTAATAATAATTAGAAATGAAATAATTAATTAAATGTTAGAAATGAGATTTGCAACAAATTCTCTGCATTCCAAAAAAAAAATAGTTTGAAAATGAAGCCTATTTTTATTAGTTGCATTAAGATTATGCAATTAATAATTTTAATGAGAACTAAGCACTTTTCCCTCATAAATTCCCATTACTGTCATGCATTATAATTCTCATCATTACTGTACACTCTTAACAATGCTGGGTTGTTTTAACCCAAATTTGGGTAGAATATGGACAAACCCAAATATTGGGCTAAAAATTGAATTCAAATTTGAACCCAACTTTCACTTTCAGCTGTACATTTTTTAATTACATTTTTAACCCAACATTTGGGTTTGTCCATATTTGACCCAAATTTAGGTTGAAACAACCCAGCATTTTTTAAAGTGTACTGTAATATTAATACATTACTGTAAAAATTACAATTTAAGCAATTTTTAATATATATATATATATATATTAAATTATTATTATTATTATTTTTATTATTATTATATATTGTCATGAAAATAAATTTCTACTATTTATTTTGTATACACTTCTCTACAGAATCACTCTAAATAATGTCTGGGTTGTTTCAGCACAAATTTGGGTCAAATATGGACAAACCCAAATGTGGGGTTAAAATGCAATTAAAAATAATTCAGTTGAAAGAGAAAGTTGAAGTTGGCCTAAAATATGAAATTCCATTTTTAACCCAACATTTGGGTTTGTCCATATTCTGACCCAAATTTGGGTTAAAACGACCCAGCATTATTTAGAGTGATTCTGTAGAGAAGTGTATACAAAATAAATAGTAGAAATTTATTTTCATGACAATATATATATATATATATATATATATATATATATATATATGTATATATACATTAAAATTGCTAATTGTAATTTTTACAGTAATGTATTATATTACAGTACACTTTTAAAAAATGCTGTGTTGTTTCAACCTAAATTTGGGTTATATTATTGATATAACACAGCTCTGAATTGTGTGTAAGCCAGCTCTGTCCGCGCCTCAGAAGGCAGTGATCTTGTGTGTCTGGTGTGTTTTGTCAGGTTTTTTGGTGGATTAATTCTGGATGTGAAGAGGAAGGCTCCTCACTTTCTGTCCGATTTCGCGAATGAGCTCAGCCTGCAGTGTTTGGCCTCGTTCCTGTTCCTGTACTGCGCCTGCATGTCCCCGGTCATCACCTTCGGAGGACTGCTGGGAGAAGCCACTGAGGGACGCATAGTAAGATCACATCAACACCCTGCGTTTCATTTAAAACTCATTTTCAGGATTTGTTATCTCAACTTTTTATTTATTTATGTAAATAAAAACTTTTTATTATTTTATTTATGTATATTTTGTCAAATCAACTTAGAAAAATTATGTAATTCAGATAGCATAATATTTTGAGTTTCTATTTATTAAACCAATCACCTTTGTTGTGTTAACTCAAAATTTTTATTTCAATGAACTCAAAATTTACTATTAACTAAATTAAATTTACTGTATTAAATTTACAATTAACTAACTCTAAATTTTTTAAGTGAATCCAACATTTTTATTGATTTATGTTTTTTACAGTGGGCAAAGAAAGTAGTGAAATACACTCATTTGTAAAGGATAAGGCAATGAAGTTTCCTTCACTCATAGTGACGTCATTTTTTTTGGGTCTAAATTGCGAAGTCAGCAATAATTTCATATACAGGTGAAAACTCGAAAAATTAGAATATGGTGCAAAAGTTCATTTATTTCAGTAATTCAACTTAAAAGGTGAATATTATATAGACTCATTACAGATATTTCAAGCCTTTATTTGTTATAATTTTGATGATTATGGCTTACGGTTTTTGCAAACCCCAAATTCAAAATTAGAATATTGTGAAAAGGTTTTCATAATCTGTAAGCCATAATCATCAAAATTATAACAAATAAAGGCTTGAAATATCTGTAATGAGTCTATAGAATATATTAGTTTCACCTTTTAAGTTGAATTACGGAAATAAAGAGTTTGACCTGTATGATTGTTGTCATATAGAGGTGTTCTTGAGCATATTCTCTTCTGTTCTCAGAGTGCCATTGAGTCGCTGTTTGGAGCCTCGATGACTGGGATCGCGTACTCGCTGTTCGCGGGACAGCCGCTCACGATACTGGGCAGCACTGGACCTGTTCTGGTGTTTGAGAAAATATTGTTCAAATTCTGCAAGTATGTCCAATGCATTTGATCTTTTATATTGCTCAGTGCACACACACGTTTAAACTGAATGATTTAAAGAACATTATTTATATTAATTGTTTTAAATTATGTAATTATTTGCTATCACTATCTATCTATCTATCTATATCTATTGTCTGTCTGTCTGTCTGTCTGTCTGTCTGTCTGTCATTTTCTCTCGTTCGTATCTACTGCTCCACCATTTATCTTCGCATTCTTTTCTATCATTCTATTGTTTATTTCTCTATCATCTATATATCATTCTTTCATTTATCTGAGAACGAACATTAGAAAAGAACGAATGATAGACAGAATAATTGAAAATCGATAGATAGACAGAATGATAGATCAGATAGATAATCAATGAGACAGACAGACAGACAAACAAACAAACAGACAAAGCAAACAAACAAACGACAGACAGAACAGAACAAGCAAACAGACAAGACAGACAGACAGACAGACAGACAGACAGACAGACATACAGACAGACAGACAGACAGACAGACAGACAGACAGACAGACAGACAGACAGACAGAATGATAGATAGAGTAGACAGACAGACAGACAGACAGACAGATAGACAGAATGATAGATAGATAAATAGACAGACAGACAGACAGACAGACAGACAGACAGACAGACAGACAGACAGACAGACAGATGAATAGATAGACAGACAGACAGACAGAGACAGACAGACAGACAGATAGACAGAATGATAGATAGAGTAGATAGATAGATAGAATAGATGATAGATAGATAGATCAGATAGATAGATAGATAGATAGATAGATAGATAGATAGATCAGATAGATAGATAGATAGATAGTTATGATAGATAGATAGATAGATAGATAGATAGATAGATAGATCAGATCAGATAGATAGATAGATAGATAGATAGATAGATAGATGACAGACAAGAACAGACAGACAGACAGACAGACAGACAGATAGAGTCAGATAGAGTAGATAGATAGATAGATAGATAGACAGAATGATAGATAGAGTAGATAGACAGACAGACAGACAGACAGACAGACAGACAGAATGATAGATAGAGTAGATAGATAGATAGATAGATAGATAGATAGATAGATAGATGGATAGATAGATGGATAGATAGATAGATAGATAGATGACAGACAGACAGACAGACAGACAGACAGACAGACAGACAGACAGACAGAACAGATAGAGTCAGATAGAGTAGATAGATAGACAGAATGATAGATAGAGTAGATAGACAGACAACAGACAGACAGACAGACAGATAGACAGAATGATAGATAGAGTAGATACATAGATAGATAGATATAGATGATAGATAGATAGGCCTACATCCCCAATAACTCCCTGTACACGAGGCTGAGCCTCAGACTGTGTGTGTGTTTGCCGGGAATACATGCTCACGGTGTGTGTTTGCAGGAAATACGTGCTCATGGTGTGTGTGTGTTTGCAGGGAATACGGGCTGTCGTACCTGTCCCTCAGGACGTGTATCGGGCTGTGGACGGCGTTCCTCGTGTCTGCTACTGGTGGCCACTGATGCCAGTTCACTCGTCTGTTACATCACGCGCTTCACCGAGGAGGCCTTCGCCTCGCTCATCTGCATCATCTTCATCTACGAGGCCTTGGAGAAGCTCATTCATCTCGAGGAGACGTATCCCATCAACATGAACAACAATCTGCAGAAACTCACCACTTACAGGTGAACATGACGAACAGAATCAAATGGACACCAAGATCATAGAAACAAATGCATATTAACCTCTTTTATAGCAAAGCCAGTTAAAGGATGCTTCTGTTGTGTAGATGCTCCTGTATCGAGCCTGCAAACCCCAGCAATGCCACGCTTCTGTACTGGGAGCAGAACAACATCTCGGCTCCGGAGATCTTCTGGGAGGCTCTGGAGGTTCAGGTCAGAACTGATATTAACCATACTTTATCATATTTGATGCACACATTTCTAAGGCATCTAACCTTTTGCACACAATCTACCACAGTACATGCCTTCTGTCACCTGATGGAGAGTTTCTGCGGGTCCTGAAAAGTCTTAATTAAGTCTCAACACATGAATGAAGGCTACTCTGTAGGTAAAATATTTTTTTTATGGTCAATTTTGAGATTTTGAGATATTTGTCTTCAATAACATGTCTTCTTTCAGACTTGTGGTGAAATGAAGTCTCAAATACACATTTAGGTCTTTATTTTACTACACTTTGTCTGTTTGCGTCTGTAGATTTCTCATAAATTCTTCAAAAGTTGTCGTTATAAATCATCCTGCTAGTGATCGCGATCTGCACCTGTCATCACACACGCCATTAGAAAGCTCTCTTTCTCTTATCCAAATATGGTCATTTCCTTTTTATCAGCAACCAATCGTGAAAGTAAAGGGGGGATTTAACTCTAAATGCGCAATCTCATTGGCTGATGCTAAATCTTTAAAGCCAGTTTTCTCAAAATGACTTTTCTCTCAAACTCCAAGTCCCAAATCTCCACTTCATTATCACCTATATACACCAAACTTTCCAGTCTTGTACCTACACTGTAAAAAAAATATTGTTGGTTTAACTTAAAAAAGTAAGTATCGTGGTTGCCTTAATTTTAAGTTGATTGAACTGGAAAAAGTGAGTTAATACAATGAAGGAGATTAATTTAATCATCGTAAACACAAAATAATAAGTTATCTCAACTAAATAAATTATTTAAGTTGATTTGACAAAAGTAAAAATGTTGTGAACAAATCTTGAAAATATATTTTTTTAACAGTGTAGTTATT
>JAQIUQ010000641.1:270000-295000 GCA_030378365.1 Hybognathus amarus
CTGGTTGAAAACCACCGCTCTAATATACTGTACATATTTGTCATCCTTTTAGTTTTTCGATCGTCTGCGATTGTTCGGGATGCCGGCTAAACACCAGCCAGACTTCATTTACCTGAGACACGTCCCGCTCCGAAAGGTTCATCTGTTCACCATCGTCCAGCTCAGCTGTCTCGTTCTCCTCTGGGTCATCAAAACCTCCAAGGCTGCCATCGTCTTCCCAATGATGGTATATGTTTTACATATATTTAACATATTATACTTGCACTCACCTAAAGGATTTTTAGGAACACCTCAATTTCCCATTAATGCAATTATCTAATAAACCAATCACATGGCAGTTGCTTCAATGCATTTAGGGGTGTGATCCTAGTCAAGACAATCTCCTGAACTCCAAACTGAATGTCAGAAAAAGGGGGATTTAAGCAATTTTGAGCGTGGCATGGTTGTTGGTGTCTGAGTATTTCACAATCTGCTCAGTTACTGGGATTTTCACACACAACCATTTCTAGAGTTTACAAAGAATGGTGTGAAAAGGGAAAAACATCCAGTATGCGTCAGTCCTGTGGGCGAAAATGCCTTGTTGATGCTAGAGGTCAGAGGTGAATGGGCCGACTGATTCAAGCTGATAGAAGAGCAACTTTGACTGAAATAACCACTCGTTACAACCGAGGTATGCAGCAAAGCGTTTGTGAAGCCACAACACACACAACCTTGAGGCGGATGGGCTACAACAGCAGAAGACCCCACCGGGTACCACTCATCACCACTCCACTCACCAAAATTGGACAGTTGAAGACTGGAAAAATGTTGCCTGGTCTGATGAGTCTCGACATTCAGATGGTAGAGTCAGAATTTGGCGTAAACAGAATGAGAACATGGATCCATCATGCCTTGTTACCACTGTGCAGGCTGGTGGTGGTGGTGTAATGGTGTGGTGTAATGTGTTTTCTTGGCACACTTTAGGCCCCTTAGTGCCAATTGGGCATCGTTTAAATGCCACGGCCTACCTGAGCATTGTTTCTGACCATGTCCAAACACAGTTTAGTATAGTGTTCCTAATAATCCTTTAGTGTATATCGCTAATAGTTTCCACGGTGTGCGATTTTATACATCGTACAGTATATGTTATGAAAATCTTGCCTGTTTAAAAAACAAGAAGAACATGTTATTTTGCAACACCAGTCAAAGGTTCATATACTAAATGTCTTCTCAATCCATTAAAGTGTATAGTTTTAATTTGGTTTAATCTAAAACTAATCCGAAGGTTTTAAGATCATGGAGTCAGTCAGACGTTTCTCTGCTAGTGTGATGGCCTCTCTTAAGTGTTTTGATGAATGTTTCTGCTGTAATATGTGCTAATTGAATTAGTGCTTTGCTCCTGGCAGGTGTTGGCGCTGGTGTTTATAAGGAAGCTGCTGGATGTTTTCTTCACGAAGAGAGAGCTCAGCTGGCTCGATGACCTCATGCCCGAGAGCAAGAAAAAGAAACTGGAGGACGCCGAGCGAGAGGTGAGATTTACCATTCATTATCTAACTGTAACATTCCCTGTGAACAAGCACTTGTGCTTCGGATGCAAGCAGCAATTTACAAGGTCCACGCAGAACAGAAAGAGTTAATGAAATGCACAGATGAGCTTGACATCGAAGGTTGGACGAGGGGTTTAAAAGGCAACAAGAGACTTCTATTCAAACCATGAAAAACATTAGCAGTACTGTTCAGAAGTTGTGTTATTGTAAGAAAGAAGTATCTAATGCTCACCAAGGCCACCTTTATTTTATCAAATATTATAAAAATGATTTGCTGCCCAAACACAATATCTTATAATTATCAATGTTATCAAAACTAGGTTCAAATGAACAGCATTTATTTGAAGTAGAATATTTTGTAACATTTTCAAAGATTTTTACTGTCACTTTTGATCACTTTAATACGGTGGCGTATTGCATTCACTTGAAGAAAAAAAATCTACTCTTTTTTTCTGAATTAACGAGTTCATTTTTCATGAGAAAATCTTTTTTTGCTCTGTTTTTCTGAATTGACGAGTTAATTTTTCATGAGAAAAATGTTTTTTGCTCTGTTTTTCTGAATTAATGAGTTAATTTTTCATGAGACATTTTTTTTTGCTCTGTTTTTCTGAATGAAATTTTATTTCTTATGAAATATTATAGCTCGTTAATTCAGAAAAATAGAAAAAGTTTTTTCTCATGAAAAATTAAGTCGTTAATTCAGAAAAACAGAGCAAAAACTTTTTTTTCTCATGAAAAATTAACTCATTAATTCAGAAAAACAGAGCAAAAAAAACTTTTCTCATGAAAAATTAACTCGTTAATTCAGAAAAACAGAGCAAAAAAAATTTCTCATGAAAAATTAACTCGTTAATTCAGAAAAACAGAGCAAAAAAAAATTTCTCATGAAAAATTAACTCGTTAATTCAGAAAAACAGAGCAAAAAAATTTTCTCATGAAAAATTAACTCGTCAATTAGAAAAACAGAGCAAAAAAAATTTCTCATGAAAAATTAACTCGTTAATTCAGAAAAACAGCAAAAAAATTTTCTCATGAAAATTAACTCGTTAATTCAGAAACATAGTAGATTTCTGTTAACAGTACATTTCTGTTATAAAAGAAATAACCACAAACCTTTGAATGCAATGCCCTCTGTTGGATTTGAGCGGTATGACTTTCACTCATGCTTTTAATGATATTGAGCCTTATTTATTATTTCATAAATCCAAATGTACACAATTGATTGGATAAATAAATCATGCAATGACTCAAGCGGTTTGGCAAAGCCAAGCTTTCAGATTTTAAAATGTTACAACATAAATTGTACATTTGAATTACTGTAAGTTTTGTGCATTTATTGTTTTTCCAAATACTTGATTTATCTGGGAGCTGGCTGGGCTTTAATATATCAGAACGTTTTATTGAAGACATTTTTTCCAATGCCTATGAAGAAAAATAACGAGGAAAAACATTTTTTTTTTTTGCACTCTTTTGCACAGATGGCATTTAGTGAGTTGGCTAGTCAAATAGACTTTATGTGCAGAATATTTCCCTCTGAATTCATTGCACATGATGATCTTAATAATAATAATTATTAATAATAATAAGCAGACCGGACACATTTTTCTTGTCCAAGTAGTTAAAAACAACAATAACAATTACCAAATACAACAACTACTCTGTAAGTATTTGTCAACTATTCCTTCACATTGAGTTAGTTATATATCCAGACAGCATCTCCGTCTGCTCATCGGCTTTATTTATTTATTTTATATTAATTTTATTGTATTATTAATTGTTCTGACAGGGTCTATTTATTTTATATTCTAACCAATTCAATTTTCAATCAATATTCAAAAGCAAAATGTTATCTGTTTGACCACAAATGTAATTGAATATTTTACATGACATTTTTACCCCTCTTTTTTTGAATGAGTGTAAAAATGAGTGTATCTTAAAAACTAATTTATGTAAACAGTTGAAATCAATTCTGTATAGTTTTAAATTGTTTTTTGCACGTTTTTCACATTGACAAGTTTGAGGTTGACATTTATCATTTTTTTGTATTGAATAAAATATGTAGAATTTTTTTAGAATTTTTCATAGTTTGATTATTTTGATGTATGGCATATGAAAATGCTCAAAAGAATGACAGCACAGCATGTTAAAATAGAAAGATATACTTTGGTATAATTGTTCTATGGCAGGTCATAAAGGGTTAAGAAGAAAAATAGATAATATGGGGGATAATAACCTGCTACAAACACTTTAGACCCATAACACCACAAGTAATTAGCATTTGGAAGATGATTTCTATATAACTGAATGATTCGACATGACTGCTGTTTGAGTTTATTTATATAAGCTGAATGAGATTTTGAGAACTGACGGAGGTCCTGCTTTAATGAGGAGATCTGCTGTGTGCTCCAGTTTTACAGTTTGTTTTTCCTGCATTCAGAGACTTTCTGACCCCCTGGCAAATAATCCCATGTTTTACTCCTGCTAAAATTGCCATGATTCGTTTCTTATAGAGGGACCCCGATTCACCCACCTCAGTGTCTCAATGCATTCGTTTCATGCCAAACAAATGGAACATGAATTGATCTGCCAAAATGTCCTTGAGCAAAGTTATTTAATCTCAAAGGGTCTCTGAAGTTCTCTTTGCCTGGACGGGAATAAAACTCTCTCTCTCTCTCTCCCCCTGTGTTTACTGCCAGGATGAGCAGAGTATTTTGGCAGAGGAAGAAGGAATCGTACAAGTGCCATTGGAGGGACATTACAAGTATGAACCAGATTTTCAGAACTTATTCTCACAATAGCATGCAATACTAGTTTTTTGTTGGCTTATTAAAACAGTAAACCATAGTTTCAGTGATATCCATGGGTTTCATAAAACTTTATTTAATTTCATTTAAAAGAACAGCAATAGAATCAGAATGTGCAAAAAGACACACTCTTCAATGGGTTCTATAAAGTTAATATACTTTTACGTGTCTTTTGTGTTCTTGACTCAATTTTAGACTAAATTTTGCCTAAATGAGAAATGTCTTGAATGAATGCTTACTTTCATATTTAATTGGTTATTTAATTGTTTTCTAGTGATAACTGTTGCTTGTAATTCATAAAATGTCATTAAACAACTTAGTTCTACTGTATATATGTACAATGTAAAAAAGTTTGCAATCACCACATTTTCTCTTTTGTAAAATCAACTTAAATCATTTATGTGGTTCAGAAAACATAATATTTTGAGTTTCTGATGATTAAATCAATCTCCTTCGTTGTATTAACTAAATTTTTCCATTTCAATTAACTTAATTTTAAGGCAACCAGGTTACTTCATTTTTTAAGTTAAACCAACTAATATATATATATATATATATATATATATATATATATGTATGTATGTATGTATATATATATATGTATATATATATATATATATATATATATATATATATATATATATATATATATTACAGTCTAGTGCGTAACAGAACTAAATCATTATTTAAAAAACAGCATTTTTCAGGTTGGATCAGCGATTGGCTCTTTTATTTAGAGGGCGGGGCTTATTCCACCATAATGCACCATATACACTTTCTCTCATTCATAATAATATGAGTGCACCATCTTGTCAAATTAAACGCCTTTCGCTGTTTAAAAAATATTGTTGGTTTAACTTAAAAAAAGAAGTAACCTGGTTGCCTTAAAATTTTAAGTTCATTGAAATGGAAAAATTTAGTTAATACAATAAAGGAGATTAATTGAATCACCAGAAACTCAAAATATAATGTTATCTGAATTACATAAATTATCTTAGTCGGTTTGACAAAAGAAAAAATGTTGTGATTACAAATCATGAAAATATTTTTTTACAGTGATGGATACTTATATACAGTATGCACATAGAGTGAACTAATTAAAGAAGAAGATAGTTATTTAAGATCAAGAGAAGTAATATAAATCGAAAAAAAGCTACAGATGATAAATATTAACATTTATTAATTAACGATTGTCAAGCATTCGCTATTATATTACAATTTTGAGTCTGAATTTCATATTTTACGGTTGTTTTCATGCACTCACCTGAATATTAATGTCTGATTTCATGTTATATTTATATGCTATTTTTTTTTTTTCAGAGATGATCCTTCTATTGTCAACATTACTGATGAAATGTCCCGAGGCTCCTTCGGAAGCACTTGGAACACCGCCAACTCCAAAAACGATCCAAAAAGGTTTTGATTAATTTTCATATGAAATGTTTTTGGTATCTTTCTGGATCCAGCAGTTGCGGTTTGACTGAAATATGAACGCAACACCGACCAAAGACATGTAAACCAACCAAAAACAGGAAGATGAGACAGAACGTTTTTTTTTCTCGTCATAGTCATGATGTTGTCACAGTTCAGTCCAGGCGTCAGAATCACGTCTCCTCACAGTAGATCTAGGTTTGTGAGTGTAATGAAGGGATTCCTGACACTGTTTTGACTCCTTTACACATTTATGGTCAAAACACCATCAAATGTAGCTATTATTGCCATAATAGGCAATACGTCATTAAAGCCAACCAGACTGTGAACATCTGATGTTCACAAAAGCAGAACAAATAAGCACTGATACGCTTTCATATGCTTTCACTCTTGAGCGGTTAGTTTGTGGTGATAACGTGACCCAACTGCCAAATAACTGCACATTTTTTGGACTAAACTAGCTACCATAGTCAAACAAAAGTATTATTTTTACAGTTACAAAAATTACACATTTTTGCAACAAAAATTGTACTTTTTGCAAATGATACATTATTATAAGGAAAAATATTAAAACACGGGAAATCATTGTTGTGTCCATGACGATGGGAAAAAACGCATAAAGCTTACACATTTACCCAAATTATTATGCATGTTAAACCGAAGCTAATTTGGGTATGTTTGTCCCATCCCCAATGTCACTTCTCTTTCTTTTACGGCCCTGACGAGAACATCGAATCTTCTCGGCTGTGAACCGATTGAAGCGTGTCTGGTAAATGCGCCGTTCATAGTAGTATTGCGCCATAGAACAAGCACACCTCGTTCATCATGCTCTTAAAGGGAATGTGATATGAAGCTCTTATTGGTTTGTTTCTGTTAGGCCCAAATAATGAAGCTACTTCAGATCAACCCCTTTTAGATTTGCGTCGAGTGCAAGAGTCATTTACCCCGCCGGTTAAATAGCAACAGCAACGAGATCCGCCCACAAAGTTACTTGCGCATTGCGCTTGACACTTGCGTTTTAGATCGTTAAAATAGGGCCCCAGATGTGAAAGCGCCCCAAGTGGACCAGGACTTTTATTTTGGTCCGGACTGAACAAACCAAGTGAACCGAACTACAAGTGTGAACTCGGACCACTTGGGCCATGTCCACACTAATACGTTTTCGTTTTGAAAACGTATATTTTCTCTCCGTTTTGGCCTTCCATCCACACTGAGACGCCGTTTTAGGTCAACGAAAACGTCTCGATTTGGAAAACGCTTTCCAAAATGGATACATTTTAAAACGGCGTTTCGCGTTGTACAGTGAAACCGAAGGGAATTTCAAAACGATGATGTAAGTTTAGTCATGTGATCCATGTAGTACCAATAGATATTCATGTTTATCGGTATTGTGCCTGTTACTGTATGTGTTATTCATTTTTACACTGCTGCTAAAATATGTTACTTTCTATGTACAGGGTTTCCGCGGTGTCTTAAAAAGTCTAAAATTTCAAAATCACAATTTAAGGCCTTAAAAAGTCTTAAATTTGCTGAAGTATTGTGTTCTAGGTCTTAAATCTTTTTAAACAGGTCTTAATTTTCCTATGTCCATGTAAATCTCATTGAAATGATCCCGTAGCACTTTGGAATGTTTTTTATTTATTTATTTATATTACGTAGTTGTAGTTCTTAATTCGCTGTATTACAACTACAAAATAGACCAACATGCAACAGCCAATCAGTTTTGAGGTTTTGTGTTATTGGCGGGTATTCAGATACCACAGGCGATGTTTCGTCTGTGTTTTCAAAACGATGTTTCCTTCAGGTGCGGGAAAGATAAAACGGCCTACGTTACGCGCTTTGGAAAAGGGGATTTTATAAAAACAGAAACGGAACAAATTTCCAAAATCACGGGAGCGTTTGTACTGATTTTCAGTTTGAATAAATTGAATTACTTTGCGAATAATTTTGAGACTCGTTACGCGCTTCCTTTGTACGTTTTTTTTTTTTTTTGAATTTAGAAAAGTTTTTGAAAGTGAATTTAGAAGTTTCTCATCCACACTGAAACGTCGGAAAACGCCTGAAAACGCTAGTGTGGACGGAGAGCGTTTTTAAACGAAACCCCTTTTTCGAATGTATCTGGATTAATGTGGACGTAGCCTTGTTTGGTTCGGATTGCAACCTTCACACTTATTCAAATGAACAGAGAAATCGTACCAAGGTTCGTTTTAATCCAACCAAACATACCAAGTGTGAACACACCCTTAGTTTTACTGCACCTTTAAAGGTCATTGTTTGGAAATACATGTGCATGGACTTTTTTAATCCAATTATTTTGCATGATAACCCATTTAATTATTTTTCTTTGTCTCCTCTCCTAAGCTTGTAGAGGCTGAGCCCCCAAAGGTGAGTTTTCTCATAGCAACATCTCACGTCACTGAAGGGTCTCGTCTCGTCTTTCTTCGCATGGCAACAAGTATTTTGACCAAATTGGCGGCGTTGATTGTAATCCATCTGGAACAGACATTTACCATTATGTGTCTCTCCAAGAATGTTTGAACTCACCCCAATTTTCCAACCCAGTTAGTCAGTTGAAAACAATAAATCATTCACATCTCTCTGGAAGTGTCAGACAAGGATAGACAGCATGTGATCGTCTTTTGTTGTAGTTGTTGATGTTTTTTACTACTTGGACAAGAAAAATGTCTAATCAGCCGTGAAACACGAATACGTGTCCTGCTCTTTGTTATTATTATTAATTACTATTATTAAGATCATCATACACAAGGAATTCAGAGGAAATATTCTGTTCATAAAGTCTATTTGACATGAATGCATTAGATAAAACTAGCAAACTCTGTAGCAAATGAGTTTTCTTCATAGGCATTTAATCATTTTCTTCAATAAAAAATTCTGATGCATCAACAAAACCAACCAGCTCCCAGATAAATCAAAATATTACAAACTATTTGGAAAAACAACAAATGCACATAAAACTTCTATGATTTCAATGAGGAAAAAAACTGCATTGCATATGACTATCAAATTAGCAATGATGATGCAATATAAAATACCTCATATTTGAAGTGCATCATTTGCAATGCTTCATGGGAGCCTGTTTTTATTAATTAGTTTACTTCATTAGTTAATCCGTGGCATCTGCATGAAGACTCTGAGCTAATAATTGAAAGGATATTATAGTATGATTAAAAATCAGTTTTTCAATAAAAAAATTAATTGGATTTGCCAAACTGATTAACATTCAATAAAAACACTCATTACACACTGAACTGTTGCCATTAAGGTTAATTCAGGTGAACTAATTATCCTTATGCTATTTTGCAGCCTGTCTAATAAGAGAGCGCACAAGAAGCATCGATGGAAAGGAGATTGGAGAATCTGACTTATCTGATACACTGTGTACACACACACACACACACACACACACACACACTTAACTAGCTATCCAAATAGACTTCTATTGGTTTTTTAAAGGAATAGATCATAATTTATAAGTGAACTATTCCTTCAGTTGCATAAACATAGCCGCTACATTCAGAACTAGTCTGATCAAATAGCAATTAATTAGGGCTAATCAGTCTCACTTTTCTGATTCAAAGCTAAGCTGACTGATTTGTAAGATTAGTCTAAGCTATTAATGCAACTGGCCACAGGGATAGTTACTTTAATAAATTTTGAAATTATTTTTAGGTCAAACCGTTTTTGTCGGTCAGTCATATAATGGAGGTCTATGGTCACCACCTCAAAGAGCATGCACAGAGATACTAAATACTGCTTGTTTTCTCACACAAACTGCTCGTTTCGTGTTCTTAGGCCATCAATGTGTACTTACATTTACGAGTCATAAATTATGTTTAATTTGGACTTCTCTGTGCATGCTCTTTGAGGTGGTGACCATAGACCTTCATTATATGCCTGAACGGTTTGACCTAAAAATATCAAACTTGAAAACACTGCGGAAACAAAGACACCTACATCTTGGATGCCTTTGAGGTAAGCTAAAACATATTACAAATTAATTTCAAAGTAAACTATCCCTTTAATAATGCAAATTTTAATCAGAATAACCTGTACACAAACTCTACCCCTAACCCAACTCCTGAAGGAAAACCTCTCACAGGTTTAAAACCTTTTTTACAGATTTAACTAACTTATGGACACACTATCCAGCATTTTTGTTCTTACAAGTAAACGCACATATAAAGCTCCCAGTCTCGTCTTGTGTTTCTGTATTTTTAAAGTAAATCACAATGCTAAGCTTTTTAGCTTGTAGGTAAAGTCTATACATACATAATAGTAATACCAGCAAATAAAGCATGTGTGTAAGATAGTGTGGCAGGATTTTAAACGTTTATTTGAAAGTTTTTTATGTTTTGTATTTTTGAAAAAGTGTTCCTGCACAACTTTTACATCCCAAAAGATGCAGTTTTAAACACACACGTACACAATATCTACAGTAGGTGAGCTAAACAAAGTATATTTTTCTGCTTTTTGGCGATATATTCTATGTTGCCACCATAAAGACACTTCACTTCTCAAATACACTTGGATAAAAGCATAAAAACGTTTTGCAAGTTGATATACCTGCATATATATATATATATATATATATATATATATATATATCACAAAAGTATTTTGCTGAACGCTTTGCATTTATGCAACAGAGAATTACTTTTAATCATGGAATATAAATTAAAGCTATTCATATTTTTTTTGCAATATTTGTACTAAGAATGCTGCTTGTGTAAATATTATTTCCATCTGACTTGCCAAGAGTTCATAGCTCTAATTTAAAGGCTGTATATTGATACTTATGCCAAAGCGTAGATGTGTTTTCATGCTAATATTGATGATCTAAAATCATATCAGCTGCACATCAGTGAACTGTCCCCTCAAAATGATTGTCTGTATTATCTCTTAAGCAATTGAATGCATTATTTGGATACTGTACTGTAAATGCATCTTCAGACACAGATTGCATTCCCTTTTTAATATATATAAAAAAAGCAATAGTGTTTTTGAAGTACAGGTCCATCAAATAATGATTTTAGAATTTTGTTGCATGTTGAGTTCCTCGCACAATTCATTATTTCCATTTAAAAAGCTGTAACTTCTGCCATTTATATTGCTCTACATATTTAAAATCATTTTAAAATCATACTGTAATATTATATTATTACAATAAATTGATTCATTATGTATGGATTATAGCTTCACACTCTGAAGGTTTGATTTTGAAAGACGAGATTGATTGTTATCATGCTAATACTTTCATTTTATTCTGACTTAAGTATATTTCTGGAGTAACATGTCTAGTTCTTTTGACTGTGTGTTGATGTCTATGTAAATTATCTGGAATATCACTATATCCTCTGTGTGGTGTGAATTTGGGATCTTTTAACTGTGCATTAATTGTTTTTTGGGGGGATATTGCATACGTATCATTCATTTGCACTTGTATTTCATATTTGAAGTTTTTGTTCCTGCTATTTCTTCTACAGTGAAATAAAAAGCTCATATAAATATGGATGTGCACCTGTATGAAGTATATTTCATGTCATGTGTCTGCACTCCAAAAAAAAAATGCTGGGTTGTTTAACCCAACATTAGTTGGCATTAGTTTAGCAATTGTGTTGATTGAAAGAAGAAACTGCATAATAGTAGTATATATATATATATATATATATATATATATATATATATATATATATATATATATATATATATATATATATATCACATATATATATACACATAAATTTTTATATATGTGCATTTTTAATTGCATTTTTAACCTAACACACACACACACACACACACACACACACACACACACACACACACACACACACACATATATATATATATATATATTGTCTAGAGTGAAAGGCAATAAGAAGCATTTGATTTTTAACAACATAAATCAATCAGTTGCTTGAAGCGAAGTGGGAAGAAGTCAGACTTATTTAGACCCAGCCCAAAATAATCTATTGCATCTTCTCCACTTCTCACATGTTGAGATGGCTGTAAATTACAGTCTATTTTCCAAACAGTAATTTATTACTATTTTCTTTCACTCTAAAAAAGTGCCTTAAACATACCATGACATTAAATTGCTTTTCACATTTATTAAAAAAAGTTAAATTTTACTTTAAACTTATTTGACTTATCAGAAGGCATTACCTGTGTGAATAAAAATGAACATAAATTTGCAAAATGCAATGGCTTCCCCCTTCACATTTTTCATTTTGACCCTGTCATTGTATCATAAAGACAGACACCATAAAAGTTTATGTATAAGCATCACAAACATCATTGATTAATTCATTCTATGCTTCAGTGTCATTATAATCACACTGCACGTTTTACATTTATTGTCCACTTGATGGCACAATAGAGCAAATGAAGCACCATGAAGCTTCGGCACATGAGTTCACCAATTGGATGGAATGCTTCAATGCTTTATGAAGCTTCATCTCTCCATCACTAGTTTTATCTTATCCAAAAATAAGAAAAGGTCCCAATTAAAGGGTACAAACTAAATCAACTTGTTCTAACAAATAATCTAGCTAGACTTAAATAAACAAAACAAACTTTAACGCAATATCAGAGCCCGTCTAACGGAGAGCCTTGGCACTTCCTATTAGCCCCATTGTGAATCATCTTGGTTGCAGTTCCATTAGAATTCCACTGGAGGTGATCGCGGGCGAGTGCAGAATGAATGGGAGTCTATGGGGCTAAACGGCTAAATGTGTCTCTTTCACCTGCTTGTCGTTAAATTAACATAGATTTTATTGTTGATTCCGCAAGTTCAATATATATTATAGGAAGGGCCTGAAATTAACACCTGACCACCTGCCAAATGCGGGTGAATTTTGCTATTGGCGGGTAACACTGTCAATCTACCTGCCACATTGGCAGGTAGCCAATGAGAATTGAGTGATTCATCAGGATTTTCTATGCACAGCTGCACTACTTCCTGAACTTCAGCCAGCTACTTGTTTCCTGTCTGCCATTATTGGACAATTTGATTAATTCAGGTGTGCTTGACCTCAGTAGTCACGGCAACAATAATCAAACACACCTGAATTAATCAATGTGTCCAATAATGGAAGACAGGAAACAAGAAGCTGGCTGAAGTTCAGGAAGTAGTGGAGCTGTGCATAGAGCCAGAGCCCAATAGCTAAAATGTGGCGGCACATTACTAGGTAAAGAGGCCAGCTGAAACAAACAACCAACAAAAAGATGAGGATGAGAAAAAGAAAAGTAAAAGAAGACATTTGAATACAAAATGGACAATTGGCGGCAATGGCAAGGTTCGTGAGCGGCTGATTTGACAGTGACTGTTTCGTAACGTTCATGCGATCGTTTGGATGTGTGAGTACTAAACTGTTGGTGAGATGGGATGAGAATGTAACGCTGATGTAGGCAGTGACAGTTGCACAGATGTGATGTGTGTGCGTGTGCAACTGTGTATGTTGGGAGTTGGGTTGGGAACCGGTGAGAAAATGTCTGGTACCCGGTAACTCTGCCAGTAATAACAATATTAATTTAGTTCATAGTTAACGGTTCCTGAACGCTGTAACTAAAAGCTCTTAAGACCTGTCTACGTGACTAAATCAGCCATCAACACAGCCGCGTGTGATATGTTTACATAGCTGCGGTAGGTCTTTCTGTTTAGTATATACTATATAGCCTATACTGTATATGTTGTGTTTGTCAAAATCAATGAATTTGATTGATAAGCTTTTTAAAAAGTATGTTCTTAGAGTTATTATTACTTGACAGCACTTAAATGTGTATTCTTACAAGTTAAAGAACAATACTGTGAAATTCCCGAGGTTTTTTTACACTTTTATGAGGCAAAAAGAAACAAATGGCTGGTAAAAAGTCTCTGTGGCAGGTGAATTTTTAAATCTACCTGCCACAGTGGCCGATGGCCGAAAAAGTTAACTTCAGGCCCTGATTATAGGCCAAAAGTCGAATGAACGAGTACTTATGTCCTTTTGATTTCTTACAGGTTAGGCCGCTGTTGGCCGGAACACGCTGAGCATTCTGCTATTGTGTGACGTCATCACATTTTTGAACGAATTTTTAGAATAGATAAATGAACTTAATTTAATTTTCAGCTGATTGTATTATCTTAGCTCTCCCTTTTAAATGCAACTTTCAAATTACTTGAGAAAAAATTACATCCTGAGAAAAGTGGATTTCAGGGGGTGAAACCCCATTGACTCGCATTCATTCTGCACTCGACCGCGAGCGCCCCGCATGGACAGAGACGTGTTACTGCAGCCAGTCCAGAACCCGGAAGTAACCAGCCAGTGCCAGTTCTCTTCTGGCAATATAACGAAAACTAAGGAGAAATGAACAGAAACAAGACAGGGGAAAGCATACAATCAACAATTTATAAATCAACAACATATAAGGAGACAAACCAACAAATGTTAAATAGAAATAAATTGGAACCAATCAAAAAATATAACTTTAATTTTCTTCATCCCCCATGATATAGCATCTAGTTGGTATCGGCCAGCGGAGTGCGCCATAAATATTTCCCGCTGCACGCCCCTCAACCTTTTGACAGTCAAGGCCGCGATGACGGATAGACGCACACCTGCAGCCAACGTCATTCAACCAACCCCGTGCCACGGTAAATTGAAACACTTGCACGTTCAAATAAGACTTGCACAGACATATGAAACACTTGCGACATAGGCCTACACTGAAACTCTTGCGATACACACTGAAACTCTTGCGATACACACTGTCTGAAACTCTTACGAAACGCAATGAAACTCTTGCGATACTGAAATTCTTGCGATAGCCTACACACTGAAACTGAAACTTTCGATACACACTGAAACTCTTGATACACACTGTAACACTTGCGATACTGAAATTCTTGCGATATGCTACACACTGAAACTCTTACACTGATACTCTTTGCGATACACACTGAAACTCATACACTTGAAACTCTTGTTGCGAATACACACTGAAACTTTTGCGATAGCCTACACACTGCAAATGCAATACACAACTCCAGTTTATTGCAAAAAAAGTTTTTACGCTCGCATGAGGAGGTTTTTCGGGCAATTCGAAAAGGATTTTTTTTGCGAAACCGCAATGGAAACGGGTTTTGCGCATTTACAGTCACCTACCTTAGAAGACGGAGTGTGTTTAGGTCCGTGTCCGCAAATAATAATAATAATTAGGCTATCATCATTAGCCTATTATAACATTTATTAGGCTACATATGTAGAAGACGCTAGGCTATTATCCAAAAAAAGGAACAAAGCAATTCGTCACATCTCATTCATAGTACAGGTTGGACAATAATAATAATAATAATAATAGGGCTAAGATTATCACAAATAAACACTCGATTTTGACCAATATCCTAGAGTGTGTGTGGAGTTTGGAGCACGCACTGGATGGCAGACAGGCGCGGCGCGCCGTGAACACTTTCATTTTCCCATCAGCAGTGGAATCAACTTAAAATACTCTATCATTTCTGGTTATACAGAAAATAATAATACATTATTCACAACTTTATTTGCGTAATGTTACAATAACAAGAAAACGTTGTGCTTTTGTAAAATAAAATAAAACCTCAGGCGCGCTTTATGATCTTCGTGAACTGGAGTGACAACTGAAACAATAGCCTTTATAGATTAAAGCTTTAAATGTCCATTTTAAAAAGAACATATTCGAATCGTAAGCTAATACCTTCTGATTATGTAATCCGTATGAAAGGTGCAGTTCTCTCTAAAGGTGCATCCGGAGATTGTTTTTAGCTCGTTATTTTTTCAGACGCATTTATAATAACTCACAGCTCTGTGGGAAAAATATCATAAACATCCAGGTTCTAATTTGGCCTCAGAAAAACAGTAAAATCTAAAAAAAAATTCCCATATTAATTTGTGAATATTTTAAATGTTTACAGGGGACAGAAAGTCATAAACATCTGAAAATTCGTTGAGACATAGCGCAGCATTGGTGTGGTCAAACTAAAATGTTAGTGTTTAACTTTGCGTTTTAAATACAACCGTTCACGACCGTTTTGGACATAATAGGCTACTAGACAAAGTTCTTTATTAAAATCTTTTTTTTTTAAAGAAACAATAATTACAGGAATAGGAATTGCTTGGATAACTCACCACGTCTCCTTCCATTAATAAAAATAATGTCTAGTGCGGTGCATGGCTGTGAAATAGGTTATAAATCTACCAACGTCCGTTGCCATCGTGAGATTTTTTTAAAATGTAAAAAAATACATTTTAGCCGCATAACATCGGTTAATGGAAACGCCGTCATTTTGCAATAGTTTATTGACGTTTGAAAAACATCGCAAAAGTTTTGCGCAAATCTGTAATGGAAACGCGCCAATGTGAAAGTTGTGCATCAGTTATCGCAAGTAGGCCTATTTCGTATTGCAAGAGTGTGTATCGCAAGAGTTTGTGTATATCGCAAGAGTTTCAGTGTGTAGGCCTATATTGCAAGAGTTTTAGTGTGTCGTTCAGTGTGTATTGTAAGTTTCAGTGTGCTTCGTAAGAGTTTCAGTGTGTATTGTAAGTTTCGAACCTATTTTTCTAACTTTCTATTAATCAAAGAATCCTGAAATAAAAATGTAAAAAACTGTTTTCAACATGAATAATAATCATACATGTTTTTGGAGCATAAAATCATCATATTAGAGTGATTTGTGAAGGATCATGTGACACTGAAGACTGGAGTAATGATGCTGAAAATTCTGCTTTTTTTCAGAGGAATAAATTACATTTTAATATATATTAACATAAAAAAAGTCATTTTAAATTGTCATAATATTTCACAATATTACTGTTTTTTTGTGTATTTTTTATCAAAAAAATGCAGCCTTGGTGAGCAGAAGAAAAAAACATTTAAAAACATAAAAAATCTTACCTATCTAAAACTTTTGACCGGTAGTGTGTATATATGAAGAGTTCAGATGCAAAAGCCTCTAAATGCCATTTGAAATTTTCTTCTAAAATGACCATTTTTATCAAGCTTGTATATTTAAGTTCAGTAATTTCACTTAAATGACAATTAATAGGTAATCTTCATTGCCATTTAAGTGAAATTACTAAACTTAAATATACAAGGTTGATAAAAATGATCATTTTAGAAGAAAATTTCAAATGGCACTTAGAGGCTTTTGCATCTGAACTCTTCATATATATATATATATATATATATATATATATATATATATATATATATATATATATATATATATGTAAGCTGTCAAGCTTCAAATTGTTAAATAAATGTACCATATAATTATCAAGTAGTTCCAAGTCCTATGTAGCTTCAGGAGTTTTGAACCAGTGTTATGCATCAAGTATATTTAATTTCTCCTCCTTTTAAAAGGAGTGAGCTTATATCAAGTGCTTGATATTACTTGAATTTTTTTTTTTTTTTTTTTTTTTTTTACGAGCAGATGGTTTGTAGCATCAGCTGACGGCTCCGAGAGAGAGAGAACCTGCTCCCAGGACGGACCTCATCTCTGGCATCCGTGCTGAAGGACCGGAGACGTGCGGCCCCAGGATGCCTGACAGTGCTGGATAATTGACACATTTCCACAAGGCTTTAGTGACTCCCATCTTCTGTCAGTGTCATGTCGGATACGGTGAGGTAAGCAGAAGTGACACATCAGGCTGTGACACATAAGTTCTCCTCAGGGATTAGAGGAAGATCATTTGAGAAGAAGGTACAGTACCTGTGTGGAGGTGAACTCTAAATTCTGTTTGTTATACTGACAGAACCATTGAAGCCGTTTGACACATGGTTATTCTGTTTGATTGCAGTTGCTTTCCCACATGGATTGTGTTTGATTTGCAGCATTTGCTTGCGTGTCATCTTGACAAATAGCGTTATAAACGCTTATGAAGTGAATGTTGTGTTTCAGTTTTCTCATAGGGACAGTGAGGTAAATGTGTCAGATCCTTTTCATACGTTAAATGCATTAAAGGTTATACTCTTAAACTGCTACTCGATGCAGACTCAGATTTTACATTCAGTAGCAAATTAAAAAGTAAATGTCCAAACAATATGCAAGTTTTTGCAATACACACTTTTTCAGAAAGCATGCCTCATACTTTCAGAACTACACACAAATCAAAACACAATGGGCAAAACCCCTCAATTCTCCTGCAAAATGAAAGCAATGTTACAAACCATCATATGAATACACATTCATAAGAACCAGTTGAAAACAGATGGGCTCAATGTAAAATACTTCTTCTCCATTCATCATAATGACTTGGGCCTTTTTGTTGTTCATTGTTACAATTACTACACAGTACATACCTAAATGTGTTGTGAAATATTTGAGAATACTGTTTTTATATTCAGACAAATACTCCGTAAACAAATATATTTATTTTTTCCCACAAAAACAATGTACAAAGTTGCACATACAGTCGTCTACATACAAAACAGAAGATTTTACTGTATACAGTTACTGTAAAAAACAAACGCTGCAGCCTCTCTTCCCGTTTCGGTCTTTTTATGCTAAAGCCCTGATTGCTACTGTAGGGCCCTATAAAATCCGTTTTATTTTTTCCCAAATTCCATTTTATTTTTTCCCAAATTCCGTTTTTTCCGTTTTAATTTTTGCAAATTCCGTTTTTTCTGTTTTAATTTTTGGGAATTCTTTTTTTTACCCTTTACTGTTATTTTAGTTGTAAAAAGAGTGTGCTTTTATTCCGTGATCGCAGAAATTATAGGGCCCTACTGTAATTGTAAAAGTGTGTGACGAGTCAGTGTGCATATCTGAATGGCAGCGTGATCCTTGTGAAAACGAGATTTTCTGCATGAAAATTGTGTGTAGTGTTTTGAAAAAAAGTGTGTTTTAGAACTGTAATTTGAGTGTAAAACAGGAATTGTACTTGTAGTTTAGCAGAATTGGTTCAGGGGTTGGTGCATGAGTTACGTGTTGTGGTCAAGCACCAGTATGTGTGTGTAAACAATTTAGACAGACTAAACAGAAAAGGGACCATTTTGATTTTTAAATGCGTCTACAAATTCAGGTATTAATTGAATGCACAAATCAAAATGTCAAATTTATGTGCAATCTTTTTTTCTCAACTACCCTTTTTAAACATAGTCTAGGTTGCATTTAAAAAAAATGATTTACAGAGTCACTCAAAAACCAAAAGACCAAGTGCTTCATTTGAAGAAAGATTTATTTGCATGATTCGATGTAACTGACAGCACTAGTCAATAGTCATTATAAAACATTATCGTAGAATATCACAGGCTAGTGTTTGGAGGAAGCTCACTCGCGTCGCCCTCGGCCTGTTTTCAGCCAGGACACGAACTCTTTCGCCGCCTGGTCCTGCAGGTAGGAGCTGACATCACTGGTGTATGTGCCGTCTGCGATGGCGTCGTGTGGGGACTCTGCATGGGGGAACGCAGGTTTAGTTAGAAAGGCTGATATTCTTTGTAACAAACTATATACTTCAGTTTTTTTAGCGTAAAGACATTTGTTATGTTATAAAATATTTCTATTTCAAATAAATGTTAAACCTTCTATTCATGAAAGAATCCTGGAAAAAAATGTCAAAATCACTGCTTCTGTAAAAATATGAAGCAGCACATTGATTTCTGAAGGATCATGTGACACTGAAGACTGGAGTAATGATGAGGAAAATTCAGCTTTGCATCACAGGAATAAATTATAATTTGCAATATATTCAAATAAAAACCAGTTATTTTAAATTGTAATAATATTTATAGGGCTGTCAAATGATTAATCGCGTCCAAAATAAAAGTTTGTTTGCATAAAATGTGGGTGCATTGTGTTTAATTGTTTTATATATATAAATACACACACATGCATGTATATTTAAGAAAAAAATATTATGTATAAAATTGTTATATCGTTTGACAGCCCTAAATATTTCACAATTTTACTGTATTTTTTTCTTCTTTTTTACCAAGTCAAACCTTTTGAATGATATTGTTAATTTACTTGTTTGAATTATTTTTATTTTAAATCCAAAGTTTTTTTTTACCTCTAAAAACATGTGGGAATTACTTCAAAATGAATTTGCATTTCATAATCTTATTCATGCAACTTCTGTTATATGACTCTTTACATGTCACTTTATATATATATATATATATATATATATATATATATATATATATATATATAAATAATAGCTTAAGATGGACATGGTTGGATATTATTTATTATTTTTTTTTCTTAAATCTTTTGAAAGAATTAGCAGACCTTCCAAACTTACCCGCTCCTTTTGGAGTTCATTAACCACTGAACGAAGTCCTGTGCTCTCCTGGTCTCCAGGTATTTGCTGTAATCGTTGGAGAACGTGCCTTCTGAATGTCTCTTCATGTTGTTTGCTTCTCTTGGGTCATTAAATAGTGCTTCCTCAGACATAAAGCTGAAAGGCAATGCCAAATACGTCATTCTCCAAAAGAAAAAGCCATCAAGAGCATGCCTGGCTCAAAAATTAATTTTGACATAATGAAAAACATTTCTATGATGGCTTCACATAAAAAATGTGCTTGTTAAATAGCATGTGAAGCTTTAAAATTGCACATTTCACAATATTTTATGACATTTAATTGTCACCTTAGCCATTTTTTTGAGGTTAAATGTGTTCCCAGGTTGTGTTTGATTGTACAGGGAACAATCAAAAATCTTCAAGGCCATTAAAAAATAAAATAATACGTAATTCGGTTGCTCTTACCTGGTGTTTTCTTCCGTGTCTTGTATGGGAATCTGCAGGCTGCTCTCGATCAAGATGAGAAGTAAAAGTCCAATGGAGGCGTAGTAGATCCTTACCATCATCTTACCTGAGGATGCAGACCGCACAGTTACTCAGTAAAGCGTTTACACATTACCTGTAAAGACACAGTGAGTATAGTGCCAAGAGTTCTCCGACTCACCTAAATCTCTGTCGGGTCGTCACAGAGAAATGTACTCAACGATTCTGATGTTGTCTCGCTGATTTCACCTTCCTGGCTCCCAGTGCGATTTCACAGTCCCAGCCTGATGTTCAGAGGCTTATATAGTGATGCCCAGGTGGCATGATACACACACACACACACTCACACATATATTAGTTTCAATCCATTAATCTCAATGCATCAGTGTATTTGCACTGTGAACCTGTTTGAAAGAGAGATGGAGGAAATGGTCAAAAAGTCACTTCAGGGGAAAATCAAACATGATTTTGTCCTGTTAAACAGAGAAGAGCAAATAATTGCAGAAGTACTTTCAGGATGAGACACATTTCCAGGAAGTGATGTTTGTGCTCTGCAAAGCTTTCTTTCTTTTTTTAATTCTTTCACAATTTCAGGGACATTCTAAAAAATGCTGGGTTGTTTTAACTGCAATTGAGTTGAATATGAACAAACCCAAATGTTGGGTTAAAATGTAATTTTAACATTTAACCCAATGGCTGAGTTTGTCCATATTTGACCCAAAGATGGGTTAAAACAAGCCAGCATTTTTTATAAATGGAGTTGTATCACTACCGGTCAAAAGTTTAAGATTCGGTAAGATTTTTTTTATGTTTTTAAAAGAAGTTTCTTCTGCTCACCAAGGCGGAATAAAAAATGCACAAAAAAACACAGTAATATTGTGAAATATTATGACAATTTAAAATGATTTTTTTATGGTAATATATATTAAAATGTAATTTATTCCTCTGAAAAAAAGCTGAATTTTCAGCATCATTACTCCAGTCTTCAGTGTCACATGATCCTTCACAAATCACTCTAATATGATGATTTTTATGCTCCAAAAACATGTATGATTATTATCCATGTTGAAAACAGTTTTTTTACATTTTTATTTCAGGATTCTTTGATGAATAGAAAGTTCAAAAGAACAGCATTTATTTAATTAGAATATTTTCTAACATTATAAATGTCTTTACTGTAACTTTTGAGTCAATGTAACTCATCCTTGATGAATAGAAGTATTGATTTCTTATTTATTTCCCCCAAAAATAAAATACAAATTCTTACTGACCCCAAACTTTTTAAAGGATAGTGTTTAATGTAACAAAAGCTTTCCATTTCAAATAAAAGCTGTTCTTTTAAACTTTCTATTCATCAAAGAATCCTGAAATAAAAATGTAAAAAACTGTTTTCAACATGGATAATAATCATACATGTTTTTGGAGCATAAAATCATCATATTAGAGTGATTTGTGAAGGATCATGTGACACTGAAGACTGGAGTAATGATGCCTAAAATTCAGCTTTTTTCAAAGGAATAAATTACATTTTAATATATATTAACATAAAAAAGTCATTTTAAATTGTCATAATATTTCACAATATTACTGTGTTTTTTTGTGTATTTTTTATCAAAAAATTGCAGCCTTGGTGAGCAGAAGAGACTTCTTTTAAAAACATAAAAAATCTTACTGACTTAAACTTTTGACGGTAGTGTATATTATTATTATTATTTAGGGAGGATATACAGTGGCTCAAAGTATTTGGACATTTAAGTCATGCTTACAAAAAGGTCTGCATTGCATTAGATATATTAAATCAGATCATTTCTCAGTAACCTCACTTGGTAACACTTTACTTTAAGGAGTGTACATAAGACTGACATGACCCCTTCATAACCATGACATGAAATGCATATGAAATAGGGTTTATGCATGTTAATGACAACTGTCATTAAGTGTCTTTTGAATGCAAATATGACATTAAGTTGACATTTTGGCTTAAACCAATACATCATAACCTGTCAGTGTCTTTGTCGTGACAACTTGACATTAAATGAAGTTAAACTGTCATGTGGTTGGCTTTGACATTGGCTGTTATGAGGTCATTATAACTCGTCATGAATATTGTTTGTGACCTCAACTACAGTGGTACTAATTGAATTTGTCATTAAAAAGTTATAATGACTTCATGACAGCCAATGTCAAAACCAACCACCTGACAGTTTAATGTAATGTTAATCAATAAAGCGAAGTGGTTTCTTAAGTTTGATCATTAATCTGCTATGTCATGTTTATGACAGGTTGTGTTGTCACTGACAGGTTATGATGTATTGTTTTATGTCAAGGTGTCATAACAAAAACATCTAAACAATGTCAAAACTGAGCGAATGACACTTAATGACAGTTGTCATAAACATGCATAAAACCTCCTTCATATTCATAACATATGTCATGATTATGAAAGTGTCATGTTAGCTCTATGCACACACCTTCAATTAAAGTGTTACCCCTCACTTTTCTTAATTGTTTTTGTGTCTATAAACTTTAACTCTAGATAATATATGTCTGTCCTGTTTTGTTCATTTGCATCATTTATAGCATGTAATTGATTGGCGTCAGTAATTCCAGAGATCATACGTTTTGGATAATGACCAAAATAACTTCGCAGAAAACTGATTTTCAGCGTAGCTGTGCTGTGTTAAACGAGTACACTCTAAAAATATGGGTTATTTTAACCACAATTATGGGTAAAATATGGATAAACCCAGCCATTTGGTTACATTGTTTAATTACATTTTTAACCCAATAGCTGGGTTTGTCCATATTTGACCCAAAATTGGGTAGCAACCCAGCATTTTCTAGAGTGTGACACTGAAGTTGTCGTATAAGTCTGGACTCGTTCTTCCCTAGCATAATGTAATTAAACTCAAATCAATATTTTGTCTATTTATTTGTTGAATAGCCCTGTTAAAGGAATAGTTCACTTTGAAATTAATTTTTGGTATGTTTTATCTTACCTCAAGGGCGTCCAAGATGTAGGTGTCTTTGTTTCCACAGTAGTTTAAATTTTGATATTTTTAGGTCAAACCGTTCTTGTCTATCAGTCATATAATGGAGGTCTATGGTCACCACCTCAAAGAACATGCACAGAGAAATCCAAATTAAACATGATTTAATGACTCGTAAATGTAAGTACACATTGATGGCCTAAGACACAAAACGAGCGGTTTGTGTGAGAAAATGAACGGTATTTATGACGTTTTTACTTCTCTTTAACCACAGCCATGTCCAAGTGATCTGAGGGCGCGGGCACTTTGTGGCTGTGGTTACACAAGAGGTAAAAACGATATAAAAACTGTTTGTTTTCTCACACAAACCACTCGTTTTGTGTCTTAGGCCATCAATGTGGCCATTAAATCATGTTTAATTTGGACTTCTCTGTGCATGCTCTGAGGTGGTGACCATAGACCTCCATTAATATGACAAATTAATTTCAAAGTGAACTATCCCTTTAATTCACATGAGTCCTATTGTGATTGGCTGATTATTCCACAATGTTAATGTCACTTGTCCTAATTCATGTGGGTTTCAGCTGATGGATCTATAAATTTCGTGATGTTAAATTCAGAAACATATTGAAGGATAATATCTGTGTTCTTGGGCAATATGGCATACATTTTAATAGTTAAACCAGCAGGTGGCACTGTTCATATACATGATAAACTGAAATTATAAATACGCTGGCAGTCAAATGTTTGATAAAATTGCCAAAAAACAGTTAAAATTGAGATGGAACAGTCTAAAAAATGCTGGGTTGTTTTAACACAAATTTGGGTCAAATATGGACAAACCCAAATGTTGGGTTAAAAATGAAATTTTAAAATTTAACCCAACTTTTTTAATTGCATTTTCAACCCAACATTTGAGTTTGTCCATATTTGACCCAAATTTGGGTTGAAACAACCCAGCATTTTCTAGAGTGAAGTATGGGAATTATGCAGTGAGTTTCATGAGTCACTCCAAACATTGGCAGTGTATAATATGTAAAATAGATATAAAGAAATGAAGCATGCAGACACAGAATTACTTCACACACAATTATTTCTTTAATTTTGTTCAGATTTCAGAATATATGAAACATGAGTCGTAGAAGTCTAAGGCAAATCCAGATCGGTTTTCTAACACACATGCTCGAATCACACATTGAACTCAGTGCATAAACACAAGCGCATAAACTCTATGGATTCCACAATCAATGTGTAAATGTAGAAATATGTAACATGACAAAGTCTGTGATATAAACTACATTCATGTTGTGTTTTAATTACCATACATAAACAGCTAATAAAAATATCACACATTAAGCAATATAAAAAATAACAATACAAAAATCAATCTCATTGACTCTGACATAAGCTGTTCTATATACAGACTAACATGTAAAGCATCTGTCATCATCAACAGTGTTTTTGTCAATGGAAGAGGACATGTA
>JAQIUQ010000641.1:300000-335000 GCA_030378365.1 Hybognathus amarus
TGATCTAAATGTTTTGTTGGAATGCTTGAATGTCTAAATTCTTATTTCTGGGTGGTTGGTATAATAATATACGATGAGATTAACTATGATACATCATACTAGACTGAAAATTGAAAAGTCTCTTCTGCTCACCAAAGCTGCATTTATTAGATCAAAAATACAGTAAAAACAACAAAATTCGAAAATATTAACAACTGTTTTCTATTGCAATATATTTTCAAATGTAATTTATTCTTGTGATCAAAGCTGAATTTTTCTCATTACTCCAGTCTTCAGAGTCACATGATCCTTCAGAAATCATTCTAATATGATGAATCGCTGCTCAAGAAACATTTCTGATTATTATCAATGATGAAAACGCTTGTGCTGTTTCATATTTTTGTGGAAACTGATTCACTATCATTCAAAAGTTAGGGGTAAGCAAAGCCTTAAAAAAAAGACAAAAATACTTTTATTCTGCATTAAATTAATAGTCATTACTAATGCTTTTTGAAAAAATATTTTTTAAATGTTTTTTTTTTAGATATTAGTTTCCACAGAAATATTAAGCTGCAAAAACTCTGAAAACATTGAAACATTTTATTAAAAATTTAAGAGTTCAGATGCAAAAGCCTCTCAAATGCCATTCAAATTTTCTTAAAATGAATTTCTATAATTCAAGCTTGTATATTTAAGTTCAGTCATTTCACTTTAAATGACAATTAATAGGTAATCTTCATTGCCATTTAAGTGAAATTACTGAACTTAAATATACAAGCTTGATAAAAATGATCATTTTAGAAGAAAATTTAGAGGCTTTTGCATCTGAAACTCTTTCAATTATCACAGCAACAATAATTAGGCATCAAATCATCATATTAGAGTGATTTCTGAAGGATCATGTGACACTGAAGATAATGAAGCTGAAAATTCAACTTTTATCACAAGGAATAAATTGTTTTAAAAAGTAGCAAACATTTATTTAAAAAAGTAAGATTTCACTATTTTTACTGTATTTTTGAGCCTTGGTGAGCATAAGAGACTTTATAATATAACAAATATATAATTATTCCAACCATTTGATTGGTAGTCAAAACCTCATATTTAAAATGTCAAATCTCTTCCGTGGTTTGGCTTTTTAATGAAAAAGCACTTACCCAACCCCACATTGCAATTCGGTCTTTGTCAATGAAACCCATTTCAATGAATTTTCTGCAATTAAACACAGTCACAAGAAAAGCAATTACTGAAAAAATTCCAAAATAAGATGACTACATTGGTATACATCTGTTGTAGAAGGTGGTTCGTCTCTTTTCAAGTGGCGTCTGAGTCAACTCCTAGTGTTTGACCTCGATCAACCTCGTCTGACACATTCTCCATGACAAGCTTGTTCCCTTCGAGTTACATCAGGATAAATGATTGTCCATGATCACGAGCGTGTGCACATCGTTCCCTCGCCTCACCTCACGGCCCGAGATCTGATCTTCCACCTCGTACGTTCCCAGTCGCCGCTCGTAGATGGCGTGCATTATCTCATCGCCCTGGAAACCACTTCCCCTGCCGTCGAAGCTGGCGACGAGCACCTTCTCCGTGCTGCACAGGTACGTGGCCACTCCAGTCGAAACACGAAATCTATGTTCTGGCTGGCTGGACCGCCGTACCTGGTACACTGTGACCGTCAAAAATAGTAAAATCATTAATTTTAGTCATTTTGTAATTATACACTAGCCTAAAGGATTATTAGGAACACGATACTAATACTGTGTTTGACCCTCTTCGCCTTCAGAACTGCATGGCATCGTATCAACCAACCCGATCACACTGAAATGCGTCTTATAGCACGCATGTATTGTTGATATCAATATATACGCTAAAGTAGTTTTTATGTGCATATGATACGCATTGGTTAGGTTTAGGTGTGGGGTTGGGTGCGTGTGTGTTATATGTTTGGGTAGAATTAGTGGTGTGTGGTGTGCATGTATTACCTGCAAATGAACTGCGTATCAATTGCATGTGAAAAACTGCGTCTCATATGCACACGTAAAAACTCATTTTCGCGTATAAATTTACACGACAAAACACGAATGCGTGTTATAGAGAGCGCATTTACGTAAGAACAGGCTGATTCAACAAGGTGCTGAAAGCATTCTTTAGAAATGTTGGTCTATATTAATAGGATCGCATCTTGCTGTTGATGGAGATTTGTGGGATGCACATTCACAGGGCACGAAGCTCTAAAGATTCCATCACATCCAAAGATGCTCTATTGAGTTAGAGATTGGTGACTGTGGGGTCATTTTAGTACAGTGAACTCAAGTCATGTTCAAGAAACCAATTTGAAATGATTCGAGCTTTGTGACATGGTGCATTATCCTGCTGGAAGTAGTCATCAGAGGATGGGGACATGGTGGCCATAAAGGGATGGACATGGTTCAGAAGACAATGCTAGGTAGGCCGTGGCACTTAAACGATGCCCAATTGGCACTAAGGGGCCTAAAGTGTGCAAGAAAACATCATTACACCCACACCATTACACCACCACCACCAGCCTGCACAGTGGTAACAAGGCATGATGGATCCATGTTCTCATTCTGTGTTCACGGCCAAATTCTAGACTCATCACGACCAGGCGACATTCCCAGTCTTCAACTGTCTAATTTTGGTGAGCTCTTGCAAATTGTCGCCCTCTTTTCCTATTTGTAGTGGAGATGAGTGGTACCCGGTAGGGTCTTCTGCTGTTGTAGCCCATCCGCCTCAAGGTTGTGTGTGTTGTGGCTTCACAAACGCTTTGCTGCATACCTCGGTTGTAACGAGTGGTTATTTCAGTCAAAGTTGCTCTTCTATCAGCTTGAATCAGTCGGCCCATTCACCTCTGACCTCTAGCATCAACAAGGCATTTTCGCCCACAGGACTGCCGCATACTGGATGTTTTTCCCTTTTCACACCATTCTTTGTAAACCCTTAGAAATGGTTGTGTGTGAAAATCCAGTAACTGAGCAGATTGTGAAATACTCAGACACCAACAACCATGCCACGCTCAAAATCGCTTAATCTCCTTTCTTTCCATTCTGACATTCAGTTTGGAGTTCAGGAGATTGTCTTGACCAGGATCACACCCCTGAAATGCATTGAAGAAACTGCCATGTGATTGGTTTATTAGATAATTGCATTAATGGGAAATTGAGGTGTTCCTAATAATCCTTTAGGTGAGTGTATATCAGATGACCTTGCCAAACTGCAAAAATGCCTTCTATATTTTTATCATTATGATCTTAAATCACAACAGTTAGTTAAGTGCTATACAAAAAAATTGTGAATTGAATTATGCCTGCAGCTTGTATCGAGGCTTATTTTTAATTAAGAGACTACTGTACAATGTATTACATGTACTACTGTTTTGAATTTCTTTTAAGAATTAATACTTATACAGCAAGGATGCAATAACCAAAATTGATGATAAAGACTTATACATATATTCAAATATTTCAAGTTATTTTCAAGATTGTAAGATTTTGTATGTTTTTAAAAGAAGTCTCTTCTGCTCACCAAGGCTGCAATTTTTTGATAAAAAATACACAAAAAACACAGTAATATTGTGAAATATTATGACAATTTACAATGAGTTTTTTCATGTTAATATATATTAAAATGTAATTCATTCCTCTGAAAAAAAGCTGAATTTTCAGCATCATTACTCCAGTCTTCAGTGTCACATGATCCTTCACAATCACTCTAATATGATGATTTTATGCTCCAAAAACATGTACTGATTATTATCCATGTTGAAAACAGTTTTTTACATTTTTATTTCAGGATTCTTTGATGAATAGAAAGTTCAAAAGAACAGCTTTTATCTGAAATGGAAAGCTTTTGTTACATTAAACACTACCCTTTAAAAAGTTTGGGGTCAGTAAGAATTTGTATTTTATTTTGGGGAAATAAATAAGAAATCAATACTTCTATTCAGTCAAGGATGAGTTACATTGATCAAAAGTTACAGTAAAGACATTTATAATGTTAGAAAAGATTCTAATTAAATAAATGCTGTTCTTTGAACTTTCTATTCATCAAAGAATCCTGAAATAAAAATGTAAAAAAATACTTTTTCAACATGGATGTATTACTGTATTTTTTTGTGTATTTTTTATCAAAAAATTGCAGCCTCATGAGCACAAGAGACTTCTTTAAAAACATTTAAAAAATCTTACCGGTCTTAAACTTTTGACTGGTAGTGTATAAAAATGATTAAATAAATAAATGCAGCCTTAGGGAACAAAGAGATAAAAAAAACATCTTCCTGAGCGCAAACTTTTTCAAAGGTGATGTTATACAAAACAAATGGATAAGTATACTCACACTTGAATGAAGAGAGGTTACTTTTTGGACTGGGTCAAAATTTGGTGGGTACATCATCTGATACTAGAGGTCTGGAGGAGATAAACAACAAAATGGCAAATCAAAAATCCAATTTTTCTGGAATATTTTTAAAATCCTGCACATACTGAATCCTGCGATCTTCATTGTGGCTCTCGTTTGATGGTTGGCATCAGAAGCTCAGTAGTCAGAATTTTTTCAGTTCTTATTGTCCTAAGGACCTAAATCTCTAATCCGAAAAAATACAATATATATTATTAATGTTATTTTTGTAAACTCTTGCTTTATTTAGCTCCTGTTGTAAAGGGGTTGGATTCAGATTCTTGCACAAACCTTTAACAGGCTCTCTGTTGTCCATCAGGTGTAAACAGTGGAAGCCCTGGTCCTGTGAAACCAGCAGCACACAGTTACCTCTCAGTCTCCTCAGATCAGGCCGAGGAGTCTGATTTCAGGGGTTTGTTTTGAGGGAATTCGCACAGGCGTACAGTAAAAGCGTGTTCACTAACCGTAGCAGTCCATGCGGAAGTACGAGGCGTTCAGGCTGAAGTGAGCCGAGATTATACTGACACCTGTCCTGGTACAACGAACAGGTGACGCACTTCGGGACAGAATGTCCATTGTTGCTTATAGAAATCCTGAGGAAACATTTCCCAGTGACATTAGGGGATGGGGAACCATTAGAAAATTCTAAATAAATTACTTCTACTACTTATGTGTACTATATTTCTGTTTTTTTTTTTTTAAACTGTGTTTTGTGACCTTGTGTTGTTGAATTGACTATATACAGAAATAAAATAAATATATACACTCTAAAAAAATGCTGGGTCTGTTTTAACCCAGTTTCGGTCAAATATATAACTCAAACGTTGGGTTAAAAATGTAATTTTAAAAATGTAACCCAATGGCTGGCCCGGAAATTGGTTTAAAACCATAGTTTTCCCAGCATATATATATATATGTATATATATATGTATATATATATATATTACACCTTTACCGGTCGTTCAAAAGTTTCAGGGTCGGTAAGATTTTTTTATGTTTTTAAAAGAAGCCTCTTCTGCTCACCAAGGCTGCAATTTTTTGATAAAAAATACACAAAAAACAAGTAATATTGTGAAATATTATGACAATTTAAAATGACTCTTTTTATGTTAATATATATTAAAATGTAATTTATTCCTCTGAATTTTCGGCATCATTACTCCAGTCTTCAGTGTCACATGATCCTTCACAAATCACTCTAATATGATGATTTTATGCTCCAAAAACATGTATGATTATTATCCATGTTGAAAACAGTTTTTTACATTTTTATTTCAGGATTCTTTGATGAATAGAAAGTTCAAAAGAACAGCATTTATTTAATTTAATCTTTTCTAACATTATAAATGTCTTTACTGTAACTTTTGATCAATGTAACTCATCCTTGATGAATAGAAATATTGATTTCTTATTTATTTCCCCCAAAATAAAATACAAATTCTTACTGACCCCAAACTTTTTAAAGGTAGTGTTTAATGTAACAAAAGCTTTCCATTTCAGATAAAAGCTGTTCTTTTGAACTTTCTATTCATCAAAGAATCCTGAAATAAAAATGTAAAAAACTGTTTTCAACATGGATAATAATCATACATGTTTTTGGAGCATAAAATCATCATATTAAGTGATTTGTGAAGGATCATGTGACACTGAAGACTGGAGTAATGATGCTGAAAAGCTCAGCTTTTTTTAGAGGAATAAATTACATTTTAATATATATATTAACATAAAGTCATTTTAAATTGTCATAATATTTCACAATATTACTGTGTTTTTTGTGTATTTTTTATCAAAAAATTGCAGCCTTGGTGTGCAGAAGAGACTTTCTTTTAAAAACATAAAAAATCTTACCGACCCTAAACTTTTGACCGGTAGTGTATATATAATGCATACACGTATACATACATATACACACCAATTTTTGGTACATAAATATTTTCATAATAAAATACAGTGAATACTATCTATCTATATACAGTAGTCAACTTGTGGATAAAAAATGTTCATCAAAGTTGTCCTAAGATAAGAAGCGGGTTTTGTTCAAAATTCATGTATAACTTGAAAGGCTTTGATCCACTTCAAATGTTGATTACTGTATATATACATATCAAATATTTTAGTATAAATAAGATTAATGCATGCATAAATGGGTTAATAAATATAATGAACAAATAAGGATATTTTTTGTTGATATTTGTATCTACACCTGCTCTGATGTGTGTATTGCATATTATATTTTGCGCCATGCTGACATCCAGAACAACTAATGAGTTAATCAATGTAATTGGTTGTGAATAATTGGTTCTTGAGTGTTATAATACATTGTTGAAGAATAGCGCCACTAATGACTATTTTAAATATTGTGGAAACAAAGGTTTTTTACTTGTAAAGGTTTCTCTGTCCAGGTCTTCCCATGTGTTCATTACTCACATAGTATCTGTGGAAAGAGCAGGTTTTAGATGCATGACGGAAAGCTCAGCAGACACATGAGAAGCTTGTGACGGAACATACGCGTTTCATACGCACATGGAATCTTTGGTTACTTTTGAAGATGTATATCACTTCCCATTTGCCTGAGGTGATGGGTGTTGCTGTTTCCTGCAAAGAAAAACACACTTTGATAAGCTTGTACTTCAGTGTTTTTTTTCTTTTAACAGTTATAGAGCATCATAGACAATGTTTATAAGACATCTAAATTTGCTGCATTTGTTCTAGATGTATCCATTCATTTTCTCCTTGGGGATTTTAGATCATGTTTTTCAACAGTTCAAAGTCACAACCAGCTCTGAGATTAATCATAACAATCCCCATTTAGCATATGAAGAGTTCACACCAAAAGCCTCTAAGCGCCTTCTAAATTTTCTTCTAAATTATCATTTTAAGCTTGACACTTCAGTAATTTCACTTAAATGGCAATGAAGATTACCTATTACTATTAAGTGAAATTACTGAACTTTAATATACAAGCTTGATAAAAATTGTCATTTTAGAAGAAAATTTCAAATGGCATTTAGAGGCTTTTGCATCTGAAATCTTCATATGTATTATAAAAAAATAAAAAAATAATACATTACTTACAGCATTCACATAGTGGAGATGTTTATAACCGTTGACATTGCTCATGACTTTGTAAAAACTCTTGTTATTTGCAGCAAAGTGAGAGATGAAGAAGGAAAGTACTGTGAGGGGAAACACAGACCATTATGTTTTAGAAGGTTTCATGGCAGCATCTTTAGTTAGAAATCAGGACATTTTTAATATTGTGTGAGTTGCTGCATGAACTCACCCGTCCAACCCACCCAGTTTTGCTCTTTTGCTCAAATTTCTGTAAAGAAAAGTATATTTAGTTAAATCCCACTATTTAAATTGTTTGGGCAGTTCTCAAAGTTTAGAAATATCTGCATATGGAAACCTGGTCAGTTGACGATGTGTGTGTGTGCATCATGTTCTTTCTATAGTTATAGTCAGTCTGTTCACTGCAGTTTTGTATGCATGTCATTAGTGAGACCAGGGAATAATTTTAATGAATCAAAGATAAATCTGTTTCTTACATAAGGCTATAATGAGGCTCTCAGAAGACAAAAAAAAAACAAAAACACATAAATGTTTGGAATTTGGAATTTTTTTTTAAGCCAGGTAATGTTGTGTATTTTTGCAACATTTCTTCAATTAAGATTGTCAATTTGCTGCCTAATTATTCATCAAAACAGTGAAAAAGGAATTGAAAGCAGTTCATGTTTTCACTGTTGTTGCTGAAGAAAAAATGCATTCATTTTTTCATAGTATTTATTCATAAAAAGGATCAACCCTATGTGCCAGAAGTCTCCAATACTGATTAGCATTCATAAAAACATTCAGATTGTTCAACTTCAACCCCAAATCCAGACAATATGGGACATTTTGTAAAATGTAATTAATTCAAGAAACTCTGTTTATTCTCTTAACCTTTATTTGACTGAAAAAAATAAAAATGCACATGCAAAAATTCAGCAATTAGTATCCTCAATTCCCAAAAGGAAAGGTGGCGTGACACAGTGGTCCTAACTAAGCACTCTTCAAAGAAAAGGTTCTATATAGAACCTTAAAAGGTTCTAAAGCGCTACATATTTGGAACCCCTAAAATGCAATGCATGTCAATGATCACAAAATTTAAGATATGGGGGTTAAAAAAATGTAATTAATCAATATCACACAGAGTGCCATTTCAGTTTTTATCCTCCAAAAATCAGCATGATTAAAATGTAATATTAAGTTACTACAACAGTTTAATAAACAAATAATTTAATTCAAGCTGCAAGCAGCGCTGGGCGGGCCCTCACACCTGTAGCACGTTCGGCGTGTGAAGCGGTCCCGTTGCATATTCTGAGACTCAGCCGGTGCGTCTGTGAATTTGCTACGCTGCTTCGTTAAAGGTCACTTCCTGTTGCCAGCAGGTGGCACTATGACTGTGGGTGAATGTTGGCATGTAGATTTGTTCAGGGCGGGACTCTTGTCAAATGTGAAATTTCGTGCAGATCTGGGCATTTACAGCCAGAGTTACTCAACTTCCTGTTTGATGGCGAATGCATCGAACGCCACGGACACGCCCATTCGGCGAAAACCGCAGATAGCACAACTTTACATCGTCAATTTCTTTAGAAGGCACAGCAGAAATTTGAAGCTCGAATCCGACTAAATCCCTAGGAGGAGTTCGTTAAAGTACGGAGTGTGTAAATCGTTCCAAAAATGGTGGTAAAATTCAAAATGGGGACTTCCTGTCGAGTTTAGGGTATGGGTTGTTGAGGCTTTTTTGTGCGCTCTTCATATGATACACGTCCCCACCAAATTTCGTGCATGTAGGTTGAACGTCGACGAGGGGCTAATTTTTCCAATTTTCTAGGTGGCGCTCGCGGTCATTTGCTACGCCCATCCGCGAGAACCCACAAAATACGAAATTTTTCACCAGTCCTGACAAATTTGGTGAGTTTTTTGGCTGCGCAAATGGCGCTTACTTTGCAAAAAATAATAAAAAATAAATAAAATATTAATCCCAACAGTTTCAATAGGGGCCTCACACGTTAGGTGCTCGGGCCCTAATTACAACTGCAAAATGTTGCAGAATAATATAATATAGGAAGAAATAATAGCCTATAAAGAACCTTTGTGCCAAAAGGGTTCTTTCTGGTCATTATCATCATTTTTTTTTGCATAAAAGGTCCTTTGCAGTTGAGTAAAGAACCATATGCTACATATATAGAACCCTTTTTTCTAAGAGTGAGGTTAAGAGGTTAACCCCTTTTCTGGGGTTGTATTACAATTTCTTTGATTGGCCAAAGCAAAAATAACAGAGAATCACTGCCTCAGACGATTGCAATGTTGATTGATTCTCACCGAGCTTTCTTTCCAGTTGGTGCCGTCGCAGTCGTAGATCTGCAGAAGGACTCGGTCCTGTCTGCGTGGCAGCCATTGAACTGCCAGTCGCTCATCTGTGACCCACGTGACTGTGCTCAGATAGTGATCGCTGAAGAGAAGAATAAAAATAACGTTTAACGCTGATCTTAATGCTGTGAAAAGTTTGCTTCAGACATGAGGCTGTGGCGAGCGGGGCGGGGGCGGAGCCGTGGGAACGAAACGGAGCCGGTAGCGCGAAGGATAAAACGAAGGCGCGACAATGTGAGAGGGAGAGAAAACCAGGCCTGGATTTGCCAATGTAGCAAAGTTTGTTGATAAGATAACACTACAAAATGAAAGTAAAGAGGCTGACCCTCACGGACGCCTGCCGAATATAAACATACATAGAAAGCGCCAGGCCTGGTCCTCTCTCATCCTTCACTGTCATCACTTCTCCTTTAATTCTTCTGGAGCTCCTCCATGGGATCTCGAGACCGTGTGGCGTAGGTGACGCTCATTAGCACTCGCTCTATTGCCAAGGCTCTGGACCCGCCCACCCTGCGTGCCATAGAGGATTCATGTTGAAAATATTAAACTAGAAACATAAGAGGCACACACCCTGATCCGACGGATTTCGGTACCACCACTTCTGATTGTTTGGATGGATTTTCGACGTCAATTACAAACAGCTTTGCTCTGGGGATAACACTGCCTGCCTTTGTAAGCAGAACAACAGTTTAGTAGCAAAATTCGAGTTTCGAATGAAACTGTAATACAAGAACAGCAGATACAGTATCTATTCCATCTAGCGTTTAATCCTACATTTTATCATTCGTCATTGGCATTCGATGGTTTGACATTTAACATCCATTCCACAAAAGCTTCTTTATAGTAGAAATTATTACCACATTATAGTGGATTGTTCGATATTTTTTTTTTTAATGTTCTTCTCACTAAATAAGTGAGTTATTCAATTTGTAAATGAATTTTTTTTTTACCAAAAACATACTATTAAGTTTAAAAAAATATTTTTGCATTTTAAGTATTTTTCTTGCTGGCTACAGACTTTAAATTTAAACTTTTTGAAAGTTTGGCTATGGGAAGAAAGAATACTTTGACACACATAACAAGTTTCTTATACTAAATGATGATGGATGGATTTGTAGGGCCCTATAAAATCCATTTTATTTTTTCCCCAAATTCCGTTTTTTCCGTTTTAATTTTTGAAAATTCCGTTTTTTCCGTTTTAATTTTTAGGAATTCATTTTTAAACCCTTTACTGTTATTTTAGTTGTAAAAAGAGTGTGCTTTTTATTCCGTGATCGCAGAAATTATAGGGCCCTAGATTATGTCCGATATTATAATAGGAAAATAGAAAAATGACAATTAGCGGTGTTCAATGAAATTAAATCTCGTCATGGACAATGTGAAAATCTCAAGAAACATTCAGATATTTACTTTTGGGTAGGGGATAAATACTGTGGTAGGGTACTGGTCATTTCCATACAATGAGTATTCAATGGTGTGAACTCCAGTGTCATTAATTTGTAGATAAGCCAGATATTTCCCCTGCAGAGACCACCAAATGGCTTCGTTGGAGGCGAAAACCTCCTCTATTGAGCAAGAAAAGATGCAGGTTAACAGGTCTGAATGAATGCATTGACATTAGGATCTGTGTGTGTGTGTGTGTGTGTATTAGATGAAGTTACCTTCATAGACCCAGTCTGGTACTCCATTGAGAATTTTATTGACTTCTCCATTATGAGTGACTTGTACGGCCTCAGCAGTGGCGGTCGTTTTGAGGTAAATATTATTATCCCAGACGTAAGCCTGTGGACGATGTTTGGTCATTAGCATTAACGATATCAAAACGATAGAGCACTGAAAAAAATATTTTTGGTGCTTGTTCAAATTACTTAATTAAAAGGAGTTTAAAAAACAATTGCTATACATTTTGTCCAAACTTAATTTGATTGTGTCCAATCTGCTTAAATACATGTACAATTTAAGTTTACTTAATACTGCTTGTGTTCAATTACAGGAATGATTTGTGTTGCATTAACTGAAACTGGGCGGTGCTTGTTAGTTCCCAGCATGCTTTGCATATGTTGAAATATAAATATAAATGTTGAAATTAAGTGTTATTTTATGTGTTTTAAGAAAATGAGAAAAGGGGAAGAACTTGATAGTGCGTAGTTGTGTTTAATGTTCAATTAGAGTGAAATTATTAGAACCATTTAAATTACAGTGGGTTACCATTGTGAAGATGAGATGGCTATAATCTAAAAATTGATTAGTGTGACACTAAAATAAACTATATTGCATTGGATGAATGGATATATGAATTACAATACCTGAATCATATCAGTTGGTCTAAAACATTGCAAACTAGTTTGGCTGACACTATTAAATTATGCTGTGCCCAACCATAGTAAATAAGTTGAATCAACCTTAATAAATTAAGTTGACCCAACGCAAGTTCATTAAATTGGAATAACAGAATTGCATAATGCTGAAATAAAGCAATTTAATTATGTGGATATCATTTCCATGATTATTTTACATTCATTCAAAGAGTTTTTTTTTTTTTTTACTGTATATTTTGATTCCCAGCATAAAACAAAATTTTGTTCAGAATAGAGTGCAACAGTTATGTTTTTATACTCTACTCATTGGGTCTGAAAGTAAAAATACTATTAGTTTTCTCTATAGATAAACAGATTTTTAACAGTAATGTATTAACTTTTCAAGACAAATCTACCATAAACACATATTTTAAATGCTAAAGGATAGAGCATCTGTTCACTGATCAGTGTTTATATGCGAATAAAAACCTGAATTCAATCTGTTTTTTTTATAAGAACAAAAAAACATAACAATAAACAGTAAAAAAAAATACAATTTGATTTTGAAAGTATTCAAAACCAATAATAGGAAAAGCTGAAATTTCCGATGTGCTCAAATTTTGCGTTGTGATGGTGAAAACCCAGTTAAATCCAGGTTTTCTTTGGTAATTCTTGGACATTAGAGGCTTCCAATATTAGTGACTGTTACTTTCTTTTTGTCTGTGTTACTGTTTGTAACTCACCAGTTTGTTTCCTGTTGGAGCCCAAACTAAGAGCTGTGTAACAGGTGGAATCTGAAACTTGGAGAAAAATTCCCTGAATCCAAAAGAAAACAAGGCAGAACAAAAGTGAATATACATTATCAATTGGTGGAAAGTAAAATTTTTAAATAAGTGTTCGATGGAGATAAAAAAAATATCAGAGATTAGACTTTTCTAAAGTCGTTCAGTATAAGTAAGCTTGAGTTGAAATGTTTAAAGGGATAGTTCACTTTGAAATAAATTTTTGGTATTTTGTATCTTACCTTAAGGGCATCCAAGATGTAGGTGTCTTTGTTTCCGCAGTTGTTTCAATTTTGATATTTTTAGGTCAAACCGTTCTTGTTTGTCAGCCTTATAATGGAGGTCTATGGTCACCACCTCAAAGAGCATGCACAGAGAAGTCCAAATTAAACATGATTTAATCAAACACAAACCGCTCGTTTCGTGTCTTAGGCCATCAATGTGTACTTACATTTACGAGTCATTAAATCATGTTTAATTTGGACTTCTCTGTGCATGCTCTTTAAGGTGGTGACCTGCATTATATGACACTAATATGACAAGAACGAGTTTTACTACTAAAAATATCAAAATTGAAACTTACTGCCAATTCCAACAAAAGACACCTACATCTTGGATGTCTTTGAGGTAAGCTAAAACATATCAAAAATTAATTTCAAAGTGAACTATACTTTTAAGCAATCACAATTTCCAAATTATATTGTTCCATATATATTCCATATATTGTCCGATATTTTGACAACCCTAAGTGAATAATTTACAAAGCTGCAGCAAATGATGTTTACTCACTGAGACTCCATGTTGTAGCAAGATGGTAGGACGCAGTGAAGGAGTGTCGCCATTGCTGTTGAAGCAAGTGTGTGTTAGAGATGTCAGCAAGAATCTGACATGAAGTGTTATGAAGTGGTAAGTGCAGTCAAGTTACCTTTGTGTAATTGCTCTCAAAAGATGACAAATTTTCGATCTGCTGAGCACGATGTAATCTGTGGCATCCACTTGGGCCTGTAAATCAAAAGTGGGATTTATATGTGTGTTAACATAACATAAAACAATATCAGAGGCTCTTAAATGTGAATTTATGCAGAGACGACGACCGTGAAGAGTCGATTCAAACACTCAAATAAATGTGAGGCAACCTACAAATGTTGAGTTGCTCAGGTATATTGAGCTTTCCTTCGTTTCAGCATTGTGCAGGTAAATATGGCCTTCACTGGTTTTGTGGAGGTATTCATTGTCTGTTGGAAAATGAGACATTAAGTGTGTGTGTCAGGGAGACGTAGAGGCATCACAAAAAAAAAACACGGACCATGTGAAGCGCCCCTCGAGGTGTCGTACCTGATATCCAACGGAGACTGTATGTTTTATACCTGATGGTATCGTTGTAAAAATCATTAAAAGAATAAGTTCTCTTTAATCCAGAATCATCTCCTGAGAACAGAGAAGGAAAACAGTATATGTTTCAGTCTACAAATACAAAAAATAATATGTATTTCAGGTTATAGACACTCCCACAATTTCTTTGGTATTCACATGGGGGCGCTACAGATATTTTTGAATGAAACAACCATGCTTGGAAACATATTTTTAATGTTTTTAAAAGTCTTATGCTCATCAAAGTACAGAAAAAAGTCATATTGTAAATCCGATAACAATTTAAAGTAATGTTTTTCTCATTTTAATATGCATTTAAAAAGATAATTTAATTCTGTGATCAAAGTCTTCAGTGTCACATGATCCTTCAGAAATCATTCTTATATGCTGATTTATTATCAATGTTTGGAAACGGTTGCGCTGCTTTAATATTTTTTGAGAGTTTGATGGAAAGCCGAGGAAAAGCATTGGGTTTTAAAATGGAAATCTTTTGTAATGCACTACTGTTCAAATGTTTTGGGGCTAATGATTTTTGTTAATTTTTTTTAATCAAATTACTATTTTTATTCAGCAAGGATTTAAAATGTTAAAATCATAATAAAAAGTGATAGTTAAGAGTTATATTGTTTAAAAAAAAATTCTATTTTAAACAGATGCTCTTTTTATTGTTTTTTAAAACTTTATATTCATCAATGAATCCTGAAAAAAGTATCACAGGTTCCAAAAAAAATACTAAGCAGCACAAACTTTGATAATAAATCAACATATTAGAAGGGTTACTGAAGGATCATGTGACACTCAAGACTGGAGTTATGATGCTGAAAATTCAGCGTTACATAAGCAGTAGATAAATATTTTAATATATATTAAAATAAAACCATTTTTTTTAATTGTAACATTTCCCAGTGTTGCTGTTTTTTCTGTAGTTTTGATCAAATCAATTCAGGCTGAAGAGCACTTCTTTCAAAAAACATTAAAAATAGTAATGTTTCCAAACTTTTGACTGTGTGTGTGTGTGTGTGTGTGTGTGTATATAGATAAAATGTTGTTAAATTGAAGACAAAAAAACATACAGTAAATCAAACCTCAACAGATTGCCCTCGAAAAATTACCTTAACGACAAAAGTTTGTCATTTAGCCGTACATGACCATCACCTTACATTAAAGGAGTAATTAAAAATAAAAATAAAAAAAATAATTAAATAATTTACTCACCCCCATGTCATCCAAGATATCAATGTCTTTCTTTCTTCAGTCGAAGAGACAGTTACAGTGACACTCTCCTGTTCGAACTCGATTCAGCAAAATGAACAAATCTTTTTTCGTGTCATTTGGTTCATGCAACGATGAAATGAAACGTTATGACTCGAATAAAAGATTCGTTACATTTTGATTAACAGGTTTGAAACCAAAGAGTCACGCGTAGCATCACAGAACAGAGCAAGGTGAGCATTCTAAGCTTATAAAACTTACTCGTGTTTCTTATCGATCGTTTTCGACTTGATAAGACCCTTATTCATCGTCTGGAATCGTTTAAATCCCTCTGAATAGTTTGCAGTTTGCACTGAAACTGTCTTTTGGAGCCTTAAACTGTTTGGTTCCCATTGAAGTCCATTATATGGAGAAAATCCTGGAATGTTTATCATCAAAAACCTTAATTTGTTTTCGACTGAAAAAGAAAGACATGGATATCCTGGATGACATAAGGGCGAGTGAATTATCAGCTTAAAAGTGAACTACTCCTTTAAGGTGAGGAAATGGTTAACTGTCTCTTTCCATTACACGGTGGACACTAACGCCCTAGGTCAGAGGTAGACTCTAGGCTATACATGCTTTTAAGTGGGTTTTCTATCGATTGTTTCAAATAGAAGCAGAGGGAAGATGAGGAAGACTCCGCTCACTGTTCAGTGTAAATTGCCGTGGGAATGACGATGAGCGTGATGACGACAACCGCCCCGATCAGCGCCACACACACCTTATTACAACCCTGCAGGTGAAGAGAAACACCTCACATACACTCATTCTGGTCAAAATCACAATATCATACAACTCACACACCCAACTTTTTCAACCCAAGTAACTATTTGCGCAAAACACCACAAACAATACTGAGGAAAACAACCCGTAGTGATAGTGTACTGACCATAATTGCGCAGGAACTTTAGAAAAGCGCATCCAATCTCCAGGAATCCGCGTCCGCGAACGATTGTGTTAAACGGATAGTTAAACACTTCGTCCGCGTTGGTGCACGCGTAGGACAGACTGCTGCGACTTTATTCCGTACGATTGCAATTTTCCAGGTTAAAAATGTACTTCCTCCGATGCATCATTGAGTCTGGAGTGAGGGAACAGTGGTGAATCCCTCAGGATCAGCATTCCGCACAACTTCCCATCGGAGTGCGTTCGGGACGTGCTTCTCCTATCCGCAACGCGCGCTTATAACGCTTCTGCAGTGTTGCCAGCACTGACGCTTTGACTATCGCGATCTGCATCGACTGCGAGGAAGAGACACATTAACACAGACTTACTTTCATTTCAGGGAATTAAAAGTGCTTTATTAAATACACTGGGGTCAAAGTCTGAGATCACTAGTGAAAATGCATGCATTTAAAATTTTCATAAACTAATATTTTCATTACATCTGTTTTCTCTTCTTTTTTTAATGACAGCGTATGAACTCAAAGTTTAGGCTAAACCTCATAATCATGTTCTTCAATCTTCAGCAGTGAATAAGCAATGCAATGCATCTTGAGCAATGCAAGCAAGAACACCCAACTATCTTTGCAAAGAGTCGTATGATCATATAATATTTGATCGGTCACCTAGCCTAGTGCCGAATGATAAATATTTGTTCTTCATTTGAACTTTCAGTTTAGTGTCAGTCAGAGTTTTGGACTGTACTGTGCATACTGTATTTAGTTTAGAGCATGCATGTTTCACGGTGAATGGATTTGTATTGCAATTGTCAATGTGCATGCAATAACCGTGTCATAATACTGAATACATTTTCAATAAAATGTTACATAACATGCACTCAGTCATGAAATAGACGTTTCCAATTAAGTGTATTAAAAATGTACTTAAATATGTTTTTAGTACAATACAAATATAATGTAATGCATTTTTAATACACTTAATTGGACAACTTTTTCACCTGGGAAACAATGAACAATTCTCCCTGAATTGCACTGCAGTTTTATTGAGGGCATTATTAGTCAGAAAGTTCGCACACACCTGATGTATTTAAATTCTAATGAACATAACATTACATAAAGACATTTATATTTTGCATTTTTACATTAACAATGTAATGTTTTATTTATAAAAACACTTCAGGTTAGTGTTTTTGTGCATTTTTTTTAACGTTGATTCCAAAATAATAGCTGAAGACAGTAACGATTTTAACAATATTTTATTTTAGAAATGATGCCTCACGATCCATCAATGTGTACTTTTACGAGTCAGTTAAATCATGTATAATTTGGACTTCTCTGTGCATGCTCTGAGGTGGTGACCATAGACCTCCATTATATGACTGACAGACAGAACGGTTTGACCTAAAAATATAAAAAATTTGAAACTACTGTGAAACAAAGACACCTACATCTTGGATGCCCTTGAGGTAAGATAAAACATACCAAAAATTAATTTCAAAGTGAACAATCACTTTAATGTCACACTTTGTAATATTTGCATTTTATTTTTGTAATATGGATTATTTTCTCATTCAAACACCCTGAGGTTGTTCAACCCCTAATATAGAAATATAAAATATATTTAATGTTTCAAAACACAAAGGAAGTTGTAGGGGTGTCCAAAAATGTAAGTGTTTAAAGAATGTATCAAAGCATTTGTCTGGTAAGGAAGTGACTCCGGAAAAACTTGTTGAACGTTCAAGTCTTGTCATGCATAATGAGAGGCAGTTTTCTGACAGGTTTTCTCAGGTGTTGTTTGCTCAGAGGGAGCCTGTGTCTTCTTAAGAACATCTGAACAGGTGTGTGTGTGTGTGTGTGTCTCACACTCTTCCCTGATGGTCCATCTCTTTGTCCATGAACGCATGATTCATAATCAAAGACTGTTCATGCTTGAAAGAGAAAACAGATGACGTGTTTAGAGTAATTTTAATATTTAAAGCACATTTTATGATATCCTCAGAGTAAATCTGTATGTAAACACTTGGGACAAAATCAGTGCTTATGACAGAATGCATTTGCAAAGCTTCACTGTGGTTTTACATGCATTAAATGTTCCAGTTCAAAAGCCTGAGAGTAGTTAGTGAATGCAACCTGTACAATACTTTTTTCCCTGATTCCCTCTTTGCAAAGGCATATTGAAATCAAGAAATAAACTATAAGAAATAAAAAATGCATTAGAACGAGAATTTTAAAGTGCCACTTGAGATTAGATAAATTCAGGAAATCACAAATTCCATTGACCCACATGTTGAGAAGTGCCAGTGCTTGCAATACAACAGACTTGGTATATGCATCATTTTGGAGGTTATGACGTTTGATTGGCTGTGTCAGACTCGGAGATGAGTTTGAATATCTTAATTTTCAGTCGCTGTCCGTGTCTTTCTTCCTCGGAGTCCTCTACAAGCAGATCGGCGTGTTGTGTGTAGTCAAACGCAGGGGAATCTTATGGGCAGGTCGCCCCATTTGTTGTAGATCTTCTTCTTGGAGTTGTACGTGACCACAAAGTTCTTGATATGGAGGCAGGGACACTCAATACTTTTATACAGCATCATCGAGCCCCATTGCTGCTCGGGAACCAGACAAAACAGAAGATTTAAAATACAGTTAGCTATTTTACTATACTGTCTTTCAGTGATTGTGTTGCCAATATTTTGTATAAAACATTTTGAATCTGTTTGGCTACTTTGAAAAACATTAAAAAGTTGGATTAAAAAACTTTTATAAATTATAAATGGTAACATTATTTAAAGGGGCAACATGTAGAAATTGGAAAACCTGTGTTATTAGTGACACCGGTGGCCGTTAAGTGAACTGCAGGTGCTTATAGAATAGAGCAAGGCATGCATATAAAACTTAAAACTTTTTTATTTATTCTTTAAATGAGCGATCATTTCACTAGATAAGACCCTTATTCATTGTCTGGTGTCGTTTAAAGCTGCACTGAAACTCTCATTTGGATCTTGAACCGTTTGGTCCCCATTGAAGTCCATTAAATGGAGAAAATCCTGTAATGTTTCCATCAAAAACCTTAATTTCTTTTTCGACTGAAGAAAGACTGAAATACATGGACATCTTGAATGACATGGGGGTGTGTAAATTTAAAGTGAACTACTCCTTTAAATTAATATTTGAGACTAGACTACTTAGATCTGTCTATGTGAGACTATAGATTGAATGAATCCCTTTTCTTTGCATGACACATTGGGATTATAGAATGGCTCTTTCGGCATTATCCTGAACATTGTATAAGTGTTAGTTTCATGAGTCATTGAACGGAAGAGAGACTCTCAGGAGGGTAAATGTCACATTATTTGGATTTTTCCGGCAAAAATAATCCAAAATAAAAGTTTGTGTTTACATATTATATGTGGGTGCACTGTGTATAATTATTTTATATATATATATATATAAATACACACACATGCTTGTATATATTTAATAATTATTTTCATGTATATGCTGTATTTAGATCATTTATATTATATATAAATATAAATATTTTATATATAAATATTTTTTTCTTAAATATACAACATGTGTGCATGATGTATGTACACTAACCGGTCAAAAGTTTAAGATTGGTAAGATTTTGTATGTTTTTAAAAGAAGTCTCTTCTGCTCACCAAGGCTGCAATTTTTTGATAATAAATAGACAGAAAACACAGTAATATTGTGAAATATTATGACAATTTAAATTGACTTTTTGTATGTTAATATATATTAAAATGTAATTTATTCCTCTGAAAAATGCTGAATTTTCAGCATCATTACTCCAGTCTTCAGTGTCACATGATCCTTCACAAATCACTCTAATATGATGATTTTATGCTCCAAAAACATGTATGATTATTATCCATGTTGAAAACAGTTTTTTACATTTTTATTTCAGGATTCTTTGATGAATAGAAAGTTCAAAAGAACAGCTTTTATCTGAAATGGAAAGCTTTTGTTACATTAAACACTACCCTTTTAAAAAGTTTGGGGTCAGTAAGAATTTGTATTTTATTTTTGGGGGAAATAAATAAGAAATCAATACTTCTATTCATCAAGGACGAGTTACATTGATCAAAAGTTACAGTAAAGACATGTATAATGTTAGAAAAGATTCAAATTAAATAAAAGCTGTTCTTTGAACTTTCTATTCATCAAAGAATCCTGAAATAAAAATGTAAAAAACTGTTTTCAACATGGATAATAATCAGTACATGTTTTTGGAGCATAAAATCATCATATTAGAGTGATTTGTGAAGGATCATGTGACACTGAAGACTGGAGTAATGATGCTTTCTTTTCAAGAGGAATAAATTACATTATAAATATATTAACATAAAAAAAGTCATTTTAAATTGTCATAATATTTCACAATATTACTGTGTTTTTTTGTGTATTTTTTTATCAAAAAATTGCAGCCTTGGTGAGCAGAAGACTTCTTTTAAAAACACTAAAGAATATTACAAAATTCTTTCAGAACTTCTTTTAAGCCACACAGAATATACACAAATTGCACCCACATATATTATGTATACACAAACTTTTATTTTGGATGCGATTAATTGTTTGACAGCCCTAATTAATACACAAAAAGTCTTTCATATAGCCCCTTTAATCATGTGTATATATATTTAAATAAATCCCCTTGGCCGTAATGTGGTTTAGTGGAGTTGTGTATTGAGCCAAAACAGTTATGATCGGCAGTAATGACGTCAGCACGCACCTGTCCGCAGTTTTTACATGCAATGACTCCGTTGGTCTTCGTAGTCCAAGAGCCGCTCCTGCAGTGATGCGTTCTCTCGGACTATAAACAGCTTTCTGCAAATGTCAACATTTATTTTTACTGATTTATTTCACCATCAGCATTATCATGCAGGATAAAAATAACTTGCATCATCAGAGTTTTCTGAGAATGCAAAGAAAGGTATTAGTGACAATCAAGAAGACTGAGTTTTCACCTAAACTGCTCAGTGACATTGACATGGTGCATGTTCTCGATCATCTCGAGGTGTTCTCCAGAGCACACGAACACACTGCAGTCCCTGCAGCTCAGGCTGATTTTAGATGGCGAATCCTTCATCATCCCCTTCTGCTGTTTCTTCTTTATCTTGACCTTCTCCTCCATTATGGCCTGGATCTGAAACTCTCGGATCTACACAAAACCAAACAACGTTTTTTTAGTGAGGAACATTGGAGAGTATTTTCATACAGTCATTGTAGATTCTCACTTTCTTCTCGTAGTCGGCTCGATTCATCTTGCATATTTTGTCGATGGCTTTGCTCATCATCTTCTCCCTGTATTCGTTAACGCTCTCTCTCTCTTCTACCCCAGACCCTGCCTCGGCCACGAGTGTGTAACTGCTGTCCTCCGCTCTTCCTCGACCGCGGGCCTGTGGACGATCACAGATACATCAGCAGTGTTCAATCTGTAAGTCTCTGATCACTTCATTTGCATTTTATAAGTAATGATTGAATGAAATATTAGCAGACATAATCTTAAAAAAAAAAAAAAAAAATCGCCTAATAACCAGAAATGGTCATTCAGCCTAATGTAATTTTGTTTAAAGGTTTAAGTTGTTTTTTGTTGTTGTCAATATCGGCTATTAACTTTTAATTGGGCAAGATAATGTTAGTATAATTCAATTCCTATCTGAGACGGATTAGAAATGTTTTAAACCACTCCTTAAAATCTGAATGGATTTGGCCAATTAATTCCAGTTGACTTTTTTATTTTTATTAATTATTTTTGAATTAATAGGGTCCATGTAAATGCAGATGGTGTTTTGTTTGGGTAATTATACAGGAAAGAGTGATTTCAGGGTTACTACATTGAGTTTTTCCTTTGATATTTAAATTATTAAGTTGGCCTGTTACAAATGTATGAAATCTATGAGCCCAGTTGTAAACTTTTAATATTGTTCCCCGTAACAAATACATAGTCCTCAAACCGTATTCACTTTATTGCCCTTAATCCTGTAATTGTGGACAAATGTGGGTACAGAGGACTCAGGTGTGATTTTTAATTTATTAAAATTAAAATGTTTTTTATTTTATTAATTTTTTTATTTATTTTTATTTATTAAAAATTAAAAATATATATATTTTTGTTTACTAAAAATATATTTTTTATACTAAAAAAATATATATTTTTTTTAGTAAACAAAATTTATTAAAAATGAGAGTTTTGTCTATCCATTTATGATGTTTTTTTTTATTTTGGGGGTATTTTTAAATGTATTTACTTCAAAAAGTACCATACTTTCTAAATAAATTATGCTTATTTTTATGTTGTATTTTTAAAAAAATTTTTAACAACGATAAAATATCATTCCAATAAGTTCTCAGAGCTAAAACCTAAAGATGAAGTGACTTTGCTGTCACCTGGTGTCTTATTTTGGCTTATTTTAGAATGCTCTAAATTACAGTTTTTCCCATTCATTTCTATGGGTGCCCATTTTTGACCCAAATACAAGATTAAGGATTTTTTTTCACCCACTGTGACTTAACACTGTAGAATTGAGTAAAAAAAATTATGTGTGTGTGTTCAGGAGGCAAACTTAGGAAAAGTAGCCAAGTCTTGTACCGCTCAGATCAAGGGAAGTATTTTTTTTTAAATAAATAAAACTATTTCGCCCACATTTGTCCAGAAACACGGTTTTAGGGTTAAGTGCTGCAAATGCGAGATGTGTGAAACGGGTGATTGATCGTAACCAATCACACACCTCAAGCCCTCAGAGACAGACCAACCAGAGTGCAGCATAAGTTAACACTTTATTTCGATAGTCCACTTCAGAGCTTCTTCCAACTATAAGTAGCTTTGCGTTTTGCGACTACATGTCGACTAACTCTCACTTGACTGACTAGTACTTAATATCTGCTAACAGTTTATTCTGATGCTCCTCAACAGACACTATAATGACAACTAATGTACATGCCAAAGTACAAAACTCTCTACTAATACTGTGAGTTAGTTGACATGTTGTTGCAAAGTAACTTATACAGTAGTTGTTGGAATATCAAAATTAAGTGCATTTAGAAATGAGCAATAATCTAAAATCCAACCTGAATCATGGCGACCTCATTGGTCATCGAGGCAATAGCGTATGACGAAATTACACTCGGCGATGTCCAGGCCCTCTTCAGCCACAGTGGTGGCTATTAGCAGATTGATATTGCCTGTACGAAACTTTTCAACACATCCTTCTGCTCTGCCTGAAGACAACAAGACATTGTTTAATTGAATATCATACCTCAAACGTTCCTTTTAATTCAAGACTCAGTGACTTACAGCGGTCATCGGTTTCACCACGCTCTGATCTCCACCACCGATCAGATAGCTGGCACTGACTCCCACTTCTTCAAACTTGGGGTTTTCTTGAATCCACTGGCACAGAGCTTGTGCGCTGAGGCGGGTCTTGGTGAATATGATGCCTCTCGCCACCTTTCTGGTGCTGAATTCCTTCAGGATGATGGTTTTCAGCTTAGCCAGATTATTATTTTCATACTCCGGCTTTCCCATCAACTCCTCCAGCTTCGCTCTTTTTATCTGTTGGGATTTGGAGGGTTAAAGGGGAAAGGGGGGGGGGGGGGGTTACTTGACTAAAACCATAACACATTTATTTTTTGATACTTGTATGTAATGTTAAAACAACATATACATATATATATACACACTGTATATATAATGTATTTATATTTTTGTCTTTACGTTATTTGCATCTGAACATTTGCACCTAAAACAAACATTTGCACCTTTTTTATTCCGCCAAAGCAACATTTATAATTTTAGTTTAACTTAAATGAAAAAACTTATACAAATGACAAAAACAACAAAATTACTTAAACTTTAACCCTCAGGTGCTCTTCGTTTCGGAGTCACACTTGTTATCTTCCCGGTCAAAAGTGACCGGACACCTGAAAATGAAACTTTCTCCATCCCAGTAAAACCAATGCAATTTATTTTTGTCTCTATAATATTTATTCTTTTTTAATTTAGTATTTTGAGACAATTTAATTGAATTTATTAATATTTATGCAATATTTATGGTTTATTTTTGCCATGGAAAAATATATATATATTTTTTATTTATTTATATATATATATATATATATATATATATATATATATATATATAAATATATATATATATATATATATATATATATATATATATATATATATATGTATATATAGACTCTTTTTTTCAAAAAAATATTAATGCAGTATTTTAGTTTAATATAGAGTCTACAGTCTTCAGAAAGCATAGAATCATGGTGAAACCACTAGATATCATGTACAGCTCTCTATGGAGAGGCATGTGAATTCCCCAGCTGTTTATGAATACATGTTTTTGCTGTTGTTGTTGGTGGATTTGAATATATAGTTGAAACAATCTCAAAAACTATTTCTTATATATAAAAAAACTGACTAACAAAAATTCGACTTTTTTTTTTTTTTTTACAATTTCCCATTCATTTCCTATGGAGGTCATTTTTGACCAAAGACCACAAGTGTGACTATTTTTTTAAGACCACTTAGCATGCTCAGATCATGACCTCAATTGTTTTGTGTGTTCACATACATAATGCCATAAAAGTCACCAAGTTTTTGGAACATTCCGAATGAAGCTGTGATTTTTAAAATGTCAAAATTCCCAAAAAAATTTGGTCAGAAATGACCGAAGAGCACCTGAGGGTTAATTAAACCAAAACAGTGTTTTGTTATTAATTCATATTTTACTATTTTTTTTTATATTTCAATTTGGCTTTTACTTTTACTTTTTTTTACTTTTACTTTTTTTTGTAAATGTAGTTCCAACAATTTAAATAAAGCCTCCCTGTTCTGTGTAAGCTATTCCAACAAAAATACCCAAATTATCAAAAAAAGAGAGATATATAATAACAAATTATCTGTATGGCTATATAAATGTAAATTTGTATTGATAGATGGTATTGAATACTGATATTTTCAATGTATTGAACTGAAGTTGGAAATTTTAGTATCATGACGACACGAATACCTTTGAACATAGTGAAGAAAGGAATCGATTCTGTGTACGTGATTGTCACAGTGCCTTCCTCATCAGGGCTGGATTTAGTCTTCAGCTCTTCGTTGTGATATTTGTCGAGGTAGTGGAAGGGTCGGAACATGCGTATGATGTGGCTCTGATTAAGAGCCTCGTTGTAATGCCGGAGATGTTAAGCACACACTCGCACCTTTCTGATTCTCTTCCTTAGCAGCTGGTGAACAACACACAGACAATATTCGTAAGACTTCAACAATATTACTGCTTTAGCATGTCATCATGGAGATGGAAATGCAATTTCTACATAAATAAATAAAATCCTATGTAATTGTTACATCATTCGCAATGCATCATGGGATGAGTAGTTAATACACACATATATACACTTGTCTTATACCCTTATCTTATTATACCTATTTTCCAGTTATTTTGTCAAGTGCTTTAATGTTGTGATTCGTCTAAGAGCTGCTTGGCTTAGTGAATGATTTTTTTTTTATATCTATAGTGAAAATTAATGTGAGGAAAAAAAAATTACATAACCGGTTAAAACAGGTTATTTAACTAAACAATTTTATTATCTCTAAAATAAAATATATTACCTGAAATAATATATATATATATATATATATATATATATATATATATATATATATATATATATATATATATATATATATATATATATATATATATATAGTATAATTTTATATATATATATATATAATTTTTTATTTTTATTTTTTTTGCTTGGTTTAATTTAATTACAGAAATTAAAAAAAGACACCCACAGTAGTGGCCAAAAGTGATGTGTGGCCTTTATTTAAAAAGGAGAATTATTTTTCTCTATGCATCTATTGCATATTGGCAAATCATTTTGTCAGATAAATAATACCTAATCAAGTGTTTTGTTCTTCTCTCATGTTTAAATAGTTTTCTCATATATCATGTTCTGATATTTTGTTGGGTCGTTGAAAATAAGATATCCCATCTGGACATCACTTTTGGCCACTACTGTGTGTGTGTGTGTGTAAAAAAAAAAAAAAAAAAAAAAAAAAATATATATATATATATATATATATATATATATATATATATAATGAATTGGGATAAATAAATAAATGATATATCCCAATTTGTTTATATATATATATATATATATATATATATATATATATATATATATATAAATTGGGATAAAAATATAATGATTATATATATATATATATATATATATATATTTTTTTTTTTTTTTTTTTTTTTTTTTTTTTTTTTTGCTTAAACTCAAAATAAATACAAAACCAACAACTAAAACTAAAATGTAAATCAATTCAAAAACTATAACAATATACCAATCCTAAAATAAAAGCTGAAAAAGTGGGCGGTGACTGTTAGAGCTCTATGACTAGTTAGTCATAACTAACCTTTGAGGATGCTAATTATTGTATATGGCAACTGGATCTGTTCAGTTATCCTCAACACAGTTCAGAAACTATGTTGGAATTCACAGTAAAATAACAGTTCGCTTCCTTTAAAAACAGGAAAGAGACCCTGTTATTACTGCGGCTTATTGAGTGCATGACTGTACTGTATATGAAATTCTTATCATTAATGTGGTGGTTAAATGGTGGTTTGCCTGAAGCAGAGGACACACAGGGAGAAACCGCATTTCAGTAAGAGCTTTGCAAACTCTGCAAACATCCTCACCCAACAAGCATGTTCATAGTTATTAATTTTTGGAGATTGCAGAGGCAGATTTCCATTTGTATCTTCAATTTGTCTTGCACAACATAAAACACTTACAGAGAACAATATCTAGTCATTTAAATACTTTTACAGCAGAGCAAACTAGAAACATTTCAAGTGGTTTGGCTTGTTATCCCCCCATTAGCTGGTAGACGTCCGTAAATACACCATCTGCTCTCTCTTTCTCTTCTTACAGCCTTTTCTAAAGGATCCATGTATTCTGACAAAATGCTTTTTAAGTGTTTGCAAAAATATCATTATATTATAATTATAACAGCAGACCTGTGAGAGATGTACATTTTTGTGACTGTGTCTTTCTGTGGTGTCATCATCAGCCTATCAGCTGTCTTGATGTAATGTTATTAATCACATGACATTTACAGAATAGGCGATTGGCTCAAAACACCTGCATCGTCATATGCAAAGGCGTCAGATTTCATAGAAATGGCGCGTTTAAGATTTAAAATCATTTCTATGACTTTTCCCTGATTTTCCATGTTTTGAATGACCCAGTAAACTTTATTTCTTTAAAAAGTCTTTTTAAAGTGCAGTTAACGGGAGCTTTCTCACCATTCTGCTCTTTCTGCACCACCCACTGCTCGTAGTTCTGTGTGCCGGGCTCACAGGAGGGCAGAAGATCAGCGTGTGTGTGGATTTCATCCATTATCTTCTTGATCACGTCTCCAAACGGGTCCTTTAACATGCAGTAGACAGACGTTGTGAAATAATACACCTCTGAACTGAACGTACAGCATGTGTCTTCACATTAATTGTTGACAGGGAAGAATCATTTTTCTAGAAATACCTAAACATTTATTAAATGTGATGTGCATTATTTCTGCGCTATGGAAGCCTGTTTCCGCCACTGAATAAAAAATAAACTAAAAAAATAAATAATTGCAACTTTTTATCTCACAATTACAAAATATGAAACTCAGAATTTGTGAGAAGTAAAGTCGTAATTGCGAGATATAAAGTCGCAATCTGAGAATAGTTGCAATTGTGAGAAAAAAAGACAATTGAGACTTTTTTCTCTCACAATTGCGAGTTTACATCTCACAATCCTTTATACCACATAATTCGCGAGTTATCTAGGCCAATTTTAAGATCTACAGAATAGTTTATATCTCAATTCTGACTTTACAACGACTGCAATCTTTCCAGCTTAATATCAATCAATTCTGACTTTATAACACGCAATTCTGACTTTATATATCTCGCAATTGTGACTATATCACACATTCTGACTTTATATCACGTAATTCTGACTTTATATTACGCAATTCTGACTACATCTCGTAATTCTGACTATATCTCGCAATTCTGACTTTATATCTCGCAAATTGCGACTATATCACACAATTCTGACTTTATATCTCGCAATTCCTATTTTAAAACACTGGAATCTCTGACCTTATAACACGTAATTCTTACTATATATCTCGCAATTGCGACTATATCACAATTCTGACTTTATATCACGCAATTCTTGACTCTATATCACGCAATTCTGCATGCTATATCTCGAATTCTGACTTTATATTTATAATTGCGACTATATCACACAATTCTAACTTTATATCTCGCAATTATCCTACTTTATATTCACGTAATTCTGACTATATCTAGCAATTCTGACTTTATATCTCGCAATTGCGACTATATCACACAATTCTGACTTTATATTCTGGAATTTGATTTTAGGAACACGCAATTCTGACTTTATATCTCGTAGAATTCTGACTATATTCTCTAATTGCGACTATATCACACATTTCCTGACTTTATATTGAAATTCTGGTTTTAAAACATGTGATGTGCATTATTTCTGCGCTATGGAAGCCTGTTTCCGCCACTGAATAAAAAATAAACTAAAAAAATAAATAATTGCAACTTTTTATCTCACAATTACAAAATATGAACTCAGAATTGTGAGAAGTAAAGTCCGTAATTGGAGATATAAAGTCGCAATTCTAGAATAGCTCGCAATTGTGAGAGAAAAAGACAATTGAGACTTTTTTCTCTCACAATTCGAGTTTACATCTCACAATCCTTTATACCACATAATTGCGAGTTATCAGGCCAATTTTAAGATCTCAGAATAGTTTATATTATCTAATTCTGACTTTACAAAACTCGCAATTTCGACTTAATATCAATCAATTCTGACTTTATAACACGTAATTCTCGACTTATATCGCAGTATTGTGACTGTATATCACAATTCCTAACTTTATATGCACAATTAATTTATCTGACTTTATATCACGCAATTTTATGACTACATTCTCGGCAATTCTGACTATATCTGCAATTTTCTGACTTTATATCTCGGCAATTGCGACTATATCACACAATTCCTGACTTTATATCTTCGCAATTCTGATTTTTTAAAACACGCAATTCTGACCTTATAAGCACGCAATTCTGACTATATATCTGGCAGTTGTGACTATATACACAATTCTGACTTATATCACACAGTAATTTCTGACTTTATATTCACGCAATTCTGACTATATCTTCAATTTCTGACTTTATATCTACAATTGCGACTATATCACACAATTCTAACTTTATATTGTCGCAGTTACTGACTTTATATCACGCAATTTCTGACTATATCTGAGCAATTCTTGACTTTATATTCTCGCTAATTCGCGACTATATCAAATAGCACTATTCTAACTTTATATTTCGCAATTCTGATTTTTTAAAACACGTCAATTTTGACTTCATATCTCGTAATTCTGACTATATCTCGCGAATTGCAACTATATCACACAATTTCTGACTTTATATCTTCAATTTTGGTTTTGAGAACATGCAATTCTGACTTTATAAACACCGCACTTCTGAGTTTATATCTCGCAATTGTGACTATATCACAATTCTGAATTTTATAACACACAATTCTATGACTATATCACACAATTCTGACTATATCTATACAATTCTGATTTTAAAACTACCGAATTCCTGACTTTCATATTTCACAATTCTAATCTTTATATTCTCACTGATCTCTAACTCATATTATCACAATTTTCTGATTTTATATTTTTTAATTTGACTTAACACGCAATTTCTGACTTTATATCTCGTAATTCTTACTTTAAATTCTTTCGAATTTGCGACTATATGACACAATTCTGACTTTTATATCTTGACAATTTTGACTTTAAAATACTGCAATTTTAATCTTTATATTTTCGCAATTCTTACTTTATATCTCGCCATTGTGACTTAACATGCAATTCTGACTTTATATTCGCAATTCTTACTTTAAATCTCGCAATTGCGACTATATATCACACAATTCTGACTTTACATCTCGCAATTCTTACTTTAAATCTCGCAATTGCGACCATATCAATTGCGATTTGTATTACGCACGTCTGACTTTATATCTCGCAATTGCGACTTTTTATTCTCGCAATTCTGCATCTGACTATCTTGCAATTCTCGACTATATCACACAATTCTAACTCTATATCTCGCAATTATGACTTTATATTCGCAATTTCTGACTTTGTATCACGAAGTCTGACTTTATATCACACAAGTCTGACTTTATATCTCGCAATTGCGACTTTATATTCTCTATTCTGACTTTATAACACAATTGCGACTATTAAACTCTGCAATTGCGAGGAAAAAGTCAGAATTGTGAGAAAGTCGCAATTACCTTTTTTATTTTTCATTAAGTGGCGGAAACAAGTTTCCATAATGCGCCACTATTGGCAACAAACATAATTGCACAAATCACGACTGTTTCCATACACCGAATTCTTGAAAATTCACTCCTTCAAAGTGGACTACATTAGTGGACAAATGTAGGGAATAGTGAATGAGGGCGATTTTGAACACCACTATAAAGAGGTCTGTTCTTCTAAAATGTAAACGCTATATGTAGCTAGTGTTATCTTGTAATGTTTAATTACTAAAAGTAATAATAAACTCCTTAAATATCTCACCTTTGGGTATATAAGTCGAAGGTTATCCTAACTTTAAGGGTTTTATTCACAATGCTTTTTAATCAAATTATTTTTTGACAATCTTAATAAAAAAAGATCACAACATTCTTAAGCATTTTAGTAATACAAAATATTCGGTAACACTTTACTTGAAGGGGTGTGCATAAGACTGACATGACGTAATGGTCTCATGACAGCTAATCGAATCAAAACCCAATATTCGTAACTTTCTCTCTGAAAGTAAGAAAATCTGAACAAAACAGGTGTTAAGAAGAATTGAATTTCTAGGAATATTTCGTGACACACATGAAGTGTAATCACCTTCTTCCGCTCTTCTGCTCTTGCAATCCTTTTTGTACGGTGTTTTGGCTCTCTTCTTCTCCCAAAGTCTTTGTTTTTATTGTGAAGGCGTCCTAAGTTTGCACAGATCTGCAATTCGTCAAAACAATGAATGAACTCACAGTTCCAGGTTGTAGATGACTAACAGATGAGCTGTGAAATGACTCAGTAACATCACACACATCAAGGGACTCAAACTGACCTCGACCTGATTCAGTACCATTTAGAAACAGCAAAACTCACTCTTGAATTATCACGTTAGAATCAGTTCAAGACTCATTTGATTTGTGAATCAGACAACATTGGTTGTGTTGTTTTTTGTGAAGATCTTTATTCTACAGTCCTGTTTCCCATGTACATACTATGTACTTATTAGTTATTACAATAGCTAAGTACTAACCCTGAACCTACCCCTAAACCTAACCTAAACCTTATATTAACCAGTACTTTTTTAGGTAAATAAATGCACGTAATGTAAAATAAAGTGCAACCTTTTGTTGTTTGCATGTTTGTTGTTCCGCATTGGTGGACAAAAGCAGATGTGTAGTAACTGTTAAATTCTGGATTCTTAACCCTGTTTTCTAGCACACGAGAAACGAACGCTGTGGTGAGAGTATGTCATAAAGATTGGTGGTGAAGCAGACTGACGGAGATAATAGTGTAACGGGGTTCAGGCTGATTCTCTTTCCTGGCTGGAGAGGCATGAAAGGCATGCAGAGGTTTATGACTGCCTCCAGCACAGGAACATTGGAAACAGCTTTGCAGTGGAGAAAACCGTAAGAGATGTGGGAGAGGAGGATGTGTGTGTGCGTGTGTGTGTGTGTGTCGTGGGGGAGAGTCAGGATTAAAGAAAAACAGTTTGGAAAGATTTGATACTAGAAAAGGAAGGAAAGTAGATTTTTTTTCTTTGTTAGAGATATAATGTCAAATGTTTATGTGTATGGCAATAAAAGTGTGTTTTGAAGGCATGGGTGTGGAAATGCTAACATTTGATTTGTGCAATCTTGAACCTAAAATATGCACATTGCTGTAGACGTGGAATTTTTTTTTTTTTTGCTACCAGTTCCTTTTATAGTTCTTAAAAGTTTCGGAATTGTTTGGGGTCGGTGAGATTTAAAAAAATGTTTTGGAAACATTATGCTCATCAAGGCTGAATTTATTTCATTAATAATACAGTAAATGGTAATATTTTGAAGTTTGAACTTTTGTTGTAATATTTAAAAAAATATATTCTTTTAATCAAATCTTTAAAAATTAAATAAAATGAAATAAATTCAGCCTTGATTTGATTATTAAAAATACAGTAAAAGGTAATATTTTGAGTATGAAAAATACAGTTAACGGTAATATTTTGATGTAATATTTTGAAGTTTGAACTTCTGTTGTAATATTTAAAAAAATATATTACTTTAATCAAATCTTTAAAAATGAAATAAATTCAGCCTTGATTTGATTATTAAAAATACAGTAAAAGGTAATATTTTGAGTATGAAAAATACAGTTAACGGTAATATTTTGATGTAATATTTTGAAGTAATATTTTGAAGTTTGAACTTCTGTTGTAATATTTAAAAAAAATATATTACTTTAATCAAATCTTTAAAAATGAAATAAATTCAGCCTTGATTTGATTATTAAAAATACAGTAAAAGGTAATATTTTGAGTATGAAAAATACAATTAAAGGTAATATTTTGTAATATTTTGATGTAATATTTTGAAGTTTGAACTTTTGTTGTAATATTTAAAAAATATATTCTTTTAATCAAATCTTTAAAAATGAAATAAAATGAAATAAATTCAGCCTTGATTTGATTATTAAAAATACAGTAAAAGGTAACATTTTGAGTATTAAAAATACAGTTAACGGTAATATTTTGTAATATTTATTCATTTAAAGCTGCAGTCCATAGTTTTTCCTCTTTGTCGCCATCTCTGTTCAGAAATCTGCAATTGCAGTCATTCGCGTAATTCTTTTCACGTCAAATAATTTACACGACAAACCGGGCAAATTATACTATGTTCTCAAATCGTTAATGTTCAACATTCCGATATGTATCCTTGTTTTCACATGGGTCCGGTTGAAGCCTCTTTTTTCTGTAAGTTAGCTAAAGCCGAGGTCCGAATGAAGTTTTTACATATAGACTAAAAAATAATGGACAAAGCGTCTGTGACGTCACCCATAGACTCTCTGAAGAACGGGTTTGAAGCTGTTTATGGGGGTTATGGGCGGCGCCATACTGAAAAATCTTGGGAAATACAAAATACAAAAGTTCAGAAAGAAGAAACAGAGTTGTTAGTTGCTTTCGCAGCTTCCGGGTAGGCTTCATTTTTCAGATTATAATGATTTAAATTTATTTTGTAGAACGTATAAAAAAATTTATGGACTTTAATGTTTTTTTTGATCAATTTAATTGTGCCTTTGCTAAAAAGAATTCATTTATTTATTTATATATTTTTCAAAAAAAAATGTAAGCAGCTACAATGGTTTTCAACATTGATAGTTATAATAAGAAATGATATTGGAGTGATTTGTGAAAGATCATGTGACACTGAAGACTGAAGTAATGGCTTTTTTTCTTTGCAGATCAGCAGATGGACTCGGATGGTGATTTACCTGGAGGATGTGTTGCTCTGCCATCTGCTGGTTCATGGCTCCGCCCACGCCAGGTGACGCCGTCAGACCCAGAATCTGAGGGATCGCGGCCGGACTCTTGCCCTGCTTCTTCAGGAGCTGGTTCTTGTGCTTCTGCTTCAGGTAGCGAATCATGATGTGGTTGTACGCATAACCCTTCTTCGTGTGGTGGCATTCATCAATAACCATCAGGGTGAACTCTGCAAGTTTAAGGAAATAAATAAGCATTGAAAATCTGAATTTATTCAGCTCAGTTCATATTTATCATAGATTAATTAGTTTAAATATTAATATATTAAGTATATTTTAAAGCTAATATATGTCCCTCTAGTTTAGTGCAATGGTTATTTGAACTTTTACTTCCATGTCTTTTTTTAGTGGAAAGAAAACATCCAAAATACACATTTAAGTGTTTAGTTTATTACACATTATCAGTGTTGGGTAAGTTACTCCAAAAAGTAATTAATTACTAGTTACTAATTACATCTTCAACAGTGTAATTAGATTACTGTACTAATTACTCTCTCTAAAAAGTATTTAATTACTTTTAATTACTAATTTCTTTCAAAATCCCATATCAATCTCAACCAGCTGAATAATCCAAGGATAGACATGAATCTGTTTTAATTCTTTCAAATAAATACTATAAAATTGCATGAATTATCCTTAAACTGACCAAGGTGGAGAAGGTTCATTATAAAACATACTTTTTAGCATCAGACAATATATTTTGATGTTAAACCCACTATTGTTTTATGTCTGATCTCATGACATTTCACACTTTTTTCATACATATTTTACAATAATTCATACGAATTTGTACGAGTGCGGTCGT
>JAQIUQ010000641.1:340000-406412 GCA_030378365.1 Hybognathus amarus
ACCTCCATCTGATAGTCTCTCAGTTCAATAGTCCTCTTGCTCGCTGAGAGAGAGAGAGAGACATGATGATCCTGCAGGGATTCTGTGTCTCATGGGGCGGATGGAGACTCAGCTATGGCAATTACAGCTGTGTTTTCTTTATCCCTCGCTAGTTAAAATAACACTTGTTTATGAATCAGCCTCTCTAAAGCTCCTCAGACTGTCTGTAGGCCTGCTCTAAGTCTCACCAAACCTGTGAAGAACATATACACTGTAAAAAAAAATATTTTTATGATTTGTAATCACATTTTTTTCTTGTCATATCAACTTAAATAATTTATGTAGTTCATTTAACATTATATTTTGAGTTTATGATGATTAAATCAATCGCCTTCATAGAATTAACTCAATTTTTCCATTTTAATCAACTTAAAATTCTAAGGCAACAAGGTTACTTCATTTTTTAAGTTAAACCAACAATATCTTTTTACAGTGTATGCTGTGTTTAACCCCAAAATCAAAAGACAAAACATTGAAAAATGTTTGAAAAATTACAAATTTTTAGTACTCAGGAACATTGCGATCTGTTTAACATTATTTTATTTAATATATTATTATGTATATGTGTGTGTGTTTTTATAGCAATAGACTTTTTTGGTTCTTAATAGCAATTTATATATATATATATATATATATATAATATATATATATGAATATATATATATATATATATATATATATATATGAATATATATATATGAAAATATATATATATATAAATTGCTATCAAGATTTTATATATATATGAAAATATAAATTGCTATTAAAAACCACATCAGTCCAATTACATTGAGTATGTACACTTAAACCCTTGTAGTAGTTGCAAGTCGTTATTTAGTAACTTGTAACATTTTTAAAGCACACCCACAATATATATGTTTATCTTATAATCCCAAAAAAAACAGAAGATAATTTAAAGACATGGGTTCCTCTGTATTTATGCATTTTTATAATTCCAGTTTTTGGATTTCTAAGTAAAATACTGTCTGTGGTAAAAATGACTTTTTTATTATTTATTTTCCACATAAATTCCAGAGAGAACCCATCGCAAAAGAACATATTTAACAAGAAATATTTTATGCTAATTTATATTATTTCAATCATAAAGCATTCATATTGGTGGTATTTGCTGTATTTTGAGGGGTAAATATGCTTAATTGAAATGAAAATAATGCAACAGAAATCTTTAAACTCAAACCCTTCTGGTAGTTGAAGATACTCTCTGATCTTATAGAGAGTTTTTATTTATTTTCCCTTGGAAATTATATATATATATATATATCATTTACAGTCATCAGTCTTTTACATTTGTCTAGAATATGACGTCTTAAACCACTCTAAAATAAGATTTTAGCAATCATACTACATTAAAGGAGTAGTTCACTTTTGAAAAAACTTTTGCTGATAATTTACTCACCCCCATGTCATCCAAGATGTCCATGTCTTTCTTTCTTCAGTCGAAAAGAAATTAAGGTTTTTGATGAAAACATTCCAGGATTTTTCTCCATATAATGGACTTCAATGGGGTCCAAACAGCTCAAGGTCCAAATGAAACGGTTCAACGGTTTCAGTGCAGCTTTAAAGGGCTTTAAACGACACCAGGCGATGAATAAGGGTCTTATCAAGCGAAAACGATCGGTCATTTAAAAAATAAATAAAAAAGTTTAAGTTTTATAAACACAAATGCTCGCCTTGCTCTGTTCTGTGATGAGCGTTCGTGACTCTCCTGTTAGAACTCGTTCATCAAAATGAACGAATCTTTTTCGAGTCATGAATCGAAGGGTCCTTGATAAGACCCTTATTCATCATCTGGTGTTGATTTTAAAGCCCTTTGAATCTGCACTGAAACTCTCATTTGGACCTTGAACCGTTTGGACCCCATTGAAGTCCATTATATGGAGAAAATCCTGGAATGTTTTCATCAAAAACCTCAAATTCAATAATCAGCAAAAGTCTTTTTTAAAGTGAAATACTCCTTTAACTTGTAATTTCACATAACATTGGGAATCAGAGCAAAACTGAAATGTAGTGATAAACTGAATCATGGGAATATAGCGAGCCAAATCCACTGTATCCATTAAACTCTGTCCTTTATATGATTTGACAAGGTTACTCCACATGCGAGCTCTTTGGAGAGTGTTGTTTTAATCGAGAGATCATCGTTCATAATCAACACGTTATAGCGAGGCAAAAAGAGTGATAAATAACAAGAGGAATTCATTAAATTGTGAATCATATTGAATGTGTCTCTCAATATTAGGTCAAGCTCGCAGGCAGTGCCGACCCTGTCCCAACGTGATCCTTTGATTTATGAAACGATTTTTAGTTCAGGGAATTCATTACACAAGAAGGAAACAAGGAAGCAACAAATCAGGATCCCCGCAGCAAATGTTTTTCTTTTAGAAGTCGAGACACTTAATGGATTTCTCAGTTGCGTTATGCAAGTATCCACTTTTATGTTTCTTCTAAAACAAAAACGGACACAAATGAGCCGGTTGTTTGCGATACACTACTGTTCAAAAGTGCTTTAAGACATTCATACTTTTTGTTAACAATAAATTAAACAAAAGTGAAACTAAAGATTTTTTTATTCATCAAAGAATTTGAAGCAGTTTTCAACAATCAGAAATGTTTCTTGCGAGAATCAATTAATCATATTGAAGTGATTTCTGAAGGATCATGTGAGTAATGATGCTGAAAATTCAGCTTTGATCACAGGAATAAATTATATTATAATTATATTATATAATATATATTATATATTATAAATTATAAAATATAAAGAATATATATTTAAAAATATATTTTAAATAGAAAAGTTATTTTAAATTCTAATAATACATATAAAAAAAATTTCAAATACATAAACAATTAAAGCTGCAAGCAGCATTTAGTTCAAGCACAAAAGCATCAAAAGGCATTCAATTTTATTTAATATACATTTATCCACTGACATAATAGATGGAAAACATGCTAATACAGGCAATTTACCATTGAAATACATGGTTTTAAAGCTTTTTAACAGTTATAGCGCCACCTATGGTCCGATCTCCATGAAACTATGTATGCTTCTTCTACGTTATGATACATATGCTCATCAATTTTTGTGAAGTTCTGAGTTTTCCTTTAGGATTTATAGACTTTTGGGTGCATTTTGCCACGCCACTTTTGTAATCGACCCTGTTACAGCAAAACAAATGCAAAATTTCAACTTTTTTTTGATAATTATTGATCTAGAGAGTCCAGAGAATAGGCCTAGAGGACAGGACAAAAACCGACATACATTTTTTCCTGGGCTCACTGGGTTTCACTTCGTGCTTGAACACCTAATAATGAGAGACCTTTTTGACGATTATAGCGCCACCTATGATCCAATCCTCACGAAACTTTGCATGCTTCCTAAGCATGATGGGACACATATGCTCATCGATTTTTGTGAAGTTGTGACTTTTTGGGGGGGATTTACTGGCTTTTGACCTAATTTTGCCACAGACCACTATCTAAATGACCCTGTTACTGCCAACCAAATGCAAAATGTCAACTTTTTTTTCGATAATTACTTATCTAGAGAGTCCAGAGAATAGGCCTAGACTGGTTTGGTCCCAATTGAGGCAAAAAAACAGGACTAGTTCGCAAAAGTGGGTTTTGGACCAAAACCAACATAGCAAATTTGTGTTGCTCCAAATGGAAATCCAGAGATATACATCTTGTCCGTCTTGAGCCAGGGATTACAGTGGTGTAAACACATTGAAGCTAAGTCAAACGGTCTAGGAGTTATGAGCAATTTAGTACTTTTGGTTGCTGTAGCACCACCTATGGGCCAATCGGGCTCATACTCTAATTTGAGGCCCTGCCATACCATGCACAATGCGTTTTCAGAGCATTTTTTTCACTTCGTGCTTGAACACCTAAATATGTCCAACCCCAAACATTTGAACAGTAAGGTACAGTAATAGTTTAGAGTTTAATGACAAATGTGAGAGTTATAAAAATATGTTTGAATGATTTTTCTTTCCTATGGGTCTCATCCTCCCTGATTGTGACTTTATGGTGTAAATAATGTAATGCACTAAACAAACTCCTGTTCTTCTAATGAAATGCATGTGAATTTGACGGGTCTATGCCACTGTACTTTTCTGAGTGGAAGTTGGTTGGTGAGACTCATTTTTTACATGCTAACAGGAAACTTAGTGTTTATAATTCTCTGGCAAATGGCATTCCTAGAGAAGTCATCGATCTGGACGAGTTGCTTTTATAAGCTTGTACGATCACTGGTTGTTCGTTAATAGCATTTTTGGCAGGAGGATAGAATGCACTAAACAAATCATGTCAAAAATCACGTGTGTTCTGGAATTCCTCTGCTGTGAATGAAGTGGTAAAACACCTGAATATGAGAAGCTGCAAATAAAAAACTTCCGATATATTATTACAATTTTACAGAGGCGTGTTGCATTCACTTAAAATTCTAAAATTAAAAAAAAATCTACTGTTTTTCTGAATTAACGAGCTTAATTTTTCATGAGAAAATTTTTTTTTGCTCTGTTTTCTGAATTAACGAGTTAATTTTTCATGAGAGATTTTTTTTGTGCTCTGTTTTCTGAATTAATGAGTTAATTTTTCATGAGAAAAAAGTTTTTGCTCTGTTTTTCTGAATTAACGAGTTAATTTTTCTTGAGAGATTTTTTTTGCTGTTTTTCTGAATTAACGAGTTAATTTTTCTTGAGAGATTTTTTTTGCTCTGTTTTTCTGAATTAACGAGTTAATTTTTCTTGAGAAATTTTTACTGCTCTGTTTTTCTGAATTAATGAGTTAATTTTTCATGGAAATTTTTTTGCTCTGTTTTTCTGAAATTAATGAGTTAATTTTTCATGGACATTTTTTTGCTCTGTTTTTCTGAATGAAAAAAATTTCATTAAGTCGTTAATTCAGAAAAACAGAGCAAAAACTTTTTTCTTATGAAAAATTAAGTTGTTAATTCAGAAAAACAGAGTAAAAAATATTCTCATGAAAAATTAAGTCGTTAATTCAGAAAAACAGAGCAAAAACTTTTTTCTTATGAAAAATTAAGTCGTTAATTCAGAAAAACAGAGCAAAAAAATTTTCTCATGAAAAATTAAGTCGTTAATTCAGAAAAACAGAGCAAAAACTGTTTTTCTTATGAAAAATTAAGTCATTAATTCAGAAAAACAGAGCAAAAACTTTTTTCTTATGAAAAATTAAGTTGTTAATTCTGAAAAACAGAGCAAAAAATTTTATTCTCATGAAAAATTAAGTCGTTAATTCAGAAAAACAGAGCAAAAACTTTTTTCTCATGAAAAATTAAGTTGTTAATTCAGAAAAACAGAGTAAAAAAAATTCTCATGAAAAATTAAGTCGTTAATTCAGAAAAACAGAGCAAAAACTTTTTTCTCATGAAAAATTAAGTCGTTAATTCAGAAAAACAGAGCAAAAACATTTTTTCTCATGAAAAATTAAGTCGTTAATTCAGAAAAACAGAGCAAAAACTTTTTTCTTATGAAAAATTAAGTCGTTAATTCAGAAAAACAGAGCAAAAACAATTTCTCATGAAAAATTAAGTCGTTAATTCAGAAAAACAGAGCAAAAACTGTTTTTCTTATGAAAAATTAAGTCGTTAATTCAGAAAAACAGAGCAAAAACTTTTTTCTAATGAAAAATTAAGTCGTTAATTCAGAAAAACAGAGCAAAAACTTTTTTCTCATGAAAAATTAAGTCGTTAATTCAGAAAAACAGAGTAAAAAAATTTTTCTCATGAAAAATTAAGTCGTTAATTCAGAAAAACAGAGCAAAAACTTTTTTCTCATGAAAAATTAAGTCGTTAATTCAGAAAAACAGAGCAAAAACTTTTTTCTCATGAAAAATTAAGTCGTTAATTCAGAAAAACAGAGCAAAAACTTTTTTTCTCATGAAAAATTAAGTCGTTAATTCAGAAAAACAGAGCAAAAACTTTTTTCTCATGAAAAATTAAGTCATTAATTCAGAAAAACAGAGCAAAAACTTTTTTCTCATGAAAAATTAAGTCGTTAATTCAGAAAAACAGAGCAAAAACTTTTTTCTCATGAAAAATTAAGTCGTTAATTCAGAAAAACAGAGCAAAAACTTTTTTCTCATGAAAAATTAAGTCATTAATTCAGTAAAAACAGAGCAAAAACTTTTTCTCATGAAAAATTAAGTCGTTAATTCAGAAAAACAGAGTAAAAACTTATTTCTCATGAAAAATTAAGTTCGTTAATTCAGAAAAACAGAGCAAAAACTTTTTTCTCATGAAAAATGAAGTCGTTAATTCAGAAAAACAGAGCAAAAACTTTTTTCTCATGAAAAATTAAGTCGTTAATTCAGAAAAACAGAGCAAAAACTTTTTTCTCATGAAAAATGAAGTCGTTAATTCAGAAAAACAGAGCAAAAACTTTTTTTCTCATGAAAAATTAAGTCATTAATTCAGAAAAACAGAGCAAAAACTTTTTTCCATGAAAAATTATCTTGTAATTCTGACATAATTAAGTCGTTAATTCAGAAAAACAGAGCAAAAACTTTTTTCTAATGAAAAATTAAGTCGTTAATTCAGAAAAACAGAGCAAAAACTTTTTTTCTCATGAAAAATTAAGTCATTAATTCAGAAAAACAGAGCAAAAACTTTTTTCCATGAAAAATTATCTTGTAATTCTAAGATAATTAAGTCGTTAATTCAGAAAAACAGAGTCGATTTTTTTTCTTTAAGTGAATGCAATACCCCACCGTACAATTTAACTGGTTTCAAATGCAATTTATTCCTGTGATCAAAGCTGATTTTTCAGCATCATTACTCTAGTATTCAGTGTCACATGATCCTACAGAAATCATTCTAATATGCTAATATACTTGTGTTTCACAGAAATCCGCATATGCATATTTACCACGACAGACCGGTTCTTGATCACTTCCATATGCTCTCATGTTAGCGGCAGGCCTCGGTCTGCGAGTGGAAATATCCCCTGGATGTGACAGTGATTTAACACACTTTAGAGGAGACGAGACTGGTGAACTTTATGCGGTCGAGGGCGACGTCTCACATGTGGAGCGGCAACAGAACCACTGAGAGTCAGGCCGCTGAACACAACTGAGCCATTCTTTCCATACGCTTTTATGATAATAACTCTTTGAAAACGTCCTGACCGTTAATTGCTCGCGGGAACGTTTCTCAGGCGAAGGCTGGATTGTGGGTCATTAGATGCATTGCACAAAAGAACTAAGCTAAAATGTCAAAGGGTAAAAAAGGTTTGATGCCTTATTTCCTTTCAAACAATGATCGAATGTACAGGGTTAATTTTAATAACGCTATTAAATGGGGTTTTGTGGCATTAAATTCAATTACTAATTTCAAGGCTCAATTGTTGACCAATGAATTTCCATGACTTTTCCTATTGTTCGTCAGTACTGGAAAAGTCCAAGAGGTTTTGTTTTTTTTATCCATCCTGCTTCATGTTGGTCTTTATGTTTATTTTTTTATTTTGAAATGTATAGTTGTTAAATGCACATTTGGTAACAGCTTTTACTTAAAGCCTTTATATAGAACGCATTATAAACATGTTTCATGCATTAATTACGGCTTTTAATGCACCTTATACACCACTGTGATCCTTGGCTCAAGACGGACGTAGATGTATATCTCCGAATTAGATTTAGGCAAGAAAAAATTTCCGTGATTCGGAACCAGACCAGTCTAGGACAATTTTCTGGACTCTCTAGATCAATAATTATTGAAAAATATAATAATTTTGCATTTGGTTGGTTATAACAGGTCATTTAGAAAGTGGTCTGTGGCAAAATACAGTCAAAAGCCAATAAATCCTAAAGGAAAGGCTCAGAACTTTGAAAATTTAGGAGCATATGTTTTTTAGGAAGCATGCAATGTTTCATGGAGATCGGACCATAGGTGGTGCATTACAAACATGTTTAATGCATTATTTATGGCTTTTAATGCACCTTATAATGCATTGCATGGTCTCATGAGTATTTGTAACTACAGTTATAATGCAATATACTTTCTAAAGGTGTAACATAAATATTATAATGTATTAAAACATCACAAACAACTAATTTCAAATGTAACAAGGAATCTGCAAATCTTATAATGCATTTTAAAAACCGATAATGCATTATACATAAAGGCTTTAAGTTCAAGAAATTGAACTGGAATTCAAAAGGCAATTCTCAGTTTATTTCTGAGTTTAGCAAGGATGAAATATTTATTAGATGTGCATAAATAGAAACTAAATCCATGTGGTTTGTAATTGAACTAATGCTTTTTTTCCATCTTTTACAGTACGCTGATTGCTGGGACTGTCCAATTGGAGCAAGCGAGGGATCGAGAGCGTTAGATATGAACCGACACACGTTTAGATGAAAGTCATTTGACTGTACCTGACGGATCATCATCCTCTGTGGGATCTCCTTCCTCTGTGGGATCTCCTTCCTCTTCCTCCTGGCCTGTGTACATGTCTACATCTGTGAGAGAATATATCCACTGCTGTTAGTTTGGCTTCTTTACATTTATATCATACGACTTTTATACACATCTTACGATAGATGAGCCAACAATTACAAAAACAACAGCAAAAGCTAGATTAGGAGTAGTTGATCAAGTGAATGGCAGGATTTTCTGTTTGCCCAACCATTTTTTTGACTTGTGACAGGAAACGCTTCAGATATGCACCTTCATTTTCAGCAGACGCCTCCAGAACGCTGTCGTCCACACTGCTGTCCAGGTCCTCTGACAAAAGAGAGCTATTCGCAGAGAGAACGGACATATTGCCGTTCATGACCGGGTCCGTCTCTTTCGCGAGAGCCAAACACGTCAGTTCGCCCTCCTCAACAGTTTTGATCTCGTGGGTCTCGACTGACATGGACTCTGTAACACACACAGGTAATCAACAGGAGTGCATAATGCATAACAATGCAAAGAATATCTCTCGACATGCCATTATGGTCAAAATTTAATGAATCTATCTAAATTGGTCGAATTGTTGGTTGCATTTTATTTTACAGTACGTGTACTCACTACTTAACCAGGGTTTCCGCAGGGCATTAAAAAGCATTAAAAGTCCTTAAACGGATTTTGTGAAAATTAAGGCCTTAAAAGGCATTCAAAATCATTAAATTTGATTCATACAGGCATTTTATATATATATATATATATATATATATATATATATATATATATATATATATATATATATATAGTTTTGAAGATAATTTTATTTAAACGTATTTGAATATAGCCTTCAGGATTAATAATTTGTATTTGCTGTCGCAAAATATGTACGTTCGTGTAATAAATATGCAAAACCAGTGTGGTAATTGCTTCCAGCCAAAGCAAAAGTGCCGTGATGTGTATATATAAAAGTGCCGATATATATATATATATATATATATATATATATGTGTGTATATATATGTGTGTGTATATATATATGTGTGTATATATATATGTGTGTATATATATATATATATATATATGTATATATATATATATATATATATACACACATACATATATATATATATATACGTGGTTAGTCATGGATATTATGCCTGTTTTTCGCCCAATTCGGAACCAGACCAGTCTAAGACGATTCTCTGGACTCTCTAGATCAATAATTATCAAAAAAATTTTTTATAATTTTGCATTTGGTTGGCTATAACAGGATCATTTAGAAAGTGGTTTGTGGCAAAATACAGTCAAAAGCCAATAAATCCTAAAGGAAAGTTCAGAACTTCACAAAAATTTAGGAGCATATGTGTCCTAACATGGTCAGGAAACATGCAAAATTTCATGGAGATCGGACCATAGGTGGCGCAATAACCGTCAAAAAAAGTCTCATTCGTATTAGGTGTTTAAGCACGAAACTATGGTAAATCATGCTAGAATTATGGTAAATAATGAAAATCACACTGAAATGTGGTATATCATGGTAAATCATGCTAAACATGGTCTATTCCATCTGTGATCTCAGTGGTTAAATGCTTGCTACATAAAACTTAATGTCTTTTGATGATTTTGTGTTTTGTGCACCGCTAAATGCTGCTTGCAGCTTTAATTTTTGTTATTTTTGGACCAAAATGTATTTCCGATGCTTCAAAACATTGTAACTAACCCACTGATGTCACATGACTACTTTGATGTCTTTATTACCTTTCTGGACAAGGACAGTATACCATACACACACGTTTAATGGAGGAACAGAAAGCTCTCGGACTAAATCTAAAATATCTTAAACTGTGCTCTGAACGGGTCTGACGGGCTCGGGACGACATGAGGGAGAGTCATTAATAACATCATTTACATTTTTGGGTGAACTAACACTTTAAATGTGATTAAAAGCCTAAATTCAATCGGTTTATCATATAAAGTGATCGAGTTTTAACTTAAATTAGATTTACGATATCTTTATGAACTTTGTGAAGCATCAAAGTGGTGTAGCTGTCTATAGAGGGACAGAAAGCTCTGATTTCATTGCAAATATCTTCATTTGTTTTTTGAAGCTGAACGACAGTTTCATGCGTTTGGAACGGGATGAGGGTGAGAAATTAAGGACAGAACTATCCCTTTAAGAGCTAATTAGATTTGTAGAGACATACAGACACTAACAGTGGGGCTTCCAGGCTACAAATGTGTAGTCTAAACAACAGCGTGACCTCTGACCTCTGCTGGTTTCCGGTTTCCAACTATTGTTTTTCTAAGAGAGCCTGTGACTATGGAAGCATATGTGTAACAATATTCAGTTTGAAATGTAATAGGTAAAATGGCAATGCTGTATTTACATTTTTCATTACACTTGTGTAACGTTTGGTGCAAAATGAAAATAATTCAGTTATATCATTTACATTTGCCATTTCATACACTAGTTTTAATATGTAAATTGAATACATATTTTAAAGTTTTTACATGTTTTTTTTATTTCATTTCATTTAATTTATTTCTATTCTCTTTTTCATGGTAATGCAACATGAAATACCAAAAAAAAAAAAAAAAACAATTTAACAAATCCAACAAACACAACAAAAGTACATTCCATGACAAAAAAGAACAGGAGTAGGATGAAGAAAAAATCTTATAAACTCCTACCCCATTCCTATTGATTGCATTTACACCCACAGTTAAGACACTTAAATTTCCTGCAATTGATATACATGATATAATTATGATATATTTGATTTGTGCACCAAGGAAAATATAAATACAGATATGCACTGCTATTTTACATATTGCATTGTCATTTTGCATATTATATTTTGAAACTGAATATTGCCACTGTGAGCGCTGGATGAGAGAGCAGCACTTGATCTGTGTATGATGATTTGTGTCCCTCACCGTCCTCGTTGCACGGCTCTCCCCTCAGCTCGCGCACCAGCTCCCGGTGCTCCGTCTGCTCCAGAGCCTGAAGGAACTTGGAGAACCAGCCAGCTTCATTTTTCACCAGCCTTTTGAGGAGCACTCGAGCGCCGTGTATGTTCCCATGATTCTCAGTGGCTTTCATAATCTGCAGGAGTAATAATGAACATAGTTAATGCATTTAATATGAGTGGTCAGGTCAGTTAAACTCAGTATGGGTCATGTCATGTGGAGATGTTTTGAACTTTAGCTCTGTAATATGCTTCACACTTTACTTTAGGGTCCAAATCTCACTATTAACATTGACTTTTCCCTCCATAAACTCCTCATTTATAGTTAGTGAGGTAGTGAAGATTAGGTATTGGATAAGCATTAAGGGATGTGGAATATGATCATGCATTCATCTGTGCTTTATAAGTAGCCAACTGATAACACCCAATATGCTAATATGCATGATTATAAGCAACTAGTTAATAGTGAGAATTGTACCTTAATAATAATTGTTATTAATAGTGGTGAAAGAATATTACAAAAACAAATATGGTGCAATATAAATTATCTAAAATTACTAATATAAAATAATAGTTTGATATTGCCTTTATATACTACTACTAATAAGGATTTCTTAAAAATTGTGAGTTTAATCACATCAGCAACTCCACAAATTAAAGCAAATCTGTTTCTGTTAGGTTTATAGCGCCCTCTACTGATGATAGTGTTTTTATTTGAATAATCTATCTGTCTGTCTGTCTGTCGATCATTCTGTCTGTCTTGTCTGTCTATCTATCTATCTGTCATTCTATCTATCGATCATTCTGTCTGTCTGTCTATCTGTCTGTCTGTCTAACTATATCTTATGTCTGTCTATCTGTCTGTCTGTCTGTCATTCTATCTATCAATCATTCTGTCTGTCTGTCTATCTATCAATCATTCTGTCTGTCTGTCTGTCTGTCTGTCTGTCTGTCTGTCTGTCATTCTATCTATCAATCATTCTGTCTGTCTGTCTGTCTGTCTGTCATTCTATCTATCAATCATTCTGTCTGTCTGTCTGTCTGTCTGTCTGTCTGTCTATCTGTCTGTCATGTCTATCTTTGATCATTCTGTCTGTCTGTCTGTCTATCTATCTGTCATTCTTATCGATCATTCTGTCTGTCTGTCTATCTGTCTGTCTGTCTGTCTGTTCTGACTATATCTTATGTCTATCTATCGGTCTATCTGTCTGTCTGTCTGTCTGTCTGTCTGTCTGTCTGTCTGTCTGTCTATCTATCCATCTGTCATTCTATCTATCGATCATTCTGTCTGTCTGTTCTATCTGTCTGTTATTGTCTGTCTGTCTTGACTATATCTTATGTCTATCTATCTATCTATCTATCTATCTATCTATCTATCTATCTATCTGATCTATCTATCTATCATCTATCTATCATCTGTCATTCTATCTATCGATCATTCTGTCTATTATATATCTATATATCTACTTATTGAAATTGTACTTCTTTATTTAATTGTAACTCTTTCCATCAGTTGACAAACCCCGTGTAGTTCCCCTGTGTAGTTCCGGTCACTCACGTTCTCCTGGTCCTCGGGCGTCAGGAGCTCCAGTGAGCAGCAGTGCGCGCACACGTCTGGGTCTTCATGTTGACCAGGGTCAGGTGCATGAGATCGATCAGGCGGACACAGCTGTCGTTCTCGGCCTCTTCTGTCGGGTCCGGCGGGCTGTTGCCGCACGTAGTTCACCGCGTGTGTGCATCCAGCGGTCTCCAGCGCGGTGACCAGCTCTCGCGACCATCCCTTGTCGTGTTCGTGTTTGAAGGATTTCGTCGATCAGGAGTGTTGCGGCGCGTATGTCCCCGTCCGCGCGCAACTTGGCCCTTATTTTGTCCTTCCGATCCTGTCCGAGGAAGTGCAGCAGATCCAGAAGCGGCTCGACCAGGATGATCATCCTCAATCTGTCTCTGAAAGAGTCCAGAATATGACGCGTCTCGGCGTCCTGATCAATGCTCATATTTAATAAGACTTAAGATTATATCGCCGTCAAAAGTTCTGTCAGAGTTCACCGATAACGTAAACCGATGAGTCCGCTTGAACTTCCCAGGACTCTCTGACTTTCGGTTTCGTTTCTGGTCCCGGTTTACAAACGTAATCGGTCAGATGAGTCGGCGCGTGTTGCTAAAAATAAACGTTATTTAAAGACACGAGATATAAATAGTTATGTTCTCTCTTTATTTTTTTCATGAATATGTTTTTATTGTTAGAATAAGATCTTCTTTGCGGGCATTGAAAATTGTCTACACTGTTTCTGCGAACTTTAACCACTTGACTAGATAAAAATAATAAACACTAGATGTCGACAGAATCCCATATAATATGCCAAACCGGTTATTATATTATTATAATATATTGTAGGCTATTATTTATAAATCTCTTTCAAGATTTTTAATTAACACGCATTTTTCCTACTATAACAAAATCAATATTCAAAATGATATAATATAATACAATATAGGCTTATATTATATTATATCATATTAGCCTATATTGTATTATATTATATCATTTTGAATATTACTTTTGTTATAGTAGGCCTAGAAAAAATGTGTGTTAATTAAACATCTTGAAAGAGCTTTAGTTGTAATTAGGCTAAGCTGGGATTATCATTAGATTCCTGAATCTGCTACATTTAAAATAATTATATTTAATGCATTTATTATTTTATTATTTGCTATTGATTGCTATTATTTGATGTTTAAATAAGATTATTTGAACTGTAAGGAGTTTGGTCTTAATGTTAACTTTTAATTAGATTATTTTTTATTCATGTAGGCCTAATTGTTAATTTATTTTATTTTTTTATATGTAAAAGTATCTAAATATGTTCTAGGTTATTCTAATTATGTTAATGTGTTGATTATCACAACAATGAATAAAAATCTAAGGGGAAGAAAAGGAACAATTAATGAGAACAAAAATATATTACAACTTTTATGTTTATTTGTATGATTGTGTTAATTGATTTTGAAAAGAAAGACATAATAAAGTACGAAAAATGAATAAATTCAAAATCAAACAATGGCCTCATTGATCAGGACATTTCACAGCTCATTTGTGTTATTGTTTACTAGAACTATATTAAAGTTTTAAGGCAACCAGGTTATCTCATTTTAGGTTTAACCAACAATATTTTTTTACAATGGCTTGGCAACTAACTGAAATAAAATAAGTTGAAGTTGAAGTACTGAAAATTAGGCTACACAAACAATAAAACAATAAAAAAAACACATAACAAAATTACTTATACTAAAAATATCAAAATAAAAGCTAATTCTAAATGTTATAATAATAATTGTATAATATCTTTATTTTGTAAGTAATAAAATCACTAAAAATGTAAAAATAAAAGCTGATTCTAAGTTTTAGTCATTTTGTTATTTACAAAATAAAAATTATACCATTATTATTAACATTTAGAATCAGCTTTTATTTTTACATTTTTAGTTTAAGCATATGCTCATTGCAGGTTATTATTAAATAAATGCATGGAAATATTTATTTTAATATGTGCTACAAATCACAGTTATCATAAGTAGCCCTGTTATCATGCGTTCAGTGCTTTTCTCTTAAAAAGTACATTTCCACTCAACAAACTGATAAGCGTTCCTTTTATTTATATGCTTTTTGTACAGTACAGTTAGTCAAAAGTACTTGCCTAAAGCAATTTCATTAAATATAATAAATCTTATAATAACAGACACATTCAAAACACCTGTAGAGTATTGTGGTGTACAAACTATACAGTGCAAACTATAAAAAACAACTCAGTGCAAGTGAAAAGCGGGATAAAAAGTGAAAGTGTTACATGCTAAACGTTTGCAGGATTATTAACCGTATTAATATATTCCCAAATAATAATAAAAAGCCACCTTTGCTTCTCGGCGGCCTTTAATATGATTATTATTATTATGCTTGTGATGCATAAAAAATAAATAAATAAATAAATAAAGATACAGACACATACACACACTCACACACAATCTATCAGCGCTCTTAAAACACATTCACACTCATGCAGGAGGATGGTAACATTAATTATAAGGGCATGGAGTCTTTATTTTAAAAATAAAGTTCAGATATTAAGCATTTATCTGCAGATTTGAGATTTGCTTAGATGTGATGATTCTTAATTTTACATGCTGATGTGCAAATTTACTAGATGTTTGCTAACTGTTTGCTTTTAACCCAAAGTACAGTTTTTTATAGTCACATATAAAAATAAACATACATAAAGTAGCTCAAATCAAAGCTGCAAATCTTGAGAGAAATTTAAACCGTAATTTAAGAAAGCATTTATTGCACGTAAAAAAACTATGTTGTATAAATATGTATAAATACATATTATAAACAAAAAAGAAACAGATGCAAAAAATCCCCTCTCAGAATAAAATATTACAATCATTGCATGATAAACGAACCCTTTAGCTGTGGGTCTGACGAGAAACGTGTGTTTGAAGATCCAGGCCGCGTCCCAAATCGCACACTTGCTACAAATGTGTGATCTATATAGTATGAATGTAATCCAGACGTAGTCATCATGATGTCATTATCATGTGACCTACAGCGTCAGGTTCACTCATAAATCCGTGGCCTCTAGTAAAGTCTCATCACACGCACACTTCAGAATTTTACTGGAAATAGTAGGTCATCCGGATACTTGTCGCCTACGTTTTAAATTCGAACATACTTTTTTGTAACATGCTACTATATAGTAAGGAAGTATGCGATTTTGGACACAGCCGAAGTGTTTTATCATTATTGTTAGCAGAATTTGTGACTGAAAGCTTTTCTAGGCTACATGTTTTTGGAAAACAAAAGTGATTTTGTTGTAAGATCTAAATTTTCTAGTGACTTGATGAAGCCAATATAATTGGTGCGTTGAAAAGGGTTAATTCATCCAAAAAATAAAAATGATCCCAATAATTTACTCACCCTCAAGCCTTATGTGTATATGACTGTATATTATAATTTTTTTAATATATGATCACAATCAGTTATATTAAAAAATATCCTGGCTCTTCCAAGCTTTATAATGAGAGTGGAAAGAGCCTGAGATTTTGAAGCCCAAAAAAAGCTCAACAATCCATAATAAAAGTGATCCATATGACTCAGGGGTTAAAGGGATAGTTCACTTTGAAATTAATTTTTGGTATTTTGTATTCTTACCTCAAGGTTGTAGGTGTCTTTGTTTCCACAGTATTTTTAATTTTGATATTTTTAGGTCTATCAGTCATATAATGGAGGTCTATGGTCACCACCTCAAAGAGCATGCACAGAGAAGTCCAAATTAAACATGATTTAATGACTCGCAAATGTAAGTACACATTGATGGCCTAAGACACAAAATGAGCGGGTTTGTGTGAGAAATCGAACAGTATTTATATTGTTTTTACCTCTTGTAACCACAGACACGTCCAAGTGTCTGATCCAGATCACTTGTTAAAAAGGTAAAAACAATATAAATACTGTTTGTTTTCTCACACAAACCGCTCGTTTTCATATCTTAGGCCATCAATGTGTACTTACATTTACGAGTCATTAAATCATGTTTAATTTGGACTTCTCTGTGCATGCTCTTTGAGGTGGTGACCATAGACTTCCATTATATGACTGACAGATAAGAACGGTTTGACCTAAAAATATCAAAATTGAAAACTACTGTGGAAACAAAGACACCTGCATCTTGGATGCCCTTGAGGTAAGCTAAAACATATCAAAAATTAATTTTAAAGTGAACTATCCCTTTAATAACGCCTTCTGAAGCGAAGCCATGGGTTTATGGAAGGCAAATATCCATATTTACAACTTAAGTTCTTGCTTCCAGTTATTACAGTTTACAAAGTTATATGGATATTTCACTTCACATCCCTTCAGAAGGCCTTTATTAACCCTCTGGAGGCATATAGATTACTTTTATGATGGATGGATACACTTTTTTGGGTACCAGTCAATCCCATTAAAAAGCCAGGGTATTTTTTAATACAACTCCAACTGTGTTGTGTTGGGCTGCAAGATGATAGTAATATACACTTAGGATGGGTAATGGGGAGTAAATCATAATCATTTTCATTTTGGGGTGAACTAATTCTTTAACGTTTTGACCAGAAGTTGATAAAAGTACATATTCTATTATGCATATATATTCATAGCTACATATTCAACTAACATGTGCTTTGCAAACAGTGGCATACTGCAAAACCGTTTGAGCGGTGACATCATACGTATCATTTGTTGTTTTTATGCGCATATGATCTGCGTTTTTCAATCAGTTGAGTGAGTCTCTTACTTTCTGTCAGTTTTGCACAAGAATCATTTCAAGCATTTAACTTGTGAGTGTCTATAGCTGTGTTTCCATTCACCTTTTTTAATGCACGTTTTGGGATATCGCATAAAAAAACACTGGAAAATGCAACAATGCACATAAATTTACAAAATTACTTAATCTGATAAAAAGATATGCGCATAAACTAAGATGGGAACAAATTTACAGAATAAATCCCTCAAAGCGCAACGAAAACTTCCCTCAACAGAGGATGTGATTGGATAGCTGGACTAACAGCGGACCAATCTGCATCGCAGCATCTCAAATGTTGATCTAGTAGTTCTGAAATGTCAAAGTCTGTCATCAGAATGCTTTGGTTTAATAATCTTCCAGAAGTGTGTCATATCGCCTTCCCAACGATATGACACAGCATCGAATGCAAAATAACATGACGGCGTTTAATGCATTTTGTCTGTCATTTAGGAAAATAGAGTCCAATTGCAGCAATTTCCATTTTTATTAGATTTTAATTCGTGCCAGTTTCCCAGGAAGTGACGATTTTGTTCTCTTGAACACATGGGATAGAAACACTGCTATATTAGCAAATGTTTAAAGCCATATTCCAATTTTGCACATAAGTTTGAATGGAAGCATAGCTTACGTTTCATTACTTCCACAATTATGATTCGGAAACACTTTACTTGAAGGGGTGTGCGTAAGACTGACATGACACCATCATTATCAAGACATGTGCCATAGGGTTTATGCATGTTTATGACAACTGTCATTAAGTGTCTTTCACTCAATAATGACATTTTGAATGCAAATATGACATTGTTTAAGATGTCTTTATGACAAACCAATACATCATAACCTGTCAGTGTCTTTGTCATGACAACTTGACATAAAATAAGGTAGCCCTCAAACCGTATCTTTATAGCCCTTAATCCTGTAATTGTGGACAAATGTGAGCACAAAGGACTCAGGTGTGATCCTAATTTTTATTTATTATAAATGTTATATCACTGTCTTCGATAAAGTTTTGTCTATCCATTTTATGGTGTTTTTATTTTATTTTGGGGGTATTTTTGAATTTATTTACTTTAAAAAGTACCATATTTTCAATGTAAAAAAATGTTTTATTTTTTTATTTTTTAACTACATTAAAATATCATTCCAATAAGTTCTTAGAGCTAAAACCTAAAGATGAAGTGACTTTGCTGTCACCTGGTGGCTTATTTTAGAATGCTCTAAATTACAGTTTTTCCCATTCATTTCTATAGGTGCCCATTTTTGAACCAAATACAAGATTAAGGAGTTTTTTTTCACCCACTTAACATTGTAGAATTGAGTCCAAAAAAATGGTGTGTGTTCAGGAGGAAAACTTAGGAAAAGTAGCCAAGTCTTGTACCGCTCAGATCAAGGGAAGTATTTTTAAAAAATAAATCAAAACTATTTTGATCATTAATCTGCTATGTCATGTTTCTGACAGGTTGTGTTGTCTTAGTAATGTCAAGTTGTCATGACAAAGACACTGATGACATAAACATGCACAAAACTTCATGCCATGTCATGGTTATGAAGGTGTCATGTTAGTCTTATGTAATTCGTGTTAAAAATTAAAAAAAAATAATATGCATGGTTTTCCAGCACCTTTAAGATGTGACTTGTTTTCCTAGCAGAATGTCTCGTCTCATAACCCCGTGTGTGAGGCCGTCTCGTACTGTACGCCAGTGCTTGCAAAGATCAGTGTAATAGTTTAATGCCGTGCAGAGTTTGGTTTGAGCATGTGCAAATAAACCGAGTGTATAAAGAGTGCATTCAGTGCCGACATAAACCTGCTTCCCAATATGTTGCAGTAAACATGCAACGGGTAAAACCTTCAGCCATGCGTCTCTTTTCCTTTAATAGAGGGGTATAGTGTATGTACATGAAGCTACTTAAGATTCGCAGAAACATAAACGTTTGCAAACAACCAATATTTTGCTGCAAAACTCTGAGAGCACATTGAAAATCTTTTGAACTTTTCAATTTCAAAATGTAACTATGATTGCAAAATGCATTTAAATTACAATGCATTTAATTAATACGTGAATAACAATTCACATCGTTATTTATATCTGTGCTGCTATTTAAGTTTTCACTCAAATTGTTATACTGGTAATATAATAACACTTTACAATAAGGTCTCGGTTAATGTTAAAAACATTTCTTAGTGTTTATTAATATTAATGTAACTGTTTATTGTTTATTGTTGGTTCGTGTTAGCTCAGATCCATTAAATAATATTATAACAGCTTTGGATTTTAATAATGTGTAAATGTTGAAACTAACATTTAAGATTAATAAATGCTTTTTTTCCATGTTAGCTTGCCAATTTAATTTATAAAGTAATTATAAGCCTATATTTATAATCTAAATATGAAGAGTTCAGATGCAAAAGCCTCTAAGTGCCATTTGAAATTTTCTTCTAAAATGACCATTTTTATCAAGCTTGTATATTTAAGTTCAGTAATTTCACTTAATTGACAATTAATCTTGAGGTAATCTTCATTGCCATTTAAATGAAATTACTGAACTTAAATATACAAGCTTGATAAAAAATGGTCATTTTAGAAGAACATTTCAAATAGCATTTAGAGGCTTTTGCATCTGAACTCTTCATATATTAAATTATTTTACATGTTTGGTCCGTTACAGTTTGACATGTTTCATTATTTTTTATAATATCGTCAACTGAAATGCCAAAATTATTAATTTTTGTATAACAGACTTAAGAAATGAATGCAAAAATAATAATTTTCAATAGTGCACCACATGTAGCTCCACAGAGTTCTGCAAATGGAAGTGCAAAATTACATTATTTATCATTTAGAATTTGATAATGATAAAACATGGAATAAATCCTGCCAGAGAATGAGTGTGATGTTTATGTCCTGAGTCTTACACCGGTGTAAACGTGTGCAGAACACAGAGTGTCTGAGAGAGATTTACTTCCTGAAAATGGAAGTCTTGTCCACGAATGCGTTCAGACCGCATCAGAGGAGCGTTACGGAGAAGGAAGTGACATCACAGAGGAAAGAGAATACAGGCGAGTGCCAGAGGAGAATCTTGCATTGGTATTAAAGTTTTGGCCAATGCCTGTTTGAAAATGTCCTTTGTCCTTCCAGTGGAAGAGCCGTGGGACGTCCTGGATGAGAGCGTCAGTGCTGGTCCTCCAGGAGCGCTGGATCAGACTCCGGAGATCCGCTCGCCGGCTGGACTGGAAGAAGGGATCTCGAATGCTCTCGTGTCAGAGGAAGAGTCTGGCTGTTTATCAAACTGTACATGGCAGTGGAGTCCTGTGTGGAAACACCTGACGGACAGTCTCTGGGGTTCGGATGGATGTTTGCCATGGCCAAAAATTCCTGGGAAAAGAGGAATTTATAGATGTTTTAGGTATGTATTTCATTGTTTTGCACCATTCGGAATTGCATCATTAATTCACATGGTGTTTGAACTTTGTCTTCAACAAAAAAAATAATAATTTAGGAGTCACTATTATACAGAAGCGTATTGCATTCACTTGAAGTAAAAAATCTACTCTTGTTTTTCTGAATTAACGAGTTAATTTATCTCAGAATTACGAAAAAAGTTTTTGCTCTATTTTTCTGAATTAATGACTTATCATAAAATTATTCATAAAAACAGAATGAATTTTTATTTTTTCAAGAAAAATATATCTCGTAATTCTGAGATAATTAAATCATTAATTCAGAAAAACAGAGCAAAAAAACATTTTCCATGAAAAATATATCTCATAATTCTGAGATAATTAACTCATTAATTCAGAAAAACAGAGCAAAAACTTTTTTCCATGAAAAAATATATCATAATTCTGAGATAATTAACTCATTAATTCAGAAAAACAGAGCAAAAACTTTTTCCCATTAAAAAAATCTCATAATTCTGAGATAATTAACTCGTTAATTCAGAAAAACAGAGCAAAAACCTTTTCCCATTAAAAAAATCTCATAATTCTGAGATAATTAACTCGTTAATTCAGAAAAACAGAGCAAAAACATTTTTCCATTAAAAATGATCTCATAATTCTGAGATAATTAACTCATTAATTCAGAAAAACAGAGCAAAAACTTTTTCCCATTAAAAAAATCTCCTAATTCTGATATAATTAACTCGTTAATTCAGAAAAACAGAGCAAAAACTTTTTTCCATTAAAAATGATCTCATAATTCTGAGATAATTAACTCATTTATTCAGAAAAACAGAGCAAAAACTTTTTTCCATGAAAAATACATCTCGATAATTCTGAGATAATTAACTTGTTATTTTAGAAAAACAGAGCAAAAACTTTTTTCCATGAAAAATATATCTCATAATTCTGTGATAATTAACTCATTAATTCAGACAAACAGAGCAAAAACTTATTTTCCATGAAAAATTATCTTGTAATTCTGAGATAATTAACTCGTTATTTTAGAAAAACAGACAAAAAACTTTTTCCATTAAAAATTATCTCGTAATTCTGAGATAATTAACTCGTTACTTTAGAAAAACAGACCAAAAACTTTTTTCCATTAAAAATATATCTTGTAATTCTGAGATAATTAAATCATTAATTGAGAAAAACAGACCAAAAACTTTTTTCCATTAAAAATTGTCTCATAATTCTGAGATAATTAACTCGTTAATTCAGAAAAACAGAGCAAAAACGTATTTTCCATGAAAAATGATCTTGTAATTCAGAGATAATTAACTCGTTATTTCAGAAAAACAGACCAAAAACTTTTTTCCATTAAAAATTATTTCGTAATTCTGAGATAATTAACTTGTTAATTCAGAAAAACAGAGCAATAACTTTTTTCCAAGAAAAATATATCTCGTAATTCTGAGATAATTAATCTCAGAACATTTAAAAAAAATCAAGGAAATGTCCAGTGGGGTCATTTTTACCCCAAAGAGTGATTAAGGGTTAAATGGTTTATCAATTTACATAAAGCTTAAATAAAATATAAACATTAGAAATGCTACCTTGGCAAATAATATAATGACTAAAACTGTGGTTTGGTTGTGTTCTGCAGGTGTGTACCTGTGCAGCGACGGGTCTCTTGTACTCCGGATCCCCGTGATGCTGCTGTAGGCCGGAGGTCCCAAACACGTCTGTCTCTGAAGCAGCGTCAGGACACTCTGAATATCTGACGTCATCTGAGACTCTAACCTGGTGAGACACAAACCACAGCGCTGTCAGACAGGGCTGGGTTGTTTCAACCCAAATTTGGGTCAAATATGGACAAACCCAAATGTTGGGTTAAAAATGTCAGTTAAAATGTTAACCTAACTTCAAATTTTACTTTCAACAGTACATTTTTTAATTACATTTTTAACCCAACATTTGGGTTTGTCCATTTTGACCCAAATTTGGGTTGAAATACTCAGCATTTTTTTAGAGTGTATAGACATGTTGGGTTTGACATCTATAACATTGCGCTTTACTGCTTCTCACGTTTGAAGCATGCAAGTCACGTTTGTTTTGGTCATTTTTATTAACAGTCCCTATTCACATTTATTATTATAAGGGGAAAAATCAGACAGGATTTTCTTCATACTTTTACATAAAAATAATTTTGAAAAATAACTGCACAAACTTAGATTTAGAGGAGAAAAGGCTGTAAATATAGAAAACATTGATTAAAGGGTTACATTTTATTTATTATAGTGATTTTTAAAATGTTTTATAGCAGCTCTATAGAACTTATTGCCGTAAAGTGTGTTTAATTGACATGTTAAAGCTAAATGAAGACAAAAATATGTCTTAACATGTGACTAAATGTGTGTGGTTGATTGGTGTTGACTGTTGTTGTCCAGCAGGGGGAGTTCTTGCACTGATCCTGTATGCGTAGCATGCATTTGAATGCTTATACTTTATCAGTTTACCTGCTAAACTTTGATGAGAAAGTTATTTATGACCTAGTTTGTAGGGCCTAGAAGAGAGAGATGACCCTAATACAACACAACTTCTGCTCCTTCACACATAAAAACTCGATTCATGAACATTTCCGAAGCAGTATCGTTCATTATTAACAATCCTGGAAGAAAGGAGGCTGTGTTCATTTTTCATCCAGTTAATGGACATGTGCGGAGGTACCTGTGAGGACAGGGCTATCATTAATAATATGTGATATGAGTGTTCAATGAGCCGGCGCAGGTTTAATCTGTGTGTAAGGCACACCTAGTCATTAAAACAGAGAGCCATTAACTGGAGCTCTCAGAAAACAAAGGAATAAGATGATCCCTGCTGTCTTGGAGTCACACACTTCTGATGCCGCTCATGCGCAGACCAAAAACACTTTCTGTGCAGAACTGAGACTCGAAACTGTGAGAGCGTTCTTGGGATAAAATGAATGGTTAGAGTTGATTTTCTCTATGGAACTGAAGCTGTAATCAATCTTGTGTACAGAAACATTCAGCGTGGATTACATTTTGCAAGATACAGGCCATATTCAAGAAGAAAAAACCTTGAGAACACTAATTATCTATCTATTATATAGTATTGTGCATAGTTATATACCGTTATATAGTTCAAAGAGGTGATCTATACAATGGGTTTTAAATCCATTGTATAAGCATATGTGTATTTGTATGTGACCATGGACTGCCTAGATTTTCCCTGAAATCTTTCCATTCAATCCCTTGTAAAAACTGGCAAGAACAAGTCAAGGTAATTTCACTTCATCAAAAAAAAAAACATGAAAAAAAAAATGTATTTGTACATTGTTGTGTTAAGCACAATTTCACCACCAAATTGTCATTACTGTACTGATGCTAAACTTTTTAAAATGTTTGCCATAATTTATTGTATTACTAAATATATATATATATATATATATATATATATATATATATATATATATATATATATATATATATTATATATATATATATATATATATATATATTTAGTAATACAATAAATTATGGCAAACATTTTGAATATACACTCACCGGCCACTTTATTAGGTACCCCATGCTAGTAACGGGTTGGACCCCCTTTTGCCTTCAGAACTGCCTCAATTCTTCGTGGCATAGATTCAACAAGGTGCTGGAAGCATTCCTCAGGGAGTTTGGTCCATATTGACATGATGGCATCACACAGTTGCCGCAGATTTGTCAGCTGCACATCCATGATGCGAATCTCCCGTTCCACCACATCCCAAAGATGCTCTATTGGATTGAGATCTGGTGACTGTGGAGGCCATTTGAGTACAGCGAACTCATTGTCATGTTCAAGAAACCAGTCTGAGATGATTCCAGCTTTATGACATGGCGCATTATCCTGCTGAAAGTAGCCATCAGAAGTTGGGTACATTGTGGTCATAAAGGGATGGACATGGTCAGCAACAATACTCAGGTAGGCTGTGGCGTTGCAACGATGCTCAATTGGTACCAAGGGGCCCAAAGAGTGCCAAGAAATATTCCCCACACCATGACACCACCACCACCAGCCTGAACCGTTGATACAAGGCAGGATGGATCCATGCTTTCATGTTGTAGACGCCAAATTCTGACCCTACCATCCGAATGTTGCAGCAGAAATCGAGACTCATCAGACCAGGCAACGTTTTTCCAATCTTCTATTGTCCAATTTCGATGAGCTTGTGCAAATTGTAGCCTCAGTTTCCTGTTCTTAGCTGAAAGGAGTGGCACCCGGTGTGGTCTTCTGCTGCTGTAGCCCATCTGCCTCAAAGTTCGACGTACTGTGCGTTCAGAGATGCTCTTCTGCCCACCTTGGTTGTAACGGGTGGTTATTTGAGTCACTGTTGCCCTTCTATCAGCTCGAACCAGTCTGGCCATTCTCCTCTGACCTCTGGCATCAACAAGGCATTTCCGCCCACAGAACTGCCACTCACTGGATGTTTTTTCTTTTTCGGACCATTCTCTGTAAACCCTAGAGATGGTTGTGCGTGAAAATCCCAGTAGATTAGCAGTTTCTGAAATACTCAGACCAGCCCTTCTGGCACCAGCAATCATGCCACGTTCAAAGTCACTCAAATCACCTTTCTTCCCCATACTGATGCTCGGTTTGAACTGCAGGAGATTGTCTTGACCATGTCTACATGCCTAAATGCACTGAGTTGCCGCCATGTGATTGGCTGCTTAGAAATTAAGTGTTAACGAGCAGTTGGACAGGTGTACCTAATAAAGTGGCCGGTGAGTGTATATATATAAAAAAAAATATATATATATATATATATATATATATATATATATATATATATATATATATATACTGTATATATATATATATATGGCAAGAATTGAGAAAAAAATTACTATACATGTATGTTATATATATATATATATATATGATAAATATTTATATAAATAACAAATAAATATACTATACATGTATGTTATATTTATCATATATATATATATATATATATATATATATATATATATATATATATATATATATATATGATATATTTATATATATGATATATAATTAATATTCATATAAACAATAAATAAATATATTATACATGTATGTTATATTTATCATATATATATATATATATATATATATATATATATATATATATATATATATATATATATATATATGATAAATATTTATATATAATAATATATATATATATATATTTCTTTAATGTAAAACCTCAGGAAAATGTGACTGAATATTGTCGTCACATCACAATGCAAGAAATCAGTACTGCGCGAAAACAGGCTTCATTGTCTTTAATATAAATGTGATGTTAGATTTTGTGGTTAAATGTGTCCTGTACTTGCACTTGTCAGGCCTCGTCAGATTCTGTGCTGTAAGATGTGTGATATGGAGCTCAGCTGATGCAGGGTTTTTGCTGCCTGGTGTCTTCCTCTCTAAGCCAGTATTACAGCTATAAATACCACCTGCTGAGATTCTGCGCCCTGCTGCTTCAGTGTCAGTGTGTGTGCGTGTGTGTTTCTGTGTGTGTGTGTGTGTGTTTTAACGGTTGTTATCTAAACTTGTTTTGTCAGCTGAAGCTAATTTTCATGTGCATGTGAATGATGACCACAAGCAATGTTTTGTTTAGTAATGCTTATTACAGGCGTGCATGTGGTTAGTGTAATTTGTTGGAGTGCACAGATCCCCTGGAAACATAGTGTAATGTACTGGAAGACTCACTCGCCTCTCAGAGACGCAGTATTTTGGCAGTTCAGATGATTCTAGAAGGTGCAGTAAGCGATTTCTGAGAATAATTGTTAACATTGTTAATCAACCCAAACACACCCCTCCCTTCATTGTTCTGGCTCCAAAATGCACAAACACACAAATGCAAATGCAATCATATTTTTTCATAGCACAGGTGTAGGAAAATGGCTCATTGATGATTGGCTCACTCTCTCTCCTCCCCCACATTGAGTGGACACGCCCCCTACTGCTGATTGGCTCACTCTCTCTCCTCCCCACATTGAGTGGACACGCCCCTACTGCTGATTGGCTCACTCTCTCTCCTCCCCCATCATTGAGTGGACACGCCCCCTACTGCTGATTGGCTCACTCTCTCTCCTCCCCACATTGAGTGGACACGCCCCCTACTGCTGATTGGCTCACTCTCTCTCCTCCCCCATCATTGAGTGGACACGCCCCCTACTGCTGATTGGCTCACTCTCTCCTCCCCATCATTGAGTGGACACACCCCCTACTGCTGATAGGCTCACTCTCTCTCCTCCCCCATCATTGAGTGGGACACGCCCCCTACTGCTGATTGGCTCACTCTCTCTCCTCCCCATCATTGAGTGGACATGCCCCCTACTGCTGATTGGCTCACTCCTCTCCTCCCCCATCATTGAGTGGACACGCCCCCTACTGCTGATTGGCTCACTTCTCTCCTCCCCCATATTGAGTGGACACGCCCCCTACTGCTGATTAGCTCACTCTCTCTCCTCCCCCATCATTGAGTGGACACGCCCCCTACTGCTGATTGGCTCACTCTCTCCTCCCCCATCATTGAGTGGACACGCCCCCTACTGCTGATTGGCTCACTCTCTCTCCTCCCCCATCATGAGTGGACATGCCCCCTACTGCTGATTGGCTCACTCTCTCTCCTCCCCCATCATTGAGTGGACACGCCCCCTACTGCTGATTAGCTCACTCTCTCCTCCCCCATCATTGAGTGGACACGCCCCCTACTGCTGATTAGCTCACTCTCTCTCCTCCCCATCATGAGTGGACACGCCCCCTACTGCTGATTAGCTCACTCTCTCCTCCCCCATCATTGAGTGGACACGCCCCCTACTGCTGATTGGCTCACTCTCTCCTCCCCCATCATTGAGTGGACACACCCCCTACTGCTGATTAGCTCACTCTCTCTCCTCCCCCATCATGAGTGGACACACCCCTACTGCTGATTAGCTCACTCTCTCCTCCCCCCATCATGAGTGGACACACCCCCTACTGCTGATTAGCTCACTCCTCTCCTCCTCCATCATGAGTGGACACGCCCCCTACTGCTGATTAGCTCACTCTCTCTCCTCCCCCATCATTGAGTGGACACGCCCCCTACTGCTGATTAGCTCACTCTCTCTCCTCCCCCATCATTGAGTGGACACGCCCCCTACTGCTGATTAGCTCACTCTCTCTCCTCCCCCATATTGAGTGGACACGCCCCCTACTGCTGATTGGCTCACTCTCTCTCCTCCCCCATCATTGAGTGGACACGCCCCCTACTGCTGATTAGCTCACTCTCTCTCTCCCCATCATTGAGTGGACACACCCCCTACTGCTGATTAGCTCACTCTCTCTCCTCCCCCATCATTGAGTGGACACGCCTCCTACTGCTGATTGGCTCACTCTCTCCTCCCCCATCATTGAGTGGACACACCCCCTACTGCTGATTGGCTTACTCTCTCTTCTCCCCCATCATTGAGTGGACACACCCCCTACTGCTGATTAGTTCACTCTCTCTCCTCCCCATATTGAGTGGACACGCCTCCTACTGCTGATTAGCTCACTCTCTCTCCTCCCCCACATTGAGTGTACACGCCTCCTACTGCTGATTGGCTTACTCTCTCTCTCCCCATATTGAGTGGACACACCCCCTACTGCTGATTAGTTCACTCTCTCCTCCCCCATATTGAGTGGACACGCCTCCTACTGCTGATTGGCTCACTCTCTCTCCTCCCCCACATTGAGTGGACACGCCCCCTACTGCTGATTGGCTCACTCTCTCCTCCCCCATCATTGAGTGGACACGCCCCCTACTGCTGATTGGCTCACTCTCTCTCCTCCCCCACATTGAGTGGACACGCCCCCTACTGCTGATTAGCTCACACTCTCTCCTCCCCCATATTGAGTGGACATGCCCCCTACTGCTGATTGGCTCACTCTGTCTCCTCCCCCATATTGAGTGGACACGCCCCTACTGCCGATTGGCTCACTCTCTCTCCTCCCCCATAGTGAGTGGACACGCCCCCTACTGCCAATTAGTTCACTCTCTCTCCTCCCCCATATTGAGTGGACACGCCCCTACTGCCGATTGGCTCACTCTCTCCTCCCCCATAGTGAGTGGACACGCCCCCTACTGCTGATTAGCTCACTCTCTCTCCTCCCCCATATTGAGTGGACACGCCCCTACTGCCGATTGGCTCACTCTCTCTCCTCCCCATAGTGAGTGGACACGCCCCCTACTGCCGATTGGCTCACTCTCTCTCCTCCCCCATCAGTGAGTGGACACGCCCCCTACTGCTGAATTCGCCACACAGTGCATGCATCACTCCATGTTATTTCATTATTATTATGCTATTTTAAATGTTCCTAATTTTGTTTTGCAGGTCTCCTACAATAGGTTTACATGCATCAAAGGTCAAAAAACTGTTTAATTTTCTCATAATATATACATTGGACATCACCTTATTTCTTAAAGAGTCAGAAAAGGTTTGTTCAAAGATCCAGTCTCTTTAAATCCCTCCTCTCTGAGAGCTACTCTGCTCTGACAGCATGTGTCAGAAAGAAACTCCCATTACCATATCCAAATTTCAGCTCCAGATCTTCCTCAGAGCTTGATGTACAGAGATACAAACAGTAGTGATAGTGTCGGTTTTACCGTATCAGATTAAGTGCGAGTCGTCATCCTTTACGAAGAGATACTCGTTTTTAAATCAATAAACTCCTTTTAAGTCAATATATTGTGTCAAATTATTGATTTATTTGGTTGATTTATATGTAATAAGCAGGATAATGTATAGCGAGGCAACCACTTCAGGCTAACATCCGCCTCGCATATACATTATCCCATACATATGTCGCTATCAGCTGGCACAAGAGCATTATTAGGCTACAACTTATGAAATATTGATAATTTGTTGGTAGTTTTGTCTAGCAAAACTTTGTTCGCAAAAGTTTGCTTGAATGTTGAGCGATTCCAGTGCGAAAATGAATGGAAACACCTTAAAATGCCTCAAAATTTGATCGCAAAACAGCACGTGACGTCATTACTAGGGGGTGTAACGATTTTCGAACTGAACCGAAAAACCGCGATACTGAACTCACGATTCGAATCGCGATACTGTCACTGCCTACCGAACACGCCCCGCCCCCTGCTACCCCGGCCCCGCCCAGCCCGGCTCAATGGACCTCATGTCTTATGTTTACAGTACACAACGAATTCAGTTTTGTAGCCTAACCACCATTAACACCAAATAACAAGCTCTGTGTTTTGTTACTTTCGATAATAAGCAAGGTGTAATCTTTCAGAATCAAATGGCGTTTTGGCGCTCTTTGATGTGACGTGACAGATCGCTTACTAGGCTCCTCATTTCAAGCGGCAGCGCGGCGCGCGAGTAAACGCGATCATCTCTTCCTCAGTTACAGAAAAGACACCTGAAAGTTATTGAAAGATACAGTATACTTACTGAAAGGCATCATAACTCGTGTAATCGCTCAATCAGTGTTTACAGCAGCGGAAAGACGTCAATAAAACAGCAAAGCTTTAGCTTCGTCGTCACTAGCATTATATTTACCTCAGCAGGCAAGTGATTCAGTGTCCACAACTTCCTAAATGAACCTTTGCACTAAATAAATGCACTATGTTAGCCTGTATATTATATTTTACTTTAACCTGTTAATGATATCTTGATTATTTAATTTATGTTTAAAATATCTTTCATGAAAATGACAACTGTGTAAATTATTAGAGTAAAAACACAAGTTAATGTAAAAACTGCCTTATGTTCAGTTTACATGTTTTCATACAATGTGTTGTGTGTTGATTATTATATCTAAAAAATAAATGGCATCTGAATTTAGGTTAAAAGTCTAGGCTACAACATTTAATGTTATAGTAATGTGCAGCCTTCAATATAGTTCACAGCATTAGCAGATTTTTTTAATCCTTGTGAAATGTTTAATTGTAACTGAATTAATTTAAAGACAAAGACCTTTTTTTTAATTAAACCACTGTTTAAAAAAAAGCCATTTAGCTTTCTAAACCGAACCGAGACGTCAAAACCGTGGGAAAACCGAACCGTCAGTTTTGTGTATCGTTACACCAGGTTTTTATTCACTTAAAAGGATACTCCACTTTTTTGGAAATAGGCTCATTTTACTCCCTCAGGGTTAAACATTTGAGTTTTACCGTTTTTGAATCCATTCAGCCGATTTTCTTATATTTAGAGGAATATCAGTAACCAGACAGTTTCTGGTCTCATTGACTTCCATAGTATATTTATTTTCCTACTATGGAAGTCGATGAGACCAAACTGTCTGGTTATGATATATCCTCTAAATATAAGAAATCGATTCTGAATGGATTACAAAAGCAAGTAAAACTAAAATATTTAACTCTCAGGGGAAGTTGTAAAATGAGCCTATTTCCAAAAAAGTGGAGTATCCTTTAAAGCCATTGGATGGAAACACACTTTCACCAGCTTTATTCGCATGAGTTTTTTTACCGAACTTCAGATAATTCGATTGACAAGTGGATGAAAACGTGGCTGATAAATTTTGTTGTGCACTTTGATCTTTAAAACTTTGCAGACATTTTATATTCACTGCTATATTACACACTGCATGAAAGGGAATATTTGAAAAAGTATAATAGTGACATGTCTTCATAATCTTTCATCAATATTTGATTTAACTGATGCTCAACATATGAAATAACTTAACCTTGTTTTAGCTAATGTCACACAACTCCTCTCCTTCAATCACCTGACCTTGGTATGTAATACCCACCAATCAATTACCATCCAGTATTTAATCAACTGTTGCATCTAAAGCATTAATATTGATTGATCAATCCCAAGCTTGTGTTGCGAATGTCATCAAACCCGAGAGCTCTGTTTAATGAAGCTTTATTTCACCTGCTCAGGTGTTCCTGCAGTCGGTCTAGCTGTGTGCTCCACTTCTCCATACGTGATGTCACCGTCCAGATCTTCATCTTCAGCGCCGGCCTGTTCCTGTGCAGTCGTGTCCACGTGCGCTTTAACACTGTCAGGTAACCACCCGTCAGTCTGGAGATCTGAAACGGTTAAAATACACACATCAAAGTGTTGCTACATTGTTATTCATTTTAACCCCTTAACTGTCACTTGCCCTTATACGGGCAACCTAACTTTTCTTCACTATATTACTATTAAATCGTAATCTAGTCATGACAAACTATATATCGTTGGAAAGGTCTAAGACTCCTAAATAGATATTTTAGGTCTGTTTTTTTCTTACAAATTAGGAATGAAGAGTATTATATGAATTTATGACAAGAGTGCGCCTCAAAAAAATCGACGTCATTACAGGAGTTTCTGAGCTTTGTCACAAAGTTCGACGCACACACTTTTAATGATTGAAACTTTGTTTTTCAGTGCTAACAGTTCATAATAAAACATAATTATTATTTGTCAATAAAAAAAGATAAAATTATATTTTAAAAAGCAAGTCCTCTAAAAAGTATAATATATTATTTATATATAAATATAATTTTTTAATGATTATTATATCACATATTTTAGTAGTTGTCATAAATTAGGTATCATTTGAAAGCTTACAAACTCAGAATTCATCCTGCGAAAAAAGTTTTGAAATAGGATGTTGACTTACCATAGAAACGGTATTTTCTATTAGGCCCCTCCCCTTTTGGGCATCATCTTTCATAATTTATTATGAAAATCTTTTCTAATCTTGACAAAACACATATTGTCAGAAAGGTCTGAGTCTCAAGGTTCCATTTTTAGTGACAGAAGTGATATTTGGATAGAAATGTATTAATTTGTTATGGCAAAATGCATACAATTAAATTCAATGGAATTCAATGGCACCCGGTGGCTATTTTTGGTATAACGACTAAACAAAATCTCATGGGAACTTCAATTTTTGTGATATCAACTTCAAATTTGGAACACAACTTGGTTAGATATATAGCTTTCATTTTATAGTAATTTTATAGTAAAACATATTTTGTAAAATATTTATTTCATATTAAAAAAATATATTAATAAAGTATATTTGATTTACTGTAAATTATAACTTCCATAACTTTTTCATACTTTAATTTTTTGAAGTGCTTTCACTTTAGTAATAATCTGCTGATTGTTTTCTTTAAAACAAGACCAAACTTAAGTCTATATTCCAAAGCATTCTTGAATTACAACCATTTAAGTTTGTATAGTGAATTTTTATGTCAAATTATCAAAAAGGGGGGTGACTTAAAGCTGGCCTATTGTGTGATTTTACAGTGCATATGATAATAAATATATCTTGTATCTATTACTGGTTATGTATTAAATGAGGGAAAGTAGAATAAAACTTGAAAATATCTTGAGCTTGTGTTCGGCACAGACTTTATTTCAGGCATTTAACTAAAAAAAAAACATTAAAAATACCCACTGAATTTAAGAAGTTGGAAAAGGAAGTGCTAAAATGCTCATTTTTGGTCTATAAAAATGCATCATCCATTCGGCTAGATTCTTACAAGTGAGAAATTAATTTGCATCAAAACACAATAGACTTTGATTGGACGCATGACCTTAGACATCAACAGCAAAACCAATAGGAAGCACTTTCTCCATCTGTTGATTAGTCTATTGTTACGATGCATGATTATAATATTAGTTGCATTCATTATTTCCAGTTAGTGTTGATTGTAACTGGAATCTTCTGTGATTCTCCAAACACACCAGTTGAAAATACCTGTGACAAAATCTAATGAAAAGACAGAGAAATTGCGTGTCAGGTGTGTGTAAAGGCCCGCTGTCTGTGTTAGCGCTTGTATTGGTGTTATATTGCTGTGACTTTCCTATCGGTGAGACTCAGGACTAATAGAAACACTAAAGCCAATGGTTATCTCTCACAGACACCTGCTCCCCACACGCTGATCAGAAACGGCTGCCCTCATGTCCAGGGTAGGAAAAGGGAAATGACACCTTCCTCCAGGACAGATTCACCCTCATGCATGGATGGAGACTGAGACACCTGACCGTCAAACGTGTTCAACCACAGGTGAGGTTTCTCTGTAGCCCTCAGATCGGGTCATGGGGTCTATACGACCCCAAGATTTTGTGACTTTTCATGCATTATCTATCTATACACACACAAATAATCTGGGCTTGATTCGGTTGATCTGAAGGTATGGACATTTTTTTTTACACTTTTGGTCTTCAGGGTCAATATGATCCCACATTGAAATGAATGAGAAATGTGAAAAAAAAAAAAACAACTAAATATATTTTCTTCATGTGTCCAAAAAAAAAAAAAATCCGGCATAACAATTTTTTTACACAGAAATGAAGGCCTAGTACTAGAGCATAAATGCAATGTATCATAAAAAAATAATATTTCATATGCAAGCTAATGGTGTAGTTGAGGAATTGTGTGGTATATGGACACAAAAGTACTTTATATCTCCAAAAACAACATTAATGAATAGATGAGAAGTAAACAAAAAAATTGGTATATTATTTGTATGATTAAAAATGTATATTTTTTGTACAATTACTCAATCAATTGTTGGGGTCGTATATAGACCCGAAGCCCAGAAGTGTAAACAGGAAATGAAGACCATTTAAAGGTTAAAAGCATCATAAAAATACCGGAAGTTGGGAATATCGAATATTGGCATCAATATTTTTGTTTCGTTTTTTTTTCCTGGAAGAGACATTTTTAGTGTGTATAAATCTGCTAAAAGTTCATTTCGTCACCTTGTAAAAGTACACTTGCATATAGATGAGCGTATATATGTAATATGTCGAAAGGGTTAATACTTAGTATCATTGAGACACTATTATAGGTTTTATTAATATTTGAATTTACATTTCTTCTGTTTTAATTTTACTTAGTTTTTGTGTGTTTTGTCATTTTTATTTATTTATTTATTTTTTTTTACTTTTGTGCATCAAGTTAAAGAAAATGAAATTGCAGCCCTGGCAAGTAGATTATTTTTTAAATATTTTATTTTCAGTTGTTTATTTTAATTAAAGTAAAGACATTTTTTATGGTTTTTGTTTTTTATATATACTATTTTTTTGTATATAACTATAATAACCCTGGCCTGCACATTAAACTGAAAAAAAGACATGCTTTAAATCGTCAGGGAAACTCGCATGACCTCTAATATGTCCGCTCACATCAGATGAAGTATGGTATGTAATCATGTATTATGTGCATTACGTGAATAGAGTTGAAAGGAAGATGCCTACAGCAAGAGCTGTTTGCTTTTTCCAACACATGAAAGCTGACCATAAATTATATATTTAATTTATTAAAGTTGAGGCAAAAATAAAAATTCTGTTATCATTTACTCACCTCTATGTCATTAAAAAAATATGCACTGTAAATGTGTAATATATCATATTTTGTGTTTAACAAACAGAAAAAAAATCATACAGGATTTGAATGACATGTAAAGTCTTCTGAGAAAAATTTTAATGTCTTATATTCTGAAGGGCAGTACTAAATGACGAAAATAAGATTAAGCAAAATAATTAATGTTTTTAATAACATAAAAAAGCACTGGTTATGTGTAATGGCTTATTCATGGCAGTACTAATTTTTTTAAAAATCGAATTTTACTTTTTTTAAAATGCTTGACTTAAAATTATATATTTTTGGAAGATTTTGCTAGGTGTATATAAACACATGACCACAACAGTGAATTGGTTTGTATATTTAAATGCATCTTATTTTTGTTATTCAGCCATGACAACATACAGAGGTAAAAAAAAAAACACTCGTTGGGCTTTCGCGTCGGAATTTGAGGAAGTGACGTATTCAGTAAAGCAGTCGAATTTGTATTGTTTTTTTTCCCTGAAGTTACAGAGTGCCAGTAAAAGCGATACAGACACCTTCAGGCTATGGCAGACCTGTCATCCAACCTATTGTAAGCTAATGAACCATCTCCAGGGTTTTGGAAAAATATTATAAAGGTTGAAAAAGTTACATAGTGCTGCTTTAATATTTCAATGCCATGATAATCATGTTGAGTTTAGAGGGTTTGAGCATGTTTGTGTGTGTGGAGGTCATTTTCCAATGGCAATCCTCTCTCTAGTGTTTGGTGGGCATTAGCTTGCTTGTGTGTAGCGCAGGAGGGAACATTGTGTACTCATTGAGGAGAGTTAGGGAATAGATGCCCAGCGGATTTTCCTAAAGCCTGTAAAACGGGCCGCACTGTGCCTTAAGCTCCTGAAAGACCCTGTTTTACCGTGCCATCTACTTCTCTCTCTCTCTCGCTCATCATGCTGCTTTAGCTTGGATTTAGAAACAGACTGATTCGATCAATACTTTTTTTTCCCAGTGTCTGAGCTCTGCTTTCCTGTTATACCCTGTCAAGCAGTGGGTTCAGTTCACCCAAAAATGAAAATGATGTCATTAATGACTCTCCCTCATGTCATCCCAAGCCTGTTCATCTTCAAAACACAGTTTAAGATATTTTAGATGAAGTACGAGAGCTTTCTGTTCCTCCATTGAACGTGTGTATGGTATACTGTCCTTGTCCAGAAAGGTAATAAAGACATCATCAAAGTAGTCATGTGACATCAGTGGGTTAGTTACAATGTTTTGAAGCATCGAAAATACATTTTGGTCCAAAAATAACAAAAACTGCGAAGTGGGCAACTATGACGTCAAAGAGGATAAAACCCCACCCCGCAGAAGAAGATCAACGACTACTTCAACACAGCCGGTTTAGCCCCGCCCACCGATTCGCGCATTACACGCATAGCTAAATAACATAGACTCCTACCTTGTGATGACAAACCAGATCGAGAGTGAAGCTCATTATAATATGCAAAACTGTTATCCACTCACAGCAGTGGGCGTTTACTTCAATGCGAGACGCCCATAAAAATCGAGCGTTTTTGAGCTAGGCTCAAAACTAGGGTAGAAAATAGCCTATTAATTATGTTTTTTAATGTAAAAACCAAGCGAACGTCATAAGTTGACCTCAGACAACAATATAAATAAATTTAAAAAACCTCTTTAAAATTTTATCAACTAAAATAACTAGCTTCCAGCAGACAGCCGTACGCATCAATTTACCCGACACATGACGCATTGACGAACGCAAAAGAGCAAAACAAAACACCAGTCATGAATTAGAAGTTCAAAACGACAATTTTTAAAGAAAAATGTCGGAGTTTGAGTTTGTAGTTGCCCTGTTTTTTTGAGCCGCGAGAGACGTCTAAACTTACGCTACTCTAACATCTACGTCACACATGCGTCACTGGTCGACTTGCGTAGGCCGTCTGCCGGAAGCTAGTTATTTTAGTCGATAAATTTTTAAATATGGATATTTTTCTTACACGAACACATCGCTTCACTTCAGAAGGCCTTCATTAACCCCCGCAGATCCGTGTGGAGCACTTTTATCATGGATAGATTTTTTTCTTTTATTTTCTTGGAAGAGCCAGGACATTTTTTAACCCTCTGGGTCCTTCGGACCAAATGGACCCGAAAAATTCAATTATTCAAAATTCAAAAAAAAATTTTTTAAATCACAGCTTCCTCGGAATGCTCCGAAATTTGTTGACTTTGTTGGTATTTGGTATATGAGTACCCAAAAAAATTGGGGACAGGATGTGAATAGTCTAAGTGGTTGTAAAAAAATAGTCACACTCAGGACCTTCGGGTCCAAATGGACCCAGCATGGAAAATGAATGGGAAATTGGCAATAATGTGAAAATACTGAGTTTTTTGGCCGCACAATCTACAAATCAGCAACGATCTTGAAAAAAAGCACACAACAGTGAAGGGGTGAATCTATAAAACATCAAGAGTGCAAAACAGACACATCCACACACACACACTTTTATACACAAACACACCAAAAAATTCAGATTATACATATGTTTTGCATTTTTAAAATGCTCAGTTTGTCCACCAGATGGCATCCATCTCATTTTAAAAATTGCTTTTATGAGCCCTAGGCTTGACTCTAAAATGAAATACAGCTTTAAAAAAATATATATTTTTTTAAATATTTTTTTCTATTATATTCAATGGGGGAAAATTTGGTCATAATTATTGCATTAATACTAATTATTTTTATTTTTTATTTTTGAAATTTTCTCAAAACACCAAAAAAGAAAAGAAAAAAAAACATTATAAAAAACAAGTAAAAAAAAAAAAAAGATTTCGTTTTTAAATATGAATCCCGCCTTTTGGGTGCATTTGGACCCGAAGGTCCCGAGTGTGACTGTTAAACGAATATCCCTAGAGGGTTAATATAACTCCAATTGTATTCGCCTGAAAGAAGAATGTTATATACACCTAGGATGACTTGAAGGTGAGTAATACATTTTTGGGTGAACTATCCCTTTAAGATGAGCTACCACTAAATCCTCACCATCATATGTCTTGTTTTCAGCGTCCTCTACAGGAGGACTGAAGCCCGGCATAGAGGTGTAGCTCTGTACGGATGGATACTCGATTATCGTTGCTCCCAGAAGCCTTTGCTGCTCGTCTCTGGACGTGCGACGGTCCTCAGAGCTTCTCTTAGAGCTGAGACGAGACTCTCGCCGCTCTGTCCGGCACTCGCTGTCCGGTTCTTTGAGGCTTCCTCCTACGGGAAGAAACGTGTTGAAGGTCAGACCCCATGAAAAACAATACAGTCCAAACATGATTTTAAGCAGAAAAGATTATGAAAAACTATGACTATGAAAGAGTACACTAAAAAAAGATACTTTTAGACAATTATAGCTAATTTAATATGGTGAAATTATGCCAACAACAACAAAAATTCGACCTAAAGTCAAAAGTACATTCTTTATAATAGATAATCTTTTTACTTTGCATGAATGTTAAATATTAAATCAAATGTAAGGTTTGAACCAAACCATAAATATAATTTGACAAAAAACAATGCATTTGGTAACACTTTACAATAAAAATCCCATTTAGGGCTGTGAAACGATTAATCACGATTAATGCATACAAAATGAAAAGTTTGTGTTTACATAATATATGTGTGTGTAGTGTGTATAATTATTTTGTATATAAATACACACATATGCATGCATATATTTAAGAAAAATATTGTTATTAATATATCAAATATTTATATTTATGTATAATATTAATTTTGAATAAATATAAAGTATGTACATGCAAATATTTTCTTAAATATACACATGCATGTGTGTGTATTTATATATATATATACACAAAATAATTATACACACTACACATACACGCATATATTATATAAATACAAGCTTTTATTTTGGATGTGATTAAGTCACGATTAATCGTTTCAGCAGCCCTAATCCCATTTGTGTATTAGTTAACATGAACTAACATTGAGAAATGTATTTTAGCATACCGAATGTATTCATCTTTCTTAATGTAAGTTAATAAAAATTCAAGTTAATAAGTTAAGTATGTCAACATATACCAATTTTGATTAAAAAATTTATTAGTAAATATTAAAATTAACATTAGGTAACAAATAGTCTATAAGTATTTGTTCCATGTTTAAGAGTGTAATTAACAAATGTAACCTTATTATTACCATTTTCTTCCCATATAAGCCTGTTATAAAGAAATAGTTTAAACGTACCACAAAGCAGTAACGTATTTTTCTACTCAATCCTTGATCATAAATCATAAACACTGTTTACAAGCATAAGGGTGACATTACAGTTCTTTTCACTGCTCATGTTTATTATCGTACAGAAGATGTAAAATTATGGGCTGATCTATATAGAGAGTTTGTACTGTTCTTTCCAGTCGCTGTCTCTAGTACATTAAGCAAGATTAAGCTGTTTCCTTGTAATAGGAGTCAATGGTCAAAAACGCTTCACATTAAAAAAATATTGACTTTCTCCGTGGACCACAGAGTTAGAGTCATTTTATGACCATAAATGTGATTCTCCTTGGTCGTTGAAGTTATGCATTCAGTGTTTTTCCATGTTAAGTGTTTTAAAACGTCCCAACAGTGTTTTTAAGAGCTCTCCAGAGACGTAGATGTTCATCATGATTACAGCTGTAAAACAGCCGTTTATCCTGCAATAGTAACACTATAATGATGCCTCTTAAACAAGTCGTACAACTAAACGTGCTGGAGGAGACTTGATCAAGATCTTGACCAGAAACTGAATTCTCCTCTTGAAGGAAATAAATGTGGTGATGTTATTTCCATCAAGAGATGCATAATTTTTTGGTCAAGAGTCTTGTTTTATCAATGCAAGAGTCCAGCACTCTGTAAAGTCTCCTCCAGCACATCCCAAAGACTTTCAATCTGAACTAAGATCTGGAGCCGAATTCATGTGTGAAAATGATTCTTCATGCTCCTCACAACCAATACTGAAGCCGGATTGATATTGATATCCATCCTGGAATATGGCCATGATGTGTCTTCACACATGGTTGTTTAGAAATGAAAAGCTACACACTCAATCAATAAAGCCCTGTTCACACTGCTAGTGACAAAACGACATGACCCCATTCATTACACGAGCGACAGTGACCGTTGGCGACAGAATGTAGGCGTGTCAGACGACAAGCGACAAAAGTTGAGAAATGTCAACTTTATATCAACATATATCTATATATATATATACACTACCGGTCAAAAGTTTTAGATCAGTAAGATTTTTTATGTTTTTAAATGAAGTCTCTTCTGCTCACCAAGACTGCTTTATTTGAAAAAAAAAAAAAAAGACAAACAGTAATATTGTGAAATATTATGACAATTTAAAATGACTGTTTTCTATTTTAATGTATTTTAAAATGTAATTTGAAAGTTGAATTTTCAACATCATTACTGTTGCTGATTACACATCAGTTTTCAGTGTCACATGATCCTTCAGAAATCATTCTAATATGCTGATTTTATGCTCAAAAACAAATTATTATTTTTAATGTTGAAACCAATTTAGTTGAAAAGAACAGCATTTATTTTTAACTTATTTTATCATGTGTCAGCATTATAAATGTCTTTACTGTAACTTTTGATCAATTTAACTCGTCCTTGATTAATAAAAGTATTTTCTAATTTCTTTTCCCCAAAATAAAACAAAAATAATTCTTACTGACCCCAAACTTTTGAATGGTAGTGATTAATGTTACAAAAGCTTTCCATTTCAGATAAAAGCTGTTCTTTTGAACTTTCTATTCATCAAAGAATCCTGAAATAAAAATGTAAAAAACAGTTTTCAACATGGATAATAATCATACATGTTTCTTGAGCATCATATTATAATAATTTCTGTAGGATCATGTGACACTGAAGACTGAGTAATGATGCTGCAAATTCAGCTTTGATCACAGGAATAATTTACACTTCACTATATATTCACATAGAAAACCACTGTTTTGAATTGTAATAATATTTCACAATATTATTTTTTTTTATCAAATAATTGCAGCCTTCGGTAAACAGAATAGACTTCTTTTAAAAACATATAACATCTAAAACTTTTAACCGGTAGTCTATAACTTTAATTTTGAAGAGTGTGCATGTCTGTATATGCTCTAGTGCGCAAGAAGCGAGACTATGATTGAATCTTGAAATTAGTTACATTGTTGTACGTGAAAAAAACAAAACAAAAAAAAACGCACCCCTGAAACTGATACCAACCCTGACATTTTTAACCATTTTGCCCTTGAGTTCCTGCAACAGTGACATGGTGTAATGGAGTCGGTCGATCATATTCACCCTGTGATGTTTTGACGTTTAAAGGAGATCTTCCTTCGACTCTTCGTATCCTCTCCGTCTGAATCACTGGCTTGTGATAAAATGCTCTGAAGAGAAGAGCCCAAAAAACAACACACAATAATGATCTCTGAGGTGACCGAGAAATGCTTTCATTTCATATGTTTTGTATATCATTTCTTGCTTTTGATGTTGAAGTACCTTTGAATTCTCATCCCGCAGGTTAAAGGTCAGCTCCAGATTGGTGAGGAAGTAGTCTGCGAACTCTGGATACATGTCTAAAACCTCCAGCAGCTCTTCTCTCTGGATGGTGTGCAGGTCGCAGTAGCTCGGCGGCTCGGACGTCAGCGTTCGACTGCCCCGGCTTCGACGTACAGGTCAATCAGTCTCTTCCAAATATATCATTCTTACCTGGAGAGCGAAGGACACACTTCCAGGTTAGGTTTGTCATAGTCTAGAACACAGATGCATGATATGTCTAGACGTCTTTTTTATTTCTACTACTGTGTGGTGATGTATGTCTCGAGACCACTTTTATGTTACTTTTATATATCAGCTTGATTTGAACAGCCATATCTGTCATCATGTACAGTTTTTGATGTATTCATATTTTAGTAGAACACATATCAGTGACATCATGGGTTTTAACTTCATTTAGGAGATGTTTGGGTAACTGCACCACTGACAGATGACTTAAGACATAGCGCTGACGGTGTGTGTAACCATCAGCGACAAAACAGCCAATGTTCGGATCCTGCACTTAAGCTTATAATTTCCTTTTAAAAGTATTTGAAAAGTTGCAGAATGGATTTATTTGGAGACTTTGAAATGGCAGAGATAGGCAGGCAAGATGTCTTGGTCTTGGTCTTTTCTAGGTCTTTTCTTGGTCTTGATCTAGATCTTGTCTTGGTCTTGATCTTGGTCTTTTCGAGGTCTTGGTCTAGGTCTTTGATCTTGGTCTTTGGTCTTAGGTCTTGGTCTTGGTCTTGCTCTTGGTCTAGGTCTTGATCTTGGTCTCAGGTCTAGGTCTTGATCTTGGTCTTGCTCTTGGTCTATCTGGTCTTGATCTTGGTCTTTGATCTTGGTCTTTTCTAGGTCTTGGTCTTGATCTTGGTCTTTTCTAGGTCTTGGTCTTGATCTTGGTCTTGTCTAGGTCTTGTCTTGGTCTTGGTCTTGGTCTTGATCTAGGTCTTTGTCTTGGTCTTGGTCTTTTCTAGGTCTTGGTCTTAGGTCTTGATCTTGGTCTTTCTAGGTCTTGGTCTTGATCTTGGTCTTGGTCTTGGTCTAGGTCTTGGTCTTGATCTTGATCTTGATCTTGGTCTTGATCTTCGGTCTTGGTCTTGGTCTTGATCTTGGTCTTGTCTAGGTCTTGGTCTTGATCTTGGTCTAGGTCTTGGTCTCAGGTCTTGGTCTAGGTCTTGATCTTGGTCTTGATCTTGGTCTTGCTCTTGGTCTTGGTCTAGGTCTTGATCTTGGTCTTTTCTAGGTCTAGGTCTTGATCTTGGTCTTGTTCTTGGTCTTGGTCTTGGTCTTGGTCTAGGTCTTTGGTCTTGATCTTGGTCTTGGTTCTAGGTCTTGGTCTTGATCTTGGTCTTGATCTTGGTCTTGGTCTTGGTCTTTTCGGTCTTGGTCTTGATCTTGGTCTTGGTCTTAGGTTCTTGATCTTGGTCTTGGTCTTGGTCTTGGTCTTGGTCTTGGTCTTGGTCTTGGTCTTGGTCTTGGTCTTGGTCTTGGTCTTGGTCTTGGTCTTGATCTTGGTCTTGTTCTAGGTCTTGGTCTTGGTCTTGATCTTGGTCTTGGTCTTGGTCTAGGTCTTGATCTTGGTCTTGATCTTGGTTCTTGGTCTTGGTCTTGATCTTGGTCTTGATCTTGGTCTTGGTCTTGGTCTTGTTCTAGGTCTTGGTCTTGGTCTTGATCTTGGTCTTTTAGGTCTTGGTCTAGGTCTTGATCTTGGTCTTTGTCTAGGTCTTGGTCTTAGGTCTTGATCTTGGTCTTGATCTTGGTCTTGATCTTGGTCTTGTTGTCTAGGTCTTGGTCTTGATCTTGGTCTTTTTTAGGTCTTGGTCTTAGTCTTGGTCTTGGTCTTGGTCTATGGTCTTGATCTTGGTCTTGGTCTTGGTCTTGGTCTTGATCTTGGTCTTGGTCTTGGTCTTGATCTTGGTCTTTCTAGGTCTTGGTCTTTGATCTTGGTCTTGCTCTTGGTCTTAGTCTTGGTCTTGATCTTGGTCTTGTCTAGGTCTTGATCTTGGTCTTTAGTCTTGGTCTTGGTCTAGGTCTTGATCTTGGTCTTTGTCTTGTCTTGGTCTAGGTCTTGCATCTTGGTCTTGCTCTTTGGTTTGCTTGGTCTTGGTCTTTGGTCTAGGTCTTGGTCTAGGTCTTGATTTTGGTCTTGCTTTTGGTCTAAGTCTTGGTCTTGATCTTGGTCTTTTCTAGGTCTTGGTCTAGGTCTTGGTCTTGCTCTTGGTCTAAGTCTTGGTCTTGATCTTGGTCTTGGTCTCTTTAGGTCTTGGTATTGGTCTTAGGTCTTAATTGATCTTGATACCCTCTGGTCTTGCTAATGTCTGATCCTCGGTTTAGGCCGGGCTTGACTACAAGTCTACTACTGTGACAGAAGCCATATCACACTGCGACCTCAGGAGATCTGTCATATATGTGTCTGCATAGGCTTTCAGATGTTGTGTGTGTGTTTCTACAGTCAGTGTGTCTGGACAAGCAGGTCAGACTCCGTGCATGCGGATTATCTGTGGAGATTATGAATCTGATGTCAGGTCCTGTTATATGCTGTTCTTTTCCTCTCGACCTTCTCATTGAATAATAACTGTTTGTTCTTTTGCCTTTCTTTAAAGATCTCAGAAAACAGGATTTGAATTGCTCTTTTGAATTAAAGTGGTTGAAAGTGCCACTTTTATGCATTTTTTTTTAGGTCTACATGCATCCAAACTCAAAAACCACTTTAATCGTCTCATAATATACATTGCAGATTCTGTTCTTTTCTCACAGCGTCTGAAATGTTTAATGAAAGACACTGCAGTCTCTTTAAACCCTCATTTTCTGTCTTCTTTCTTCTTCTGTTTGCATTTTGAATTGTAATTAGTCTTGCCTTCCTTGCATATATTTAATAATTTATAGCCGTCTTTTACACTATTGATTCTGGTGTGCGGTTGAAAACAACACGTGCGATGAGTGATATGACCAGCTGTGATGCAGCATTTCATCATTGCAGAAACAAAGAATTTTATAATACAAAAGAGACAATGAAAATACCTGAACTACACAAACTTTCAAAAGTCTCTTATGCTCACCAATGCTGCATTTATTTGAGCAAAAATTACAGTAAAAACAGTAATATTGTAAAATATTATCAATCTAAATGGACAGTATTTCTATTTGAATGTATTTTCAATGTACATTTATTCCTAGGATGCAAAGCTATTATTTTAGCATCATTAATCCAGTCTTCAGCGTCACATGATCCTTCAGATGCTGATTTGATGCTCAAGAAATATTTATGATAATTATCAATGTTCAAAAAAGTTGTTCTGCTTAATATTTTTGTGGAAACTGTCATACTTTTTAAGATTATTTGATGAATAGTAAATTAAAAAAGTACAAATCTTTTGTAATATTATAAATGACTTTACTGTCACTTTTGATCAATTAGAATAATTTTTCTTTATATATATATATATATATATATATATATATATATATATATATATATATATATATATATATATATATATATTATATTATATTTTTTTTAAAAAACAACAACTTTTGAACAGTAATGTATCTCAACTTTTACCTTTACAAGCACTGCTGTTCAGGAAGTGCACATTTATTTTATTTTAATTATACATCTTTCCTTACCATTGTCTCTTATGTTTTATAAAATAGCACAAATGTCCTGGCACCAAAGTCCATTCAAGTTACAGTTTATCTCTTAAATCAGTGTGCTCTCAGCTGGGGCGCGTGCGCCGGGTAAATGTCAGGCCCAATGAGTGATTCTGCTTTAAATGAGAGAGACGTGACTGAGCTGTAGGTGACATTAAACTCAATTGGCTAAAATGCCTGACACAGCTGTTCATACGGGATCTGACACCTTTCTAAATCTCCCCATGAAGAAGCAGCAGAAGTGAAGCATTGTGGGCCGTCCAGTGGAGCACAGGAGAGATGAGAAGCACTTTCTCTCTTTTTAATGGATCCAAAGAACATTATTAAATGAAGGCTCTGGGTTCAACACGAGTTCAGCTCTATTGGCAGCATTTCAGCATTAAGAGTCACTTTGTGAGGTTTGAGAACTTTTCAACATGGCCGTCTGCAATGTTCTTTGATTATGCCACCGAATCATCAGATGACAAAAAAAAAACGAGCTTCTAGAACAGTGTTGAAGCTAAAGGAGTTCACTTTGAAAAAGCTTTTGCTGATAATTTACTCACCCTCATGTCATCCAAGATGTCCATGTCTTTCCTTCTTCAGTTCGAAAAGAAATTAAGTAGTTTTTGATGAAACATTCCCAGGATTTTTCTCATATAATGGACTTCAATGGGATCCAAGGGTTCAAGGTCAAAGGAGTTTCAGTGCAAACTGCAAACTGTTCAAAAGGGGCTTTAAACGATTCGCAGATGATGAATAAGGGTCTTATCAAGCAAAACGATCGCTCATTTAAAAAAAAAACAAAAGTTTAAGTTTTATAAGCACAAATGCTCGTCCTGCTCTGTTCTGTGACGCGCGTCGCGACTCTCCTGTTCGAACTTGTTCATCAAAATGAACAAATCTTTTTTCGTGTCATTTGGTTCATTCAACAAATGAAATGAACGAGTTGACTCTGGAAATATTCGTTCATTTTGATGAACAAGTTCGAACAGGAGAGTCACAGCATCACAGAACAGAGCAAGGCGACCATTTGAGCTTATAAAACTTAAACTTTTTTTTAATGAGCAATCGTTTAGCTTGATAAGACCCTTATTCATCGTCTGGAATTGTTTAAAGCCCTTTGAACAGTTTGCAGTTTGCACTGAAACTGTCTTTTGGACCTTGAACCGTCTGGACCCCATTGAAGTCCATTATATGGAGAAAAATCCTGGAATGTTTTCATCAAAAACCTTAATTTATTTTCGACTGAAAAAATTACATGGATATCTTGGATGACATGGGGCTAAGTAAATTATCAGCAAAAGTGTTTTTAAAAGTGAACTACTCCTTTAATTGAAGCTAAGTGACATGATGTACAATGCAGCTAGAAATAAGCGTCCAAATACGTTGTTGACATTATTGCTGAATAAAATAATACATTTATTGTATAAAAACCTTTGAAAGGTTAAGTATACCGTATATTTGTGCATCTAATTGTATATCAGCCATCATCTACAGTTATCAGTATTAGCATCTGCCATTTAAAAATAATTTGTCAACCACTACTAATGTAGTATACCAGACAAGATCTACAGTTTCTTTTCTTTAGTTCGTTCCCTCACATGTGCAATGTTAGCTGATAAAAAGCCCAGTCTCTCTCTCTCTCTCTCTCTCTCTCTCTCTCTTCTGAAGATGCCAAACACATCCAGCAGGAGCCACTTAATAGAAATGTCAGAAGCCTCTTCTTATCAGACACGGTTCTAAGACACAGAATGGGACACAATGCAAAAAACCTGAAAAGGAAAGACAGGTTTGTTTCCAGAATATGCTCATGTGTTTGACATTTTCTGAGAGAACAATAACTGTGCCTTTTGATTCGTAGACGGCGCACACGGCACCTGGGAACCTGGGCTCTCTGCTGCTGTGTTTAAGCTTGTAGGGACAATGGCACATCTACCCGGTGGGAGAGACAGCGTGTGCCCTCTCTCTCTCGCTCGCTCGCTCTCGTTGCTAACCGGCGCAGTGGTAAACAACATGCCTCGGCAGAAACAAATACACACAACTCACACACACAACTGCATTATCGGCTTTCTCAAACATCGATCACAAGACCACAGTGAGAAATAATGAGACAATGACATATATTCTTATGCAAGATTTTAAAAATAGTCAATTTAAAAGATTTTAAAAATAGTCTGATTAAAATAGTCATTTATAAGTGAAAAAGTGATTCCTTAATTAAATATCTAGAGCTTCCAAGGTCTAATCTAAAAATGTCCTTCTAAAAGCAACTGAGTAATAGTCTTTTTTTTTATAAACTAACATTTGAAAGGTTTGGGCGTCAGTAAGATTATTTATCAGTTATTAATATTAAATTTAATATGAATATTACAGATATTTAAATTAAAATAATTGTATTCAGCAATGATGCATTAAATGAATCAATAACGACAGTAAAGCATTTATAATATTCTAAAATATTTCCATTTCAAATAAATGCTGTTCTTTTCACCTTTCTATTTGTCAAATAATCTTGAAAAAAAACAATGTATCATGGTTTGCACAAAAATATGAAACATTGATTCAGAAATGTTTTTTGAGCAGCAAATCATCATATTAGAGTGATTTCTGAAGGATCATGTGACGCTGAAGACTGGAGTAATGATGCTGAAAATACAGCTTTGAATCACAGGAATAAATTACAATTTGAAAATATATTCAAATAGAAAACAGTTATTTTAAATTGTAATAATATTTCACAATATTACTGTATTTTTTAACAAATAAATGCAGCACTGGTGAGCAATCAATTTTTTTTTTTAAACAGTGCATGTCCCCTTAAAAAGTTTAAAATGGTAACCATTTTTTTCAAGATGGTCGCCATTTTTCTTGAATCCTTAAATCTTTATTTTTTTTCTAATGGTGGTGCAATCATGAAATTTGGTACAAATATTCTTCAATGAACATTCATGGAAAAAGTCTGTCCAACTCAAAAATTCAAGATGGTGACCGTTTTGATTTTTGAGTGGCACATACCTTTTTCCAAAAGAGTGTTCCTTGAAGAGTATGTCTGCCTAATTTTATGCTTGCATCACCATTTGAACAATTGAAATAATTCATATTCAGACAGGAACGGTGGCCATCTTTGAAAATGGCGACCATCTTGAATTTTTGCGGGACAAGCATCTTTTTCCAATAACATGTTCTTTAGAGAGTTTTGTATCAAATATTATGCTTGGATCACTGTTTGAATAAATGATATAAGCATTTAATAGCAATGGCGGCCATCTTGAAAATTGGCCGCCATATTGAATTTTTCAGTGGCCAACACCTTTTTCCAAAATAGTGGCCCTTAGAGAGTATCTGTACCAAATTTCAAGCTTCTATACCAAAGTAAATTATTTTTTTTTACTAATCTGCTTCCTTTATAACAAGCTTGTGAGCTCTTACCCAGAATGGCCACCACTATGTCGTCCTTGAGGATCTCAATGGATCCTCGAGACAGAAAGTAGAGAGCGGTGAGAACGTCTCCAGCAGTGCACGAGTGTGTCTCCAGGAGGAGCGTGCGTGGTTTTGAAGCGCATGGCGAGAGCACGCAGACACCCTTGAGTTCACGCACCCTGGAAGGCCTTGCATCCCTGAAGGAGACTTTGGTTCAGATGGAGACAAATATCTGCCTGCAGACACTCAGGAAAGCCTTTTAAGACCTGCAGAGAGACGTGAGAACGAGGTGAAAAATATCTCAACTCTATTAGGATCCATCACTGAAGATTAAAGGACAAACATTAGTGCAGACATTATCTTCAATTACACTGTAAATGACTGTTTAGAGCCTATTAACACCACAGAATAACAAACAAACAGAGTAACATGTACACAATCCTGACTCAGGGTTGGAATTTTGAAAATCAATTCCAATTCTGGAATTGGATACTTGTTATAAAATATCGATTCCTCTTGTTAATTCTTTTGTGTATTTGAATAGGAGTTTAAACTCTACAATGGACACGTTCCTGGATTGCTGGAAGAGGACAGTATGGGTCAATCCTCCATAGAGAACTTGAGGTAAAATATTGTTTTATTGTATATTTACTTAGTTTACGTTAGCACCATCGTCTCTTTCGTTTCGCCATTTTTGAAAGTTGCGTGCGGAACAACTTCTGTGCTCCTATTGGTCAACCTCATACATGTGACAGAAGCCGTCGATCGATGACCGTTAAAAAATTTAAACATGCTAGTCTTTGTCTTGAAGCATCGCAGACGCGTCGTAGGTTGTCGGCCACTATGACACGCTATGCGAGATGATACGATCGAATCTGGAGTTCCCGACGAACCGTTGTTGTTTACGAATCCCACAGACACCCTACGTCAAACGGATTGTGCCAAAATCAGTGCTAAAATCGTGTAATCTGAACCAGGCATTAAAGGACAATTCCAGTGCAAAATGAACCTTTGGTCTAATAACACATTGGTACCGAGTCAACCGTTCTCCAGGATGTGTTTTAATTTTTTTAATAATGCTTGCAATTTATATTAGTTAGGCTTGTTGTTTTTGCTATGGCATTTTTAAACCAACGGCAAGAGTCTCTTGTGTAAGTGTTCTTTAGTCTGTTGATTTTTGTTCATGGTATTCAGCTACAATGTATGGAAGCTTGTTTCCGCCACAGAATGAAAAATAAAAAAGGTAATTGTTACTTTTTATCTCACGATTCTTGACTTTTTTACTCTCACAATTGCGAGTTTACATCTTGCAATTCTGACTTTATTTCTCAGAATTGCGATATATGAAGTCAAAATTGCAGAGATATTAAGTCAGAATTTCAGAAAATGCATGATATTAAGTCAAAATTGTGAGATATAAACTATTCTGAGGGGAAAAAGTTTGTCTTTTTCCCTTACAGAATTGGCCTGATAACTCGCAATTGCAAGTTTATATCTCATAATTCTGAGAAAAGATGTCAGAATTTCGACATATAAACTCGCAATTATGTGTTACAAAGTCAGAATTGCAAGATGTAAACTTGCAATTGTGAGAAAAAAAGTCAGAATTGTGAGATAAAAAGTCGCAATTCTGTCTTTTTTTCTCAGAATTGCGACTTATATCATGCAATACTGACTTTATAACAGCAATTGCGCCTTTATATTCATGCAATTGTGACTTTATATCTTGCAATTGTGACTTTAATTCTCACAATTCTGACTTCATTTCTCGCAATTATGAGATAAAAAGTCGCAACTATTTATTTTTTATTTTTTTTAGTGGCGGAAACAAGCTTCCATAACAATGAAATGTTTTGCAGTAAGACTTTTTTTTTTACCTTATTAGAATTGAAATTAGGAATCGATTAGTGGAATAGTTAAAATGCAAACGAAACCCAACCCTAATGCTAACTGAAAATTTCAGTTTGGCACTAACAATACAGTACTCTTATAATAACACTCACAAATGTACAATTTAAAAACAAAACAGACTTATTTTACTGTTTTAAAGATTATTTATTACTTTTGAAAGAAATCTCTCAGAACTTAGCTAGGCTGCATTTATCTGATCAAAAGTTAAAACAGTAATATTGTGAAATATGTGATGTAGAGTGACAGCTCACAGCCCTGGTTTTGAGAGTTTTTTTTTTTTTTTCCACTGCTAATTAAATAATTTTGCATTGTGATGTTTCTGCCAAAAGTATACGACTAAAGTGGCAGGAAAGAGACTTTATCCTGAGACAGATTAAGTGAAAGTGAAAAAATGATGCAAGTGCCAACTACTGTGTTCATATTAGCAGTGTAATTATAAATTAAAAGAGATGAAATAATGAGGGTTAAAGAAAAATGATTCAGTTTCTTAGCAACATGCAGACTTGCAAGTGCGACTTATTTCGTCTGAAATAGAATGGCAACCATAGGCACCCATCTGATATATGCTAATTCATGCTAGCATGGAATATTTAAATGTGAGTATATATGATATAAGTATATATGATTTTGAAGCACTTTTTATTATTATTATTATTATTATTATTACTATTATTATCTGGTTTCTTAAAGACCATATCACAAGAAAAAGAATTACTGTAGGATATGCATCATCATAAATCCAAAACTATTTTTTGAAAAACATGCATTTCCTGCTTGAAGGCCTGTGTGACTGAGATGAGCATCGATATGTCCAGAACAGAGTGAATGTTGATGTGTGTGGTGTGAGAGCTAAGACATGAATGAAGATGCGTTTATATAAATACCTCCTGCTCTTCCCAGGGTGGCGAGGTCGATCCATTTCACACGAGGCAGACATGGAGAGAGACAGGTGTTGCTTTCAGTACACAAACTCACACATTTATACTGTGATCACATGTTCAGATAGCATTTCAGAGACCATTTATAGGAAGAGTTGAAACGTCTGCCATTGTCTAGGCCTACTTAGTCACTCTTGTATTCCAAACACATTTTCTTTTTTGAGGAACACAAAGTGAGAACTTTTTATATTTTAATTTTGCTCTTTTCGCATATTTATTTTTCAACTTGCACTATTGGTCAAAAGTTTAAAGTTGGTTAAGATTTTCTATGTTTTTTTTTTTTTTTTTTATTGCAATTTTAGGCATTACAGGGCTTTTTCAAAACATTTAAATAAGAGAAAAAAAAAAAAAAAAATCACAATCGTCAAAGAAGTCTTTAAGGGGTATACTTGTAAAGTCTACAGACACATATATAAATAAATAAATACATTCAAAAAATACACATAATAAAAAAAAAAAAAAAAAAATTAATAATAAAACTAATAAAATAAATAAAATAACAAAATTAATAATAACCTCCAACCCAAAATTACCTCTACCCTTTCACAAGCTAAATTTTGAATTCCCAAGGATAGCATATGTTCCGCATCTACACCAAGGTATTTTAGAAAGGGGCCCCAGATCCTGTAGAATTTAAAGGGTTTGTCTTTTAATGCAGTAGAAAAGGCTTCATTAGGAATAAAGCCCTTAACAACATTTATCCACTGGGCCACTGAAGGGGTTATATCAGTTATCCAATGTAACAAAATACTTTTGCGGGCACAATGTAATAATATTTGCAAGAGATGACCCCCTTTAAAACCATGAGGGAGTTCTTCTGTAAGTCCCAGTAAACAGATCTTAGGCCCTAATTGTAAAGAACAGGAAAAGATTTTACCCACCTCTACACAAACCCCCTCCCAGAATTGCTGAACTTTAAAACATCCCCAGAAGCAGTGCATAAGGGTTCCCTCTGCAATCTTGCATTTATTGCATAGGCTGGATAAATCGGGGTTCATTTTGTGTCTGCGAGCCGGAGTGATATGCAATCTGTGCAGTATTTTAAACTGCATTTCCCAGGATGCAGTGTCTGCTAAATAAGGTGTTACACATACCTTTCCCCAATCCGCTTCGTGTATTTCTACCTCAAGATCAGATTCCCATAGTTTCCTAACTTTATCTGAATTATCCTTGTTCGAATTTATGAGAATATTATAAAAACGACTAATTACTGATCGAGAAGATGACAGATTGTTAAACTGTTCTTCTATTCTAGAGCCGACCAAGGCCACCTGGATGGTCCTTAAGCTTTTTGATACAAAGCTATGAATTTGGTTATATGTAAAGAAGTGCTTCCTGTCAATCTTGTATTTTAGAACAATCTGATCAAAGGTCATCAATTTATTATTTTCCACTACATCACCTATAACACAAATCCCTTGTTTTTTCCAGAGTGCTAGCCCATTATTCAACCCAGGTGAAAAATCTGGATTATTGTGTCATAGGTGTGTATGGCGAGAGGTGTGTAGCATAACCCTCTGTTTTGCGAGCCATCCGCCACACTTTAATCATATTTTTGAGAATTATGTTGTCTTTGATGAAAACAGACAACTTTGTAGATGACATGTATAATAAATTGCGAAGAGGGATAGAACCAATACCTGCAGCTTCTGCACTGACCCAGGTCCGAGTTTGGGTCATCTAGATGCCATTCCAGTATATGTTTTAATTGAGCAAAGATTTTTATGTTTTTAAAGAAGTCTTCTTGCTCACCAAGGCTGCAATTTTTTTATAAAACATACAAAAACAGTAATATTGTGAAATATTCTGACAATTTAAAATGCCCTTTTTATGTTAATATATATTAAAATGTAATTTATTCCTCTGAAAAAAGCTGAATTTTCAGCATCATTACTCCAGTCTTCAGTGTCACATGATCCTTCACAAATCACTCTAATATGATGATTTTATGCTTCCAAAAACATGTATAGATTATTATCCATGTTGAAAACAGTTTTTTACATTTTTATTTCAGGATTCTTTGATGAATAGAAAGTTCAAAAGAACAGCATTTATTTAATTAGAATCTTTTCTAACATTATAAATGTCTTTACTGTAACTTTCTGATCAATGTAACTCATCCTTGATGAATAGAAGTATTGATTTCTTATTTATTTCCCCAAAATAAAATACAAATCTTACTGACCCCAAACTTTTTAAAGGTAGTGTTTAATGTAACAAAAGCTTCCATTTCAGATAAAAGCTGTTCTTTGAACTTTCTATTAATCAAAGAGATCCTGAAATAAAAATGTGACAACGGTTTTCAACATGGATGTAATAATCATACATGTTTCGAGCATAGAATCATCATATTAGTAGTGATTGTGAAGGGTAGATGTGACACTGAAGACTGGAGTAATGATGCTGAAAATTCAGCTTTTTTCAAGAGGAATAAGGATTACATTTTAATATATATTAACATAAAAAGTCATTTTAAATTTTCATAATATTTCACAATATTACTGTGTTTTTTGTGTATTTTTTTATCAAAAAATTGCAGCCTTGGTGAGTAGCAAGAGACTTCTTTTAAAAACATAAAAAATCTTAAACTTTTGACCGGTAGTGTATGTTTGGGTCAAATAAAAAATGTAACCAAATTTAATAAAAATTAAACCAACTGTTTGTCCATATTTGAACCCAAACATGAGCTGTGAAACCATTCATGAGTTTTTGAGTGTGTCTTAGCGAATCTGAAAACACATGCAATGAAAATATCATGGCTAAAGTAGTCAGGATGTTATCAAACGACATCGGTGTTCAAGCTGAGATGCCGTCGGTGTCAGGTCCACGATGTCTGGAAGTACTTCCTCCAGTCTCTGCCTGAGCGGGTTTGGGATCTGGTGGAGCCGTGATGAACTCTTCTGACATTGGAGCATCTGCATGTGGTAGCGAGCCGTACCCGAATACAGCCGCTGGAGATGACGGCGAAACGCTTCCAAAAATGCTGGCGTACATCAAAGCTGGAGAAGACAAGGCAGGGTCACATGGTTTGAAATTGCAAATGCAAGGCCAATTTAGCAGTGTTTCTTTATTTATTATTATGATCATTATGCTTGAATGTGTTCTGATTCAATAGCTGTGTTTCTAACTCTGCTGTCACTGAGGGATGATGGGATGGATTTTTGACATAAAATGAACAAATCTTTTTCTGGATCAATCGTGTCGGTTTTGTTCGTTGAATTAACCAAATGACTCGGAAAAAGATTCAGTTCATTTTGATGAACGGTTCGAACAGGAGAGTCACAAACACGCATCACAGAACAGAGCAAGGCGAGCATTTGAGCTTATAAAACTTAAACTTTGTTATTGATTTATTAAACGAGCGACCGTTTCGCTTGATAAGACCCTTATTCATCATCTGGAATCGTTTAAAGCCCTTTGAACAGTTGCACTGAAACTGTCTTTTGGACCTAATGTTTTCATCAGAGACCTTAATTTCTTTTCGACTGAAGAAGAGAGACATGGCTACATGCTTGGATGATCATGGGGTGAGTAAATTATCAGCAAAAAATTTTCAAAAGTGAACAACTCCTTTAAGCTATTTGCATACATGCATGTGTTTCAGACTTACATCCAATGAGCATGACGCAGATGGAGAGATCTTCTCCGAGGTTGGTGTTCGGGGGACACGTTTCCAAAGCCCACGCTGGTCAGCGAACTGAATGTGAAGTACAGTGCGGTGACTGTATTTATCCTTTATGGTCGTGCCAGAGCCTGGGGTCACTGTAGTTTATTTTCTTCCCGATGGACACCCTCGAGATTGTCAAGCCAGCCGATCTTATGGTCCAGGTACGGTTTCTCCATATTTCCAATGGCGTACCAGATGCAGGCGAGCCAATGGGCAATGAGAGCAAATATACACATGAGGAGCATGAGAACTGCTGCGCCGTATTCAGAGTAACGGTCCAGCTTCCTGGCAACACGAACCAGTCGGAGGAGTCGCGCTGTCTTCAACAGGCCAATCAGAGTGGTCGTCTCTGGGGAAGAGAGAAAGTGCTCATTAGTAAGATTGCGAACAGATTGTATTGTACCTAGAAAGATTGGAAAAAAAAACTAATTTGACTCATTTAACCCTCTGGGGTTGTTCGTTTCAGAGTCACACTCTGGGGTGTTCCGGGTCTTTTACTTTTTTTTTAATAATATTTTTTCTTTTCTTTTTGGTGTTTTGAGAAAATTTGAAAAAAAAAAAAAGAAATTATAATTAGTATTAATGCAATAATTATGACAAAATTTCCCCCCATTGAACATAATAGAAAAAATATTAAAAAAAATATTTGTAAAAATTTTTTTAAAGCTGTATTTCATTTTAGAGTCAAGCCTAGGCCTCATAAAAGCAATTTTTGAAATGAGATGGATGCCATCTGGTGGAAAAACTGAGCATTTTAAAATACAAAACACATGTATAATCTGAATTTTTTGGTGTGTTTGTGTATAAAAGTGTGTTTGTGTGTGTGTGTGTGTGTCTGGATGTGTCTGTTTTGCACTCTTGATGTTTATAGATTCAACCCTTCACTGTTGTGTGCTTTTTTTACAAGATCTGTGGTCACTTTGAGATTGTACCCAGAAAAACTTAGTAATTTTCACATTTTTGCCAATTTTCCATTCATTTTCCATGCGGGTCCATTTAGACCCGACACACCAAGTGTGACTATTTTTTGTACAACCACTTAGACTATTCACATACTGTCACCAATTTTTGTGGTTGTTCAAATACCAAATACCAACAAAGTCACCAAATTTCGTGACCATTCCGAGGAAGCTGTGATTTAAAAAAATGTATTTAAATTTTCTTAAAGTTAAATCCGTCTAAATATTTCAACGATATAAGTAGTACTTGTGTTTGACGTTCTGCTGAGCACTCATCTAAGGCCGTGTGTCCATCAAAGCGTTTTTCACGCGTGGCTGCCGTATGTTTTCAATTGTTTTCAATGGGAGCGCCACGTTTTTTAAACGTCATGAGCGTGACGAAGGCGCTGTAGCGTTTTTTCACGCGCTGAAGCGCCGAGCGCCCAGCGTTTTACTGGTTGCTGGAGTTGAAAAATGTTCAACTTTGGATAAAACGCAGCGCTCATCACTGTCACTTTTTACCCAGCCGTCCAATCACAGTGGAGGAGGGGCGGGACTAATACCACACCAACCAACTGTCACAACATTCAAACTGCTGCGGATATTCTGTATCATAGCAACGGAACGTCTCAACTGCAAAAACGCTGCGCTGCCAAAACGCTCTCAAGCGCCCAGAGCATGGCGTCTTCAGCAGAGCGTCTAGCGTTTTCAGCTGGCTAAAAATGCTTTGGTGGACACACGGCCTTACATCAGCTTGCCTGTGACAAGATGGCCGCCGGCTAATGACGACAAAAACTCCACCGTAAGACATCTCAGCCTTTATTGTGGATATCTATGGTTAGGACCCACACAGACCACAGGTGAGCGCCCCCTACTGGTCAACACCTCCAGCAGCAACCTGATCTCTCAGGAGGTCAAAGAAGATATTTTGTTCTTCTACATGCATGCTAAGCTTATGGAGCTCACTGCCGGATCCACGAGCTGCTCAAGCTGTGAACAAACAGACTATAGACTTATTTACATTAAATCTCAGGACACAAAGCACATCACGCATTCGGTTCTCGATTCTGACAGATACTTTGCTAAAGCACTGTCACAAAACACAACATTTAAAGACGCTTTGTTATTATAAGAAGTTTACATGTATTTTCGATTCATAACTGTGCTTAACAGGATTGGGTAACATGCTTAACTTAATCTTCGAACTCTTCTGAAATCAGTTGTGATTTGGGAATGCACTTTGTGTTATTCACTGTAACACTTGGAATTACGGCCTATGAAGAGTTTCCGAATCACTCTGTACTAGCCTCACTAGGTTTTGGCACAGAGCCGTGGGCTTCTGTAGCTTTAATTATCCACAGTTAACCGTATTAGAAAAGCCGGAAACGCACTGTGGCCTAATACACCCAAAGCTAATTTCTGGGTTCTAACTGTAATGTCTTCATGACTGCCACACTAATTAATATTTTAGAGAATCCTGTTTATTTTTAGTCCATTGGCTGCTGTGCCAACACTAGAGATGCGTCTCATCAAAATGTTGCACCGTGAGGATAAAATAACCCCCCAACATAAGAGACCTGGCTAATGAAATTACTCGTCTAGCTCTTGGTCAACTACCACGATAAATCTCATTTGCAGGTGAAAATGTGTTCGATAGACAGAGACACGGGACAACCGGGTGCCTAGGCAGCCGACAGCGGGCCCCGTCTCTATCCGCAAGACTCCAACAACATCACTCCGCCCCCCGGTGGGAAGACTCATCGGTTTAGCTGGCAATTATACAGTGGCCTCACAAGCAAGGTTAGGACCTGCAACGGGTATTTTTAGAACATGTCTTAACGGATGCATCTGACAGCAACTCCTAGCATGCACACGAGCACTGACAGTGTGTTGACGAAGCTTGTGGAGCGAAAGCATGTGTGATTTCTCTACTCTTATCGTTCGAGAAGTGCTGCATCCGTCATGCAGCGGCCCATTAAGACTCATTAGCAGATCCAGTTCACTGCAAATCACGCTTTTGAGTTATAGCTCGAGCACTGACGATCAAGATGGACGCTCAATTAACCCAATTGTTAATCAAGTTTGACCTCATATGAGTGGCTTACATTTTTAAATTTCACTAAGTTTGAAGCCTTGTCTGAAAGTTTAAAACAACTATTAAAACCATACGTATGAGGTTTCATATTTTTAGCCCAATGCTAGCATGTTCATAGTAGCATGTTTTAACATGTTCATAGCATGACTTAGCATGTTCCTATCAGACTGCTACCATGCTTTCAACATTAACATTATGTAGCACATTGTTAGCATGTTCTTAAAATGATGTAGCTTGTTCATTACATGTTTGTGCATGTTTTAATGTTGCTAACATTTGTTTATCATGATTTAGCACTTCTTGTCTGAAAGTTTAAAACAACTATTAAAACCATGAGTATGAGGTTTCACTCAACTAAAATGTAGATAACATGTTTCAGCATAATGCTAGCATGTTTATAGCATAATTTAGCATGTTCCAAACACTGATTTAACAGACTGCTACCTAATTAGCATTGTGTAGCATTGCTAGCATGTTTCTGAACAATTGGCATGTTGATAACATGTTTTGTGCATGTTTTAATGTTGCTAACATTTGTTTAACATGATTTAGCACAGTTAACATATTTCTAACATGTATGTTGCTAACAAGCAAATTACTAGCATTCTTTAGCATGATGCTAGCTTATGTTTTAACATATCTTGCTAACATGTTATGTCAAGTTAACTTAATTATCCATCAAACACACGTCCCTGACGACGTATACGTAATGGTAAAAGTGTAAATGGCAATGTATATGTCTATATCTGCTCATGCATGTTGTGGTCGTGCGCCAGTGGGGTTTGCAGTAGACCAATGTTTTTCATCTGAGTGCTGTGACTGAGATGCATCCCTAAAACCACCTGCAATCTGCTAGACCCGGCTCATTCCCTGAAGTAGTGCACAAACACACTCGCAGCTTGAACCGCTGACCAGCAGATCATATCCATCTGCGGAACCACAGAGGCATCAGGTGACCATAAAGCATCCTCAATGGTGCAGTCATGTTTGCATTTGTGTAATGTTTTTCAATTAGATTGATCAAAAGTGATAGTAAAGAAAAAGATGTGACAGTATTTTTTTAAAATCTTACCAACACCAAACTTTAAATGTACTGTAGCCTATTGTCTATGTGTATGTATCTGAAATATTTAAAATGTATTTTTTTTTTCAATCAGAGAAACTATAATTCCAACCAAATATGCATTGAAGTTTGATTAGATTCAGATTATTTAATGTAAAAAATAAAATAGAGTTGGTAAGTTTGTGTTAATCAGTTCAAACTTTCTGTTTTAGCAGCGTAGTATGAATTCAAAACCTGGATTTCAAGTGAGCTGATTTGCAAATTGAAAATGTCTACAGAAATCTTCAGTAGCACCTCATTGCAGTACACACAATCCAGGGGGCGGGTTCAGAGCCAGATCTGAGGGGGTGGAGCTGAGTAGGTTTAGGGGTGGGTTTAGGGATCAGGGGTGGAGCTGAGTGGGTTTAGGGTGGGTTAAGGGATCAAGGGTAGCTGGGTGAGTTTAGGGTGGGTTTAAGGGTGGGTTTAGGGATCAGGGGGTGGAGATGGGTATTTAGGTGTGGGTTAGAGGGATCAGGGGTGGAGATGGGTAGGGTTTAGGGATCAGGGGGTGGAGATGGGTGGGTTTAGGGGTGGGTTTAGGGATCAGGGGGTGGAGCTGGGTATTTAGGGGTGAGTTTAGGGATCAGGGGGTGGAGATGGGTGGGTTTAGGGGTAGATTTAGGGATCAGGGGGTGGAGCTGAGTGGGTTTAGGAGTGGGTTAGGGATAGGGGGGTGGAGATGGGTAGGTAGGTGTGGTGCTTAGGGATCAGGGGTGGAGATGGGTGGGGTTTGGGGTGGGTTAGGGATCAGGGGTGGAGATGGGTGGGGTTTAGGGGTGGGGTTTAGGATAGGGGGTGGAGCTGGGTAGTCAGGGGTGAGTTTAGGGATCAGGGGTGGAGATGGGGTAGGTTCAGGGTGGGTTTGGGGATAGGGGATGAAGATGGGTATTTAGCAGGGTGGGTTTTAGGGATCAGGGGGTGGAGATGGGTGGGTTTAGGGGTGGGTTAGGGATCAGGGGGTGGAGCTGGGTGGGTTTAGGGGTGGGTTTAGGGATCAGGGGGTGGAGATGGGTAGTTTAGGGGTGGGTTTAGGGATCAGGGGGTGGAGATGGGTATTTAGGGGTGGGTTTAGGGATCAGGGGGTGGAGATGGGTATTTCAGGGTAGGTTTAGGGATCAGGGAGTTTGAGTTGGGTAGGTTTAGGGGTGGGTTTAGGGATCAGGGGATGGAGATGGGTATTTAGGGGTAGGTTTAGGGATCAGGGGGTTTAGTTGGGTAGGTTTCGGGGGTGGGTTTAGGGATCAGGGGGTGGAGATGGGGATTCAGGGTGAGTTAGGGACTTGGGGGTGGAGCTGGGTAGGTTTAGGGGTGGGTTTAGGGATCAGGGGGTGGAGATGGGTATTTAGGGAATGGGTCTAGGGATCAGGGGGTGGAGCTGGGGTAGGTTTAGGGATCAGGGGGTGGAGATGGGTATTTAGGGGTGGGTTTAGGGATCAGGGGGTGGAGATGGGTATTCAGGGGTAGGTTTAGAGATCAGGGGGTTTAGTTGGGCAGGTTTCGGGGGTGGGTTTAGGGATCAGGGGGTGGAGATGGGTATTTAGGGGTGGGTTAGGGGATCGGGGGTGGAGCTGGGTAGGTTTAGGGGTGGGTTTAGGGATCAGGGGGTGGAGAATGGGTATTTAGGGGATGGGTTTAGGGATCAGGGGTGGAGAATGGGTATTTAGGCGTGGGTCTAGGGATCAGGGGTGGAGCTGGGTAGGTTTAGGGATCAGGGGGTGGAGCTGGGTAGGTTTAGGGGTGGAGTTTAGGGATCAGGGGGTGGAGATGGGTATTTAAGGGTGGGTTTAGGGATCAGGGGGTTTAGTTGGTAGATTTAGGGGTGAGTTTAGGGATCAGGGGTGGAGCTGGGTTGGTCTAGGGGTGGGTTTAGGGATCTGGGTGGAGTTGGGTAGGTTTAGTGATTAGGGGGTGGAGCTGGGTAGATTTAGGGTGGGTTTAGGGATCAGGGGGTGGAGCTGGGTAGGTCTAGGGGTGGGGTTAGGGATGCAGGGGGTGGAGCTGGGTAGGTCTAGGGGTGGGTTTAGGGATCAGGGGGTGGAGCTGGGGGAGGTCTCAGGGGTGGGGTTAGGGATTAGGGGGGTGGAGCTGGGTAGGTTCTTAGGTACAGCGTACTGGTAGTGATCCAAGACTCCTCCCCATGGATTTCATGATTTTGCAGTGAGGACTATCTCTAAATCTTGTAGGATTAATTTATTTTAGGAAAGGGGATGATTATGAATGTATTGTAATAAATGTTTATTTATTTATTTATTTTTTTGCATTTAGTGAAAAATAGTGTGGAAAACATGTCCTTTAATCATTTTACCTTTAATTAAATATTTTGAATCTAATACACTGACTGTTTGGTTGTGAAAAAGGGTTAGGTAAGGGTTATAGCTAAAAAAGTTTTTTTTAGCTATATCACCCATCCCTAGTTGTGACCAGAGACAGATGTGAGAGCGCCTGCAGTGAAAACAAGTGCCGATGCTGAGAGCGTGAGCTTTATTAATTGGGTGATCTTCAATGCTGTTGGACGGCTGGAGCTTGACGGCCCTTTTCAGAAAAGATGTGCGAATATGAGACCTCTGGGAAATATGATCTGGAACGAAAGCAACATACTTAGCAAGACCAAGCATCAAAACCCCTCTATCGTCTCAAAAATATACTGCATGCCATCAAATAATGACATTTCCAGTAGGTCTTAATCTATAATTCCATTCTTTAATATTTTAAAAGCCACTGTGTTTGTTTCTGGTGTCCTTAGGCTGTATATGGCTCTGACGGAGTTGCTGTCACTGGAACAGACCACAAACCGAGGAAACCATATGCTGGGATGTGCCAAGAGCTCATGGATAGGCCATTGACGGATGTGCCTACACAAACAAGCGAGGAAACAAGCCAACCGGCGTGCCAATGATTCAGCCTGTAAGCTGTTCAAACATCAGTTTTCTCTTTTCCTCTCTCTCATCAAAATCATTGACTCGCATTTGGTAAGCCACTAATCCAAATAAATGGATTCAGAAATGAAGGCCATTCAAAAAAAAAAAAATAAGGGTGGAAAACAACATGCATAATATTCTGATAATTGAATCCCTGATTCACTGAAATATTTGTATAGTGTTTGTAAGAAGAATCAGCAGCCCACCAGCGCTGAAAGCTTTCTGACCTCTGCAAAACACTAGAACCTGATTCGTATCAATATAATGGACACAGCACAAACAAATAAATACATAAATAAATGGGAAAACAAATAGTTTAGGTCTTAAACTATTGGCAAGTTAAGACCTGTTTTTCCTTAAAAGTGTTTTTTTTTTAACTTAATGTTTTTCTGTTGTTCTCTTAAAGCAGATTTCCAAATGTTTCTAGCTCAACTAATGTGATTCCAGGTTTATTGATTTATTGTGTACATGCATGCATGATATGATAAAATCCCAGATATATTAAATGCTTTGTCAGTTGCTTTGGATCAACACATCTGCCAAATGCACGCACCATCGTTCAAAAGAGTTTGAGGTCTGCAAGATATTTTTTTGTGAAAGAAATTAATACTTTTATTCAGGGAGCATGCATTACGTTGATCAAAAAAAGATAGTTAAGACATTTATACTGTTACAAAAGATTTAAAATTTCAAATAAATGCTGTTCTTTTGAACTTTTAATTCATCAAAGAATGTATCAGGGTTTTCAAAATGTTTGAAAATTCCGCTTTGCTGTCAAAGGAATAATTTAAATTTTTAAATATATTCAAATAGAAAATAATTTTAAATTGTATCATATTTCACAATGTTCCATTTTTTTCTGTATTTTTGATCTAAACAAATGCAGCCTTTCAAAAAAACATTACTAAATCTTTCCGACCCCAAACATTTGAAGTGTAAATGTAAATGTATAATAGTAACCTCGTTGACAACAAAAACTGTGCTCACACCCATTGCAAAATTTGGCATCATGTGTGTCGTGTTAAGTGGATAATTGTGCCAATGAGAAGGAGAACAGCACCTGCCAATTGATAATTTGAGTTTGAGATCCCTAGTTTACACTGACCGGCAGCCAAATGCAGATGGAAGTTGATTAAGTTTTGGTGTCACTTACATCTTCTGATCCTGATCCAAAATATGAGCAGGTCAAAGGGAATGGCGTCACGCATGTCTGATAAGGAACCAGCCTTTGAAGTAATGGACTGGCGACCTTCCGGATCGCTCACCACCTCCTCGTTCAAGTTCACGTACGTGGTGCGAAAGTTTATGAGGATGTCGATGATGAACATGATGTCCACCATTAAGTCCACCATGTTAAGAGGGCTGCAGGAATAGCCACATTTCCGTCGTTTTTGTCCTCGATGTCATTGAGCAGGAAGGCAGCAGAATAAGGGGTTAAAATGGCTGTGTAAATAACCAGCAGCAGGATGAGCCAATCCCACATTGCTTTGAATGGGCTGTAGTGAAGGATGGTGAACTTATCCATGCGTGGCGTCTGGAGCTTGTATTCCGGCAGCACGTCTGCGCCCAGAGACAAGACCTGGAAGAGGAGAGGCAGGCAAAAACGTGAGTATTGCATGATACATAATCATAGGTCTGTCCTGAAAGAGAAACATGCTAAACCAAGTTGTGCAAAAAGAGTAGCATCTATTGCAAATGGAAAATGCTAATGCAAAACTTTTACAAAGTTCTGTCATGAAACAGAATAGGTCCTTAACCCAATCTGCTTGCAATCACATCCTTCTCTATAGGACACAGCTCATTGGTCCTGCTGTATCAGTAGCCAATGGGGTTGCTGCTCAACAAATACTTAGCATTTGCTGTTTCAGTTTGCAGTGCACTTTCAGATAAACTCCACCTTCCCCAGCTCCACCTGTATAGATCTGCGTACAGGTAATTCATGTATGCTGTATAGTACAGCAGCAGCATGCCTTACCTGCTCAAAACAATGTGTTGTGTATGTATTGGTGTAATATGGTATATGTACTTGTACTTGCGCTGCAGCAGCAATAACCAACAGCAGCAGCAGCAATAACAACAGTAGCAATATTTGCAGCAATAACAATAGCAGTAATAACAGCATCAGCAGCAATAACCAACAATAGCAATAACCAACAATAGCAATAACCAACAATAGCAATAACCAACAATAGCAATAACCAACAAATAGCAATAAACCAACAATAAGCAATAACCAACAATAGCAATAACCAACAATAGCAATAACGCAACAATAGCAATTACAGCAGCAATAACCAACAACAGCAATAACAGCAGTAGCAGCAGCAATAACAGTAGAAGCAATAAAAACAGCAGCAGGAATAACCAACAATAGCAACAACAGCAGCAGCAATAACCACACTGTAAAAAATAAACCTTAAGTTTTACGGTAAAAAATCATAAAATCATTAAAAAAAAATCATAAATGTAACATTAAACCCTAATGTACATAACTGATTAGAAAAAATAAAACTCTGAGGAACCATAGTTATTTCAACAAAAATACATAAAATGTGAAGTGTCACACAGGGAATTGTGGGAATGTCAATTTACGTTTTTTCACTGTAAATTATACAATGATTTGTTCTTTTTCACTTTAAAAACGGTAAATTTAACGGTATTTACTGTAAAATTATCTCACAGTTATTTACCGTGTATAGTACGGAAACTTTCTGTTTACCAATTAACAGTTTTGCACTGTAGCATTTTTACAGTATTTTAACGTTAAAATCACGGTTATTTTTTACAGTGCAACAATAGCAACAGCAGCATCAGCAATAACAGCAGCAGCAGCAGAGCAACAACAGCAATAAAGAAGCAGCAATAATAACCATAGCAGCAATAATAACAGCAGCAGTAAAAAAGTACAGTAGCAGCAATAATAAACAGCAGCAGCAATAACAGTAGAAGCAATAAAAGCAGCAGCAATAACCAATAGCAGAAGCAGACAGATCTCAACAGTATTTCACTCAAGACCAAGCATTGTCTCATCCTTTTCACATGCCAAACACTACGAGAGTTTTCATGACAGAACTAATTATCGCTGAGTACTCATTATAAACTTCATTCCATCTGCATTAGATGTTAAAATGAATAATAATATTAATTTGCATAATAATAACAGAAAGAAGTTAATACATAATTTTGTCCGTATGCTCACTGCTTTGCTTTTTTTAGCTCCTTATTCTGCTTCTGATATTTTATTATATTTAACAAAAACTAAGTTGAGATATGTATACATTTTTATAAGCTGTGCAAAATAATTATCGATTAATTGCATCCAAAATAAAAGTCTGTGTTTACATAATATATTTGTGTGTGCTGTATATAATTATTTTGTATATATAATATACACACACATGCATAAAGTATATATTTTAGAAATGTGCTATTCATATATAAAATATTTATATTTATATAATATAGATTATTTATATATATATATATATATATACAGATATATATAATTTAGCGCAAATAATTCTTAGCATATATACATGCAGTGCATTGTATAACAGCACACACAAATACATTATGTAAGCACAGACTTTTATTTTGAATGAGATTAATCGCAATTAACTTTTGCACAGCCTAGCAATACGTAAACTGAACTAGTATTAA